>CM076582.1:1224985424-1225585424 GCA_034641835.2 Pinus albicaulis | reverse complement strand
TCTTCATCCAAAATCTCATCATAAATTGGTATTAGGAAATAAAATTTTTAACGTCATGTTCATTAATCAAGTAGTTATCATAATTTGCAAAAAGATAAGAGTTTAACAATTGATTATCAAGAAATTTTGTAAACCGGGGAACTAGGGTATGAAAATTAGACACCTTAACAAAATATATATCATTGACTCGATATTCTTTATGATAATTATAAGTAACAACATTTTAAGGTTGGAATGAGCTAACAAAATGATATTCTATCATATCAAAACAAAAATCACATGAAGCCACATCATTCTCTATATTGTATATTTAACTTTCCTTATAATGATCATCAGAAAGAGGAATGTGGGGAATAATGTGATGTGAAACAAGAATACTCTTCACATGATATTTATCTTGAAGGAAAAGAGCAAGATCTTGTTCAGTATGTGTTTCAAAAACAACATCATTGAAAGGGATGGCATGAAATGAATGTTAATGATTAGAGGTATTAAGACAATATTAGTAGCCCAAAGATTGCCTAAAATCTTTTAAAGATGAAGAATCATAAGCTATGGGGTTATCCTTTTGGATTTTACAAATATATGGATGTTTTCATTGTGTTAATGTTCAGATTTTAAGAATATTTCACAACTAATTTACTCATGGGGGACACCACAAAAGTCACATTGAAGATCCTTAGGAAAAGAACTCAAAATGGTTGGGAGGAGGAGGAAAGTAAATGATAAATTTTATAGATATATTTTCTCCTAGAAATCTTGAATTTGGTGATACACATTTATACCAATCTCTAGATTTACCTTGAATAGAATATGGAAATAAATTAGAAGAGTACAAACGTCATGAACCCTAATAGATTGACGAAACAAAAACAAGCATTCAATGTGATCAAGAGAAGATTCCCATAAATTACCTTAGAAAATGGGACAACTGACCATATATACAACATCAATTGAATTTTAACATAGTTTATGCATGATTAGAATAAGTGGAAATCGCATTTCTCCTCAAAGAAGAAAAGCTCAAAATGGGACACACTCAAGATAAACAACTTATATAGAAGCAACGATCCAGGTGGATATTAGTGGCGACCCACCTATTCCACTTCGACCCCGCCATTGTTTCTTTCATTTTTTCAATTTCCTTAATTGTAGCACAATTTACTATTTTTGACTGTTTTTCAGGTCTTGAACTTCTGGAAGTGTTTTAAGGCCCTAAAGGATGTTTTTTAGGAAAATAACCTCAAGGTAAATATATATCTTTGAGATGATATTCATTGTCAGCATTTGTGTTCCTCAGATAGATCTCTCTAACAAGGCATCATGTGAATGAAACAGAGATCTTATGCCAAAGTTACAATCCAGGGAAATTGATGTACCGATTTACCTCAATGGGGCACATAGTTTGGTGTTTCATCTCCTAGGGTTAGGTTTTTTATGTTTAGTTTTTTCTGTTGTTTCTCAATAATAAATAGGCCTTCGAGCCTCATTGTAACACATTTCAAAGGCCTGTAGCTGCCACATCACTTCTTAGAGATAAGCTACCAATGCCCTAGCTAGTTTATTTCCATTCTATTTGTAAGCATATTTCAGTTATGTGATATTAATGAAATGAAGTTTTATTTTTGTTTCATATCTACATTTATGTGAATTTCTATATATTATTGTGTTCCTGCATAAGTCTGGATCAAGCAACGTGTTATGATTTTGCTCATGAAATTTCCTTTCTAGAATTTTTATCTGTTCTTGTAATTCAATTTCACAGGAATTCACAGTCGAGATACATTCAAAATGTTTAATTGAGATATAATTATTGAGAATGAAATCAAAGAAATATTGAGCAATGTATCTTTGGTCTATGAGTTGGGCTTAATATTATGTTTTTCAGCTAATTCTATGGTCATTGATTGATATAGATTTAAGTAACAAGGTAATTTCGATGCTTGTTCCCTAGTATGGTCATCACAATAGATGTTCATGGAGGAAGTTGTTACAATTCTTCTAATCAAATCCTTGAATATCATAGGGCATGTGAGATAATGGGAAAATTTTCCCATTTCTTTATGCCCTAAGGTGTTTGTTTATGATATAATTTACAAGTATTTATGATGCATGTAAGCTTATATATAATGGAAGTAAAAAAAAAATTAAAACTAAAACTAGTAATAATAAAAATATTGTCAAAAATCTATAAATCCGAGTGAGTAAATGTTATACATAGTGATATCAATGAAATAAAGATAAAATTCATAATTGATTAGTAGAAAACTACTCATGAAAATAAAGATAAAATTCATACTTAATTACCAACAATCTAATAGACAAATCAAACTCTTGCTATTTCAAATTGTTATAGAGCATAGGCTACGATTAATTTGTTTAAATTAAGAGAACAATATATTGATATAAAAGTAAAAATACTGTGATAAATAATCAAAAAAATAGGGAAGAAAAATGGTTGATTTTATTAAACATACGTGAGTGCAACAGATTGTAAATTTTGAAATATTTTCAATGTAAGATAAGTCATATACAAATATCTTGGAAAATAATATATAAAATAAAACTTAAAAAACCTTAAATTAAATATGATATAACATTAGAAAACCTATTTATCTGCAAAATATGATGATTATTAGTGTTGGTAAATGACAAGCCAAACCTAATAATCAGAAAATTAGTTGCAAAAATGCAATTTACCTAAGAAAATATTAAAGACTGGAACAGATTTGCTTTCAAATTGTATATCAACTTCGAAAGAAATGTACTAGAAAATTGGGGTTAGCTTCTTGGACTCATCAGAATATAAAAGGAGAAGGTAAAAATGACAACAATAGGTAACTTAGTGCATACCTCTCCTCATATTTTTCTCTCTTTTTCCATCACAGGCTTCATTCTCTTTTAAAGGCTTTCAAACTATTTTGGGAAGATAAACTAATTAATAAATTCATTAGTATTTATTTCCAATCATGTGTTGATTAGAATGCGTGGAGGAGATTTCTTAGGGATTAAATGAAAATAAATTTAACTTTTCATTATTATGTTTTATATTTTTTATTATTATTTGTGATCGTCTTAATCCTTAGGAATTTACCCTTTTTTTACTTCTCAACCAAATTTTTTCTTAAATAAATCAATAATGTGAAGGTATATATATATATATAACATTAGTAACCATGTAGTGACATCCTGAAAACTATAGACCCTATATCGTAAAAATATGGAAATATAATGTTTCCCAAAACATATGTTGTCCCATGTATCTATGCAAATAAAGCTATATCAAAATGGAAAAAATAGTGCTAACTATACATAATGCATACTGAAAAATATACTATTAAGAACTAAAGTCAATCCACATAGATATGAGACCTGAAAGTAACAAGAGACTAAAACTAAGAACCATGCATGCTGAGAGGCAGTCTTCCCCTATTTCCACTGCCACAGATAAATAAAATCATGTTGTTCAAATCATTTATTATGTTATCTTAGTAACTAATGAAGCAATAACCAGAGGAATTTTATACTAATTCATGCGTGAAAGTAAAAATACACAAGAAAATTTATTGAAGTGGAGGGGAATGATATCATGTATATTGGAAAACTACTCCTCACATAAAATTAGGGGAATTTTGAGGTCTAAAATGAGCCTCGTAAGGAAATTGTAAAATAAAAGTGGAAATAATAAAATAGGAATTGATTACATCATCAAATTTTAGAGGGAAAAAAATAAGAACTATTTTTTCAACTCGTATTTTGAACTTATCTCCCTAAGGGTTTACTCAAATTTCGAGTAGGGATACTCATTCGATGCAAAATTTAATTTCTCATCCAAGGATTACCCATGTTGCATACTTTTGATGGAATATTTTATGTGAAAAACGAAAAATACATGAAAAAACTTGATTGGAATCACGTTTTTTCATGTATTTCTCATTTTTCGTATAGGAAAGTCCATCAAAAGTATGCAGCATAGGTACTCCTTGGATGGGGAATTAAAATTTTCATCCAACGAGTATTCCTACTCAAAATTTGAGTAACTCTTAGGGATATAAGTTGAAAATATTAGTTGAAAAAGTAGTTTTATTATTTTATTATTTTTTAATATTTTTAATCTTTTACTCCAAAAATGGTGAATCATCCCCCATTGTTCACATAATCATCTTCAATCCTATTGGTTCTCATAAAGCTTATTTTTATTGTACATTTTTCTTAGGAGACCCATTTTAGACCTCAAAATTCCCATAATGAAGCGTTGGACAATATATAGGTGTGAGACATGCTCATATAAAACAATGCAAACTTATTGTGATATTTTTAATCATTTCATATTTTTGGCTTTACGAATTGAATAATAAATTCAATTAAACTAATTATTTGGGAATATAGTGACTATATACAACTTAGCAGAGAGCAACAAATATGAAAATCAAATCACTATGCAGGACTTGACAGGCTATAATATGTTGCAGAGCAACTATTTTTTTTTTTAAATATTAAGAAAATGTGTATTATCATGATAGGATGCCTTAAACTACCATATATCCAACATGATCTGAGAGGGATCAAATTTCTTCACATGTAAAATTTTTTATAGTGCAAAATAAAATGTGTAATTTAAATAAATAAGTCTTTGAACCATAAAAACATATTTCGTGATATACATAAAAATTTTACATGTTTTTATTTACCTATAATTACTTTACAGTATATTCATTTTTCTTATAACCTACGTTATTTAGAGCATAATTTATTTTTATTATAAAGAGGCATGTGCCAACTTGGACACACGAAAAAACTTCCACATCCCCTCATATTTGGTTGTAGAATAAGCCTTTTGGCTCAATGAACCTCTAATCTCAATAAATTACAATGTGTCCATGGTTCAAGGAAAGGGAGAGGGGGACCATATCCTTTGATTTTGTGAATAGGGGCTTTTAACTTATTATTTATGTAAAACAAACATGGAATATTAATAACACATTAAAGGGCATTATTCTAGGACACTATATGAGAATATAGCATTAAGCATAAAACTATAAATAAAAAAAAGGGAGGGAATAACACTTTCGTGTAAATATACTTAGCAAGAATTAATAAAAATGATACAGATGTTCTCTGATTATGTTAACAGATACATATCTGTGAAATGTGACAAGGTATTTGATGAGTGATTACATTAAACAATAAGTCAAAGGTGATTCCATAAGTGATGAGATACAATGTACACAACATTTTGAAATGAAAACCTTATTCTTAGTATTTATCCATATTCTAACCCGTCTACAAATTTGTCCTAAGAATTGTGGGAATTTTGGTAAGATTTTGATAAAATCATGTAGGAATTTTTGTAAATCAAACTTACAACTATTAGACTTCAATATTTTGGATTCCGCAGAGATTTTTTATGGTGTTGAATCTACTCTCACCTTCAAAAATGTGATTCAAACACTATTAATGCTAATGCTATATTTAAAAATAAAAAAAATTACCCGAATTCCATCTATTTTTAACCATCCAGTCAATTCTTCCACCTTGGTAAGAAGTGGCTATTTTTTAGAGAAAAATTCATGTTATTAATAATCAAGACATCATGTCCGATGGAGGTAATCATATAATAGTGTTCCCCATTACAAATATGAGCATAAGTTTGTGTTGACTGGTCTTATGGAGGATCAGATCATAGATCTTTGTTAAATTTTGATATTGACCACGTACTGCAGCCATGGTCACCTAAGACTGATTGAACAAGACATGCCTTAAAAATTTTGTGAGCTCATTAAAATATGTACGGGGCTTTTAACTCATGTATGAAAAATTATGGAGACATTATCATCACCTGAGTGCATCGCACATTTGGTATAAAAATGTGGAAGGAAATGTTGAAGTATTTTTTTCTCAAGTACATATTATTGTTACGTCCTTAGTAAACAAATCCCATACTCACCGAGTCCCATGGCTTGTTGTGAATGTTAAACGTAGTATATAGTCTGACATTTTGACTCCTTCCTTTCACATGCTAACACACTATACATTTTCTCACATATTTCTGGGCATGTTTCCTCGTATTTGGAAATAAATAAAATTTTCTAGTTGCCCAAATGTCTTGTTCACACCAAAATTCCCTGCTAGTACCCCATTTGACTTTTCTTGCATCATATTATCTCTCATTGAGCAACGAGTGATACACAATTGATTTTTATTGAATAATAGACCATCCTACAAGATAAAATACCTCCATGGGATACTATCTCTACTGATAGGGTTCTTTCTTGCTTCAAAGGCATCTTTAAAACCACCATCATTCTCATACAATTCCTTCAAATAATCAAAGAAAAAAATAGGTACATGACACTCCTAAATTATCAAACTCATCATGAAAAAAGCATCAAATACCTTATTCTCTTTCCCACTGACATGCTTTAGAATAAAGTTTAAACTTTATAGGAATTACATCGACTTAACATGCTTATGGTTCAAATCGTGTTCTTGCATTATATATTGTTATGCAAAATTATGAGAAAAAAAACAAACACCCTGGGAAATAGATATTGTCTCTAATGCTTAAATTCATGAACCACAACATATAATTCATTGTTATAAGGGTATTTATGTTTTGATTCATTCAAATTTTCGCTAAAATATGCAACAATTCTACCTTATTGACTTAATACTACTCCAATGGTTGTTTCACTAGCATCACATATGACCTGGAAAACACGATTGAAGTCATATAGCTTAAAAATTTACTTTTGAGTGATCTTCTTATTCAAGAGATGGAAACTTTGACTTCTTATCATTTTCCATAAAAAATATTTTTGTCTCTCTTGATTGTTTCAATGATGGGTGCACAAATACCACTGAAATTCTTGATGAATTTCCCATAGAATCTAGCTAAGCCATGAAAGATTCCAACTTTGAAAATTTTCTTGGGTGAAGGAAAACATAAAATCTCCTGTAATTCCATTGTTTTAAATGGAAAATAATAAATATACCAACTAATACCTCATGAAAGTACATTTCCTCAAGTTAATCAACATTTTCTCCTGGTGTAACATTTCTAGAAAAAAACTTACATGCCTACTTGGTGTTCTTCCTTTATTTGTATGAAAAAAAAATATCATCTAGATAAACAATAAAAAAATTACCAACAAACTACTTCAAGACCTCATTCATCAACCTAATCAAAATACTTGGTGCATTTGTTAGTACAAATTCCCTGACCATCCATTCATATAGTCCACTATTGGCCTTGGAAATTGTCTTCTAGTCATCCCCTTCTCTGATATGGATCTGACGGTAACCACTCTTCAAATAAACCTTTGAAAAGTAGGTTTCCCCCCTCAAACATTCCATCATGTGGTCCATCCATGGCAATGAAGATCCATGTCTAATTGTGATCATGTTGATTTCTACGGAATATGTACACATCCTCCATTCTCCGTCTTTCTTTGGACTAAGTACCCGAGGGAAAACACATGGACTCAAGCTCTCCATTATCAACCCTTTGTCCAAAACATCTTGAACCTATTTCTTTAACTCCTCATTCTTCATGGGTGTCATACAGGAATTAGATTTATTCAAAAGGCATGCTCCTTGTATTAGGTCTAGTTGATGGATTATACTTCTCTTAGCTGGCAGCTCGCTTCGAAAATAATCTACTACGATATCACCAAATTATTGCAACATTAATTTAATCTAAAAAGGTAAATCTACAGTTTCAGTGGCTAGAATTATTACCTTTGGTTTGTTTTCCACCACATAGCTGACTTATTATTTATCCATTTGTTGTAAAAAAATTCTTTCCTCCTAGCAATTATTCTTTTGAGCTACGTGTCTAAAATGTGCTTTCTTCCTTTATTAGTACCAATGTATTCTTGGGAACATAACCTATAGGTTTTTTCCTCTATATCATGTACTACTTTATTATCAAATTTCCAAGTTCGACCCAAAAGAAGGTGGAAGACATTCGTTGGCATCATTTCACAACCTATATTATCCTTATACCTACCTATATGGAACTTCACCTTTATCGTCTCAGTCACAAACAATTTTTGAACCTTTTGCAGCCATGTCACTTTATATGGTATTGGGTGATTCAACCTTTTCAATCCAAGTTTCTCCACCATTTTGTCGAAACTAGATTGTTGGTTCTTCCACTATTATTCATACTTTTCAGCTCTTTCCTCTGGCATTGTAGATATTCCTAAACAAGGATTTTCTTTTTGTTGGTTCAACAATATCCTTGGTTGGTTTCAACAAGACTTTCTTATCATTAAATATTATCTCTTCTCTAGTGCATTTTCTACGACATGTTCATGTGCTTCTGCCACTTTTGGTTGAGCTACATATGCATCTCTTTGTCCTCCTTTCTCATTCTCATGAAACTAAAAAGTTTTGTGACCCATTTTTCCACATTTATAACAACAATAGAAAATCTCTCTGCCTCTTCCTCTACCTCTCCGGTAAGGTCTTCCTACACTGTAGTCACCTTATCTC
Organism: Pinus albicaulis; assembly: GCA_034641835.2. Taxonomy (NCBI): domain Eukaryota; kingdom Viridiplantae; phylum Streptophyta; class Pinopsida; order Pinales; family Pinaceae; genus Pinus; species Pinus albicaulis. The sequence continues at coordinate 1,225,576,925 of CM076582.1, read as the reverse complement.
TCTTATTGTCGTTGTTGTCTTGGGTTACTTGTGTCATTATTTTAATCTTAATTTTTCTCTCTTCGAGTTAATTTTCTTATTCTTCTAACAAAACCACAACCTCTGCTTGAATTTTTCTTCCTTGTGATCTTCTCTTCTACTATCAAGGGAAAATGATATGCGTCTTCCACTATCCAGGGAGAAACCATGATGATTTCATCTTGGATCTCCAGCTTCAAACCATTAATGTACGTTGTTGTTTTCTTTGGGGTGTCTTTTGTACAACTTTCCCTCAAATTCTTCTTATAAAGCTCCTCGCTATACTCTCTAATGGTGATAAATATTTTCTTGAGGTTACAAAATTCTATGTAGATGGATATTTAATACTCCTCTGTAAAAATTTATCTTTCATATTCGCTATCATCCTATCCCAACACTTTATCAAGTTTTTCCCTTATTTTCTCCTTTCATCCTCCACATTGTAATATACAACATGGCCTTTAAACCTAGTTACAACAAGTTTTACGCTCTTGTATTCTTCAAACTCCTCAGTCTCAAAATACTTATCTGGTTCACTAATCCTATCCATCAAATTATCGGCTATGAGGATGCCATCATAGGTAGACAATTCAGGTTTTCATATTGAACTTGAGCTTATCACTAACTTTAATAATTTAAATTCCATAGATTCATCCACATGTGTTGCACTTTTTTCTCTAGTTTCCTCCTTCGATCCACTGTCATCTCCATCCTCTTGGTCTTGTTGCCTACTTGTCTCTATGACATCTAAATGATAGTGTGGCCTCTATATCTCTTCTTGGACTTTGAAATTAGCTACGAGTCCCATTACTAGTCCTCGTGCTCTCCTTTCTTTCATATTCATCTCCCTTTATACTATACAACAAAAACAATGTCAAATATAGCGCTACCTCAAACATGGCTATACAACAAATCGACGGCAGTGGGAAAACAAAAATATATCCTAGTTCCCAAAACATAGTGCAAAAAATTATGGTTTTAGTTTCTACCAAATAATTTTGTAGGGCTCCTTTTAAACCGTGTAAGCACTATGAAATAATTTGGTAATGCTCCAAAAAAATGTTTTTCCCCATTTTTTTTGAAGGTGAAAATGCTTGTTCCTCTTCAAAATTGATTCCTCACTGGTCTAGATTAACTCCTAACTCAAATAATTTTCTCTTTCGACCTCTCCTCATCAAGGATTCACCTTACCCAAATTAATGGCTCGAATTTCCATTGAAAGAAAAAAATCTTCCTACAAAAGAAAAGTTGCCGCAAAGATAATTTCAAGGTCACCATAAGTGGAGTACACAAAATTAGTCACCACTCCAAGTCAAGTTTGAAAACATAAGATAATTCTCAAATGGTCACAACAAATTATAGAATGTAAATAACATACACACACACAGTTAGAGTGGAACCAAAAAGCATAAAAAAGAAATTTATGAATAAATATTCTACTGCACAACTAACTTTTCATTCATTCACTCCTACATACTTGGATTCAAGAGAAGGGCTACCCTCCCCATTTGATTCCTCTTTTATTCACAACTTAGGTAAATTTTTTGTTTCTCCTTCCCTCCAAATGAGGGAAGTAAAAAATACACTAGAGTGATGGAAAACAACTCCTAAAATCTAACTCCTGGGCTTACTCCAATCCCAAATTTACATAAATTATTTGGAATTTAAAAAAAAATCAGCTTAACATGTGGATAGTGCACCACATTGTCAACCTCTACTCCATTTCTTCTACCCGATCTATTTCTAATGCTTCTGCATCAAAAATATTCACACTAAAACAATCCAGCAATCCGAACATTTTTCTCAAAACCCAAGCTACAAAACAAACCATGGGACTAAGACTCAAAACCTTGAAAATCATTTTTTCCAAAACAAACAAGGAAGAAACCAAAGTGAAACAAAGGCTACACTAAATTGTTCACAACAAAATTACTAATTGAAATTGTCACCAAATCTTTCAAATTGACAACCTCCACAAGCCAACAAGACCACGTTGCACACAAGTCCCTCTCTACCTCAAAATGGAAACTCTCTCTCAAATTTTATTTCCTCGATCCTCTACACAAGCCTCATTCACTTTCAAAGTTTACTCTGGGGCGTCGAGGACCTCACCTCAACTCTAACATTATCATCACAAATGATTTCGATAATCATCCAACTCAATATATAAAGTGCTTTCCAGTTTCAGGATTGTCAATCATCCATGCTAACTGTAGTCTAAGTCCTTCCATCATAAATGCATAATTACTAAATGGAGGGTAGCAAGAAATTTTCCCCAAGCCTAGCTCCTCCGGTCATTACAACCCCATTCAAGGTAATAAATAATCATTATAATTGAAGTGGAGGATTATAATAAACCAACACAACTATTATAAATAAAATAAAAAAATAAAAAATTGGGGTTAAAATTAAATTAAATTAAATTAAGACAAATTTAATAAGTGAAGACTCCAAAACTTAAAACACCATATTGACAACTATAATGCTTCGTAACTCCAAAAGTTTGACAACTATAATACTTGATAGGTAAGCTTACCATTCATCTCCCTACATGTCGAAATGAGATTCCAGATGTTTAGTGACCACATACATTCCTTCCACGTGCCTGCATTAAGCAAAATGAAATAAAAAGGAGCGAAAGAATATGATGAGGAGAAAGGGACGCGGAACTTTATAAAAATAAAAGCATTATATTTCGAATTGAACAGTCTTACCAAAATATGCGTGATGGTAACTACGTGAAAGGGAGGCTAAACCCTGCTTCCAGTAAACAACGCTTGAAGCAGCATTCCCTCTCTCCCTTGGCCTGTAACTTCCAAACGTTTACTCAACAACTCTGGTAAACAAACTGAGAAAATATCAATAATGCCAAACGTTTGCTTTAAAATAGAAAGCCATCAATTTGTACTTTGCACAGATCATCATGGAAGATTACTTTTATGCAACTCCTCTATCATTCCAATCAGAAATATATTATTCAGTGGCAAGGTTTGCTTTAACCGTAAGCATGTGGCGCCTTTTGTGAAAAGTTGAGGTTCTGAAAATATGGTGTTTAATGTAATTGACAACTGTAAACAATGATATAAAGATGCCTAATAGTTTAACTCATCACTTTGAATGTCCCCAATTATGTAAATGCTCCCAATTATTAGAATTCCGATCCTGCCCAAAGTAGCTTTTAAGAGATTTTATTCTAAATCTATATTTTGTACACATCACCGTGAGGGTTTACATTTATAAAGATCCTCTATCATGCAATCATAGATATAATATTTAGTCGTAAGGAATTTTGTAAAAGATATATATGCCAGCTTCTTATGACAAGTCCCTGCTCTCTATATTTAGAAAACACCCTAGAAATAATTCCATTTGGTAGGAGGATTATAACTTGATTCATTGTCGTTCAGGAAATTATATTTATAAATTTAGATATCGTAACCCTATTTATATGCATTTTAATATTAGGTGGGGTATAAACAATGAAATAAAGATATTTAACCAAAAAAAAAAAGCTAAGTATTCTCGTTTCATTATTTCCGAGAGACAGTAAATGAAAAGGAATCAACTTCCTTTCATTATTTTCGACATAGTGTAAAAGAAAAGAATCAACTTCCTTTCTAGATCTAAAATATCTAAGAATCAACTTCCTTTCTAGATCTAAAATATCTAAAATATATATTGTTAGTTGTATTTCAAGGAAAATGGCATAAAGTGTAATTTATAAATTTGAGTAATCATGAATAAAAAAAATTAGCAAATTAGCAATACTAATTTTCCTAGTCTTTTAACATGTCAAAATTATAGTGAGCTCTAGATTCTTATTTCCAATATCTTTGAATATAGAAATACAATTTTAAAACAAACTAAATAATAGATTTCTTTAGGTTCCATAGACCAAAATTTGATCCAAGTAGACCACCACCACCACCACTACCATATTCTAGATATATTTTCTTAATTATATATAATCAATAACATAACAATTAATTTGAATAAATTAATTAAATTTTAAGAATTATTTATTTATAAAAAAAAATAAAAAGATATTTACTCATGACCATAAAAAAATATATTAATGGATTAATAATTATTATTTAAAATCTAACTCTAAAAAAAAATTTAATTAATTAATTAAAATATAATAAATATTATTATTTATAAATAATAATAATAATAATAATAATAATTAAATTAACATGATTATTATAATTAATAATTATATGTACCACTTAGAATTATTAATACTAATAAAATAAAATAAATAAATAAATATTTATGTTTATTAATATTTAATTATAAGTAAATTTTAATTAATAAATAGTTATTATTAAAGATTTAATTCTAAAAAATTTACATAATTAAAATTTAATAATAATTGTTATTAAAAGTAAAATAAAATAAGAATTAATTTGAGATTAGACAATAATTAAATTATTTTTAATAATTAAAAATATTAATTAATAATAATAATGGTTAGTATTATTAACATTTTAAAATTTGTTTGAAATTTAATAATTATTATTATAAAAAAGTATTAATAAATTTACCTAAATTTAAAAACAATTATAGTAATTTTTTTTATCAATAATAGTAATTATAGTATTATTATCAATAATTATTATACTTCATAATTATAATTATTAATATTAATTAATAAATTATTTTATTAATTAATAAAATTATTATTGATTATTATTAATAATTAAAAAAACAACATTTAATAATTATTATTAATAATTTATTTATTTAAATAATTTATTAATTAATTAAAATGAAATTAATTAAAAGAATAGTAAAATTAATTAAAAATCGAGCTTAGGTCAACTCTCTTAAAATATTTTTTCAATCGCTATTTACGGTTTGATCCCTCTTTCACCACTGATTCGAAAAATACTCTTAAAAATGGATTTGGAACATCCACAAATTTCTGGTAACACTAGTTGATATTACGAATTCTTCTTCTTTAATTGATAACTACATAATCTTAAATACCATTATAATAATGAGAATTTAATTATTGAGAAAAATATTGTAACTTTTTCATAATAATAAAAAATATTATAGATTATTATTATTATGATAATAAAATATGTTTTCCATTTAAAAATAACATAAATTTAATAATGATTTTAATTATGTTATTTTAATTTCATTGTTGGTTTTAGTTACATATCAACAACAAAAAGATAGATTATCATTATTTTCCTAACAATAGCTTAAAATGAACTACTATAATTTTTAAAGTGTTGTTTACAAAACTTTCCGACATAACATTCTAGATAGTGTTAACAACTCTTTTTGTTAAATGCCTCATGTATTATTGATATCATTAACTAAAAGCGAAAATACGAGAGTAACTCACAGTGTGATGCTATATATTAATACCATTTGTTAAGAAATAAGTCACAAGGCATGAACATGGTGGTAGAGCCTATACATCTAGTACACGAACCCTCCAGTACATGAACCCTTATGAGATCGTGTGCATAAGACGTTAGCTTGATCTCATAAGGTTTTACATCATGTACATATGAAAAAAAGATTCATGTTTCAAAGGAAGGACATGATGATTAGTAAACACTATGAGATCACTTCTCCAAGCACCTTCGGAGAGGCCAGTTTTGTAAGCATAAAAGAAGAGAAGAACTCATTATGTGAGACGTACATGAATAAAATTTGTTTCATCATGTTTCATTTTGGAATCCCAACCACTTTGTGGGAAATGGCCAACTAAGATCCTTTGTGTCTTACCTGAATAACCATGTTGAATGGAGAATTACTCACAAGGTGGGAAAAATAAACTAAAGCTATAATCTACAGATAATGGAAGAGTATCATAGGCCCAAGAATTTTCTCATCACACTTTACTTAGGTGAAATATTGAGAACATGCACAATTCATGACCTATAATAGACAAAAGGCCAAAGATAACTGCAAAACAAAAATAGAGATATTGGAAAAGATACTTATAGAAGGTTGCATCCCATTGTTGGCATAGGCCATAGATGAAATGCACTGAAGGGACCAATTCAACCCTAATAATATTTAGTTGGAACTAGAGAGAGTGCATCGATACTTAAAATGCATGGAGAGTTGTGGGAATAAGTGGATATGCCTCAATTTCCACTATCTTGTGATTCTATTGCCATCTCCAAGATATCAAAAAGACTACATTATGACCAGGAAGTAATATATTGTCTGTTGGAGGTATATTGAGAAGAGGAAAGGCTATTTCCATGGCCATGAATTAGAGAAAGTTGACTACAATACCAACAATCTCCCTCTTAGTCACACTAATTATAATTTAGACTAGCTATTCAGCTACATAGGGAAATGCAATAATGTTTGCTGGGGAACATGAAAATAACCTAAATTGGCATCTTTTTAGCACTCATCCAACACGTTTTCAATCCCTGCTTCCATTTGCGTGCCACCCCACCACCCACTTTTCTCATAAAGGTGAAATTTTGATCAATGCACAATTGTCTTATCCTTATGTCATTTTAATCTTCATTCTTTTTTTTTTAAAGGAATTTTTCTTTTTTATGATAGTGGTGAAAATTCATTAGAATTGTTGGACATCTAATCCTCAATGGGTAGGTGTGGAAGTCGAAAGGAAAAAATGATTCCAAGTGACCTTGGAATGGAAAATCCAAGTCACATCAATGTAATATAAATGTACATATATGAGTAATAGAAATGAAATCTCATGCCTATCTTCATTTCCTTGCATGTGTTTACCATGAATTTTTAACATGGTATCATAGTGGGTGAACTCTAGCCCTACTCCAAGTTGAGCCACTGTTTTGTGGCCTCTCTACATGTCAGTTATGCATTCCTTGTTTTTCAGACTCCAAAACTGCACCACTCTAACAAACTGCATAGATTCTGTCAATGAACATTTTAATTGGTGTTTCTTTGTAGTTTTTGCAAAACCACTTACACCTTTCCAATTAATATTCAATGCCTGTCACATTCTCTATGTTGCATGTCCACCTGCATTCCCTACACTGTCTGTCCATCCTTATAACACACTATAATACTTCCATCAGTCAAAGCCACTGGCATAATGTTGGCCTCTAACACTCTAACACTAACCGGTGGGAGGAGGAATGATGATGGTGGCTTCCATCAGGTGTTGATGCCTGTCCACCAATAACATTGCCACAAAACCTAACTAGACTCTAGAAAAGGAAATACTCTAGTACCTTTCATCTTCCCTATGCTCTCTTTCTTGCTGGTACATTGTTATTTTGTTCAAGTGCATCAAAGACCATCACTTAGTGCCATCATTCTTCCCACTGCAAAGCCACAATCGACTCCTACGTTGTTGCCTCCTACACACACCCTCTCCTCCACACGTATACACACTTATATGTGGTAGAAACCCTCTATGTGGTTATCATTTAATACATACCCTTGCCTTGATATAACATTTTTCTCTCAGTATATAACACGCACGCATCTTAACACTCACCTAACATATATAACACTCCACTTTCAAGGTTTATGCTGGTAAATGCATGGGGAAATTCCATATATGGTGAGTATGTTCATCCACTCAAGGTTTTTTTTGACTTTAGATAAAATATTAGTTGATTTTGATCTCATCACTTGAAGAAAGTGGAGGATTTGTGGAGTGTTTAGAAAGAAGTACCAAAACTGATCAAAGGGCGGATTCTTGTAGGCCATGCAATACAAAAATTATTTAAAGGTGTTCACTTCAAGCTGAGGGCCAAAATAACGAAAGTACGAACCTCAGGAGGGAAATATTAAAACAACCCAGAAGTGGTTGCGGATGAAACATTAAGCACATTAGCCTCATTGAAGCCTGTAAATGACGATTGTAGCGTGACAAATGGAGTAGCTATTGATTGCGAAATGGTTTTTGTTGGTTCAAAAGTTTGAAATAGCTGCCAAAATGAACCCAACGTGAAGGGAACAGACAACATTCGTTGGAATAATATTCCTATGAAGAGGCACCTTTCCTGGAGGACTGAGTTTCCATACTTATTTTGAGATACTCATCGATATATTGCTTTGAATTCTTGTCTTTGAAATGAATGGTATGTTGACCTTTGAAGACCTGTGTTGAGCCCTAAAAATGTCTTTTGTTTTCACCAAACTCCACATCATTCCATCAATCCTTTATCATTTATAGGCCTAAAATATCAATAAGAATGATTAAAATCACTTTAAGAATACATGCAATGACTAACTTGTTGTACTTTTGTGATTTTGTTATCTTAATGGTTTCCGAGCAGTTTTAGCTACAGAATGCAGTCATCTGTAGCTAATCATATGTTCCTGTTCCATCGTAGTGTTTAAACAGGTTACATGTGTCATCTGTGGAAAAGACGTCTATGGTTAGACTCCAAAACTCTCCTGCATCATTCATTGTCATCCACGAAGATTGAGTAAAAAACTGAAAGTGGTTATGCACGTGGACAAAGCTAAAAACCAAGAAGCAGATTTCTATAAGGACAAGGACTCTTGATTTGCCTTCAGCAAATTACGAGTCCTCAACAGGAGTTGTAGTTTGATTTCGATTGTAGAAGACACCTATGCCTTTTTTTACTCAATATCAATTATGTAATTGCTTATAAAAATAACTCGGTGACCCAAGAAAGGGAGTTGATGTTCTTAGTTTTCAATTACTGTGACACTTTGTTCCTGAGCATTTTTAATTAAAGGAGTATAACGTTGATGCTGTTCTTAAGGAAATTTTAAGGAGTTAAATATTCGTGTGCCAATTTGATAGTAAAGGGCCCCTGCTATCTGAAGAGGCTTTTACATACTTTCTAGATAAGTAACCTTTAATTATGTTTTTTCCTTACTTAGGAATTTTTTTGAGTTCATATTTTTGCATCATGTTTTATGTTGTTTACTTACGTCGAAGATCCTCATAGTATTACAGTCAATATTTTACTCATAAGCTGTTCCAATATATCTCTAATGCATGAATGAGATCTAGCTATAGTACTTTGAGTTAATTGCATTTCAGTTTTGTTAGTTAGATTTAGAAAATCCTCATTATTTTATAAGCTATTCTTGTTCTCAAGCTCTTTTAACACATCACTATTATATGAATGAGAATTAGTTATATTATTTTGAGTTATTGACATTTTATGTTCTTCAATTAGGTAAGAGATTCTCATGATATTATAAACAATCTTTCTCTCAATTTGTTCCAAGAGATCTATAATTCCTGAGTAAGACTTAATAGTAATATTGTGAGTTGCAGAATGAGCTAGTTCTAGTGTCATAACTTATTTTAGCATAGCGATCCCTAATATGTTACAGATGATATTTTTCTCAAGTTTTTCCAACAAATTTCTAACAATGAATAAGATTTCTCTGTGATGTTTTAAGTTATTGTTTTCTAAAAGATCCTCATCACATCAAAACTAATCCTTTTCTCAGTTTGTTCCAATATATCTCTAATGAAACAAATTGGGCTAAGTTTAATGTTATGAGTTACTTTCTTAACAACTTTACAATCTGTGGACTAGCATTCTCTGTTCTTCTTATCATTCCTGGTCTAGAGTAGATATTGCAACTAAATTCTCTTTTAGTGCATTCAATAACATTCCCTTTTCTGCTATTAATTTAGTTTTTCTCCTTAATATAAAAACATACAACCAAAAACACTAGAAAAACACTAAATACAACGAAGTAGGAAGAGGATACTTAGGCACATATGGTGCACTTCAGTTCAACAATTTACTAGCCCTGGTCGATGATTTATGATATCAATTTAGAAACACTAAATTGAAAAAAGAATTTTGGCACCATTGCCGGTGAAGTGTAACTAGGTAGCCTTATTTCCTACCTCCCAAAAAAAATGATATGCATAGAGAAAGAGACTCAAGGGGTAGATTTATAAGAAGCAGAAGTTTGATTCCCAGGACTCTACTTGTTCCACCAAGACCAAGAGGCAGCACACCTCGAACTCAAACCTACATTCCATACTATACTGGTCATAGACTTCCAGAAGTCGTAAGATCAGATATTCCATCCGAAGAATTTCCCACTTCATCTACTGAACCTATCATGGAAGAAGATCCAAGGACCCCTGCTGGAGACACAACCTTTTTCACTTCCACAAAAGAATCTACCATGGCAGAAGAAGGGGGAGGAGGAGTCTTTAATGGATAACATACACTATTTGGAGGAGGTAGAGGTAGAGGTAGAGGTAGAGGAGAAGGAGGTAGAGGTGCAGAAGGAGAAGGAGGTAGAAGGGAAATGGGAAGCTCTTTTGGGTTCCCTATAATAGATGAAGAAACCAATGAAAATATGAAAAATATTTCACCCTTTGTCCTTCCAAATTTTTATGGACTCAAAATTGAAGATCCTGAAACCTTCCTATTTGAATTTTAAGTCTTATGTAGAACCTATGATTACTTACAAGATGCCCAAAAACTTAAACTATTCCCTTCAACATTGAAAGGATCAACATTAAAATGGTTTATGAGTTTAATCAATAGTTCTATTAGGACATGGAAAGATATGAAACAAGTGTTTCTAGAGAGGTAGTTGGATTACTATATGCCAATCAACCATAAGGAGGAAGTGCTCAAAATGGTACAAAAAGAGGATGAAAATCTGGAAGATTTTTTGGAAAGATTTAACTATAACATCAAGAGAGCAAAAATGGAAAACTTAGACCAAGATACTTTGAAAGCTCTCTTGTTGAATATAATTAGGGATGAATGGCTAGATATCCTTAACATGATGGGAAAAGGGGATATATCTCAACTCACATTACCTGAAATAGCTGAATTATGTGTTGAAAATGCAACAAGATGATGAAGCTTAGTGAAATGAAGTCGCCTTCACTAAGTGGGCCCGCAGGCTATTTTTGGCGCAAAGTCTATTTTTAGACATATGGATCATGGTCTATGAGTTTCAGAATGCTATTTATGTATGATTGGTCGAGTTGGTAAAAATAGATGGACCTCTATTTTTAGACATTTGGCGGTTTCTATTTTTAGACTGCCGGGCTAAAAATAGAATAGTCAAATATTATTAACCCTTAATAATATTTAGACTATAAACATTATCTTATCCTCTTGGAACACTTCAGTTTGATGCTTGGATGTGGCACATGCAGCTGACAGAAGGAAATACGCTTTTCCTGAGGGTTAGTTGAGCTATTGCATGGTTGACTTCAGTTAGAACTCATGTGGCAGAGTTTGGTGGAGTTGATGAGACAGTTGGTGAATTTGTGTTCGGTTTAACTTAGTTGAAGTAGTTGTATTTAGTCTAACTGATAAATACACTAGTGATGAGTGGTGTGAATTAATTATTATTAATTCACTAATTATTAACTCAAAATTCAACTAAAGAACACATCAGTTAACTGCAATGCATGGATAGTTCAGTGGAGACCAGTGTTAGAGGTGGGTGAAAGGGTGAGTCTACTATCAGTTGTGACTATTGGCTGTGCATGAGATTTGCACACACATTGATGGATATTGCCAATGAGGATTGCGCAGTTGGAGCTAGTGGGATTCGAACTTGGATCTCATCATTAATCAACTTGGATTGCGCAGTAGAGGCAGGCAGACTTGTGGAGGAGATTTGAACCTGTGACTAGTTCACTTTCCATACTAGTTTTGTGTGTAGCTTTGAGATAGTACTGAGTACTTGTGAGGAGTATTGTACTATGATTGTTACATGTTCTCTATCATTATATTATATAGATATTTGGGGGTTTTCAGCTATTGCTTTCCCGATTACATACTGTGTTGATATGTGTGCTTGACTATTGTGTTTATGTGCGCATGCGACTGTTTCTATTTCCGCATATTGATGATCAATTGTAGAAGAGGTTATGTATTATGCATGAAGCTTAAATAGTGTGTAATCAGGATAATCTCGGTGAATAATTCAGCTATTATTCAAATTTCTACATGGTATCAGAGCGAGATTGATCATCGGATCTATTACAGTGATTACAATTATTTCGGTAGACAGAGTCTGTAATGGGCCAGGTAGCCTCTGGATCCATCCTTTCTCTGAAAGGTGATATATCCAGTAAATTCCCCTACAGTCGATCTCTGTGCTAGAAATAATTTGTTCTCACAGATCAGAAGCAGTTGAGTTTTGAGCTGGTGGAATTCGAATCTACAGTAGAATTTGGAATTCGAATTTGCAGCAGTTTTCTTGGTGTCGAAGTCAAAATGTCTTTCAGCGGATTATGACTGGAATATGCCCTTGAGGGCAGTTCGAATTATGTTGCATGGAAGGACCGGATGGAGGTGGTATTAGATGATAACGGGCTGAAGGAGCTCATAGATGCTAAGATCCCAAAGCCTATTGATGCTGCTCAAGTTGAGGCTTGGCAAAAGAAGATGGAAAAGTGTCGAAGAATTCTGTTGAGGGCGTGAACGATCACATTGTATCTAGCATGCATGGAAAAGATTCTCCATACTTGATGTGGAAAGTGTTGACAGATTTATTCCAAAGCAAGAGCAACCAGAGGAAGTTGACGCTCAAGGATAAACTCAGACACATAAAGATGGAGAAAGGTGACAGTATGCCGAAGTACCTCAGGAAGTTCATCCAATGCAGGGATGAGATGGGAAGTGTGGGGGTGACTATCGATGATGAGGAATTGGTGAGCTTGGATCTCCTTGGTCTTTCGAAGAGTTGGCATGCCTATCAGGATTCTGTCAATGGTCGAGAGAAATCTCCAGGATGGGAGCGACTTTGGTCGGATCTTGTGCAAGAGGAGATAAGGCGGAATACCAGGGACGGATCTTCATCAAAGGCATCTGATGAAGAAAATTGTGCTTTGGCTGCCAAAGCAAAGAAGGGGAAAAGCAAGAAAGCTTCTCATTCCGGTGCAAAAGGCAAGAAGCAAGACATGTCCAAGGTGAAGTGCTTTCACTGTCACCAACACGGTCATTATGCCACAAATTGTCCAAAGAAGAAGAAAAATTAGGGTGATGGATCTGCAGTGGGAGAGGCCTTAGCCTCACAGTTTGAGCTGGATTTTTCGCTGATCGCATGCTTGGTCTCAAGTGTGATGGGATCAGTATGGTTCTTGGACAGTGGTGCATATTTTCACATGACTGGAGATCGAGATTTGTTTTCAGATCTGGATGAGAAAGATCTTGGAGTGCACATCGAGATGGGCGATGATGGTAGATACAGTGTGACCGGTATCGATACCATTTCCTTTAAGAGGGAGTCTGGTAAACCCTTCATATTGAAGGATGTGATGCATGTTCCAGGATTGAAGAAGAATCTGATCTCTGTGGCGATGTTAGAAGACAAAGGGTACGATGTTGTCTTCAGCGAAGGAAAGGATTTCCTGCGTAGTAAGACAACTGGAGAAACCCGGAAGATAGGGGTTCGAGTCAAGAACCTTTATCAATTGCATGTATATGGCGGTGCAGCAATGGCATGCAAGGCTGAAGGAGTGGTAATCCGGGATGATGGCGAGCTGTGGCAGTGGAGATTGGGCCACCTTCACCATGGAGCTTTGAAGATACTGCAGCAGATTTCTACTGGGCTTCCTAAGGGCACCCTTGCGCAGTCAGATCAGTGCAAGGGGTGTACCTTGGGAAAATTTATGAAAGCCACCTTTCATGAGAAGGATAGTCGTGCCATGACGATCCTTGAGAGAATCCACACAGATGTGTGTGGACCTTTCTCAGTAGCTTCGACAGCAAAGCACAAGTACTATGTGATCTTTGTTGATTATTTCTCTCAGAAGTGCTGGATCTTCTTCATGCAGAAGAAGAGAGAGACATACTCAAAGTTCTGTGAGTTCAAGGCACTGGTTGAGAAGGAATCGGGGAAGCATGTGAAGGCTCTTAGGAGCGAAAATGGTGGTGAATTCATCTCTGCTGAATTCAAGGAATTTTGTAGTGCAGAAGGGATTCGAAGAGAGCTCATCGCATCCCATAACCCACAGCAGAACGGGGTTGTTGAGTGTAAGAACAGAACGATCGTGGGTGATGCACGAGCGATGTTGCATGATTAGGGACTACCCCTTAACTTGTGGGTGGAGGCATGCAATACTGCAGTGTATGTGCAAAACCGTTGTCCTCACAAGATACTTGGCATGAGTACACCGGAGGAGGCATTTTCTGGAAAGAGGCCTGATATTTCCCATTTGATGATTTTTGGTTCACCTGTCTACTTTCATGTGACGAAGGATGCTAGAAAGAAGCTAGATCCGACCGCAGAGGTTGGAATATTTTTGGGGTACACTGATACGCCCCACAGCTATCTTGTGTATTTTCCAGACAGTCACAAGACTGTTGTGCGATGGGATATCAAATTTCAGGAGGAGAAAGCCATGCAGTGTTCGCTTGAGAGGGAGCCACACTTGCATAAAGATGAGGAGCTATTAGTTCCTAAGGATGAGCTTCCGGATCTGGATCAGCCACAAGAGGAAGTTCATGGAGTGGAAGAGACCACTCATGCAACGCCAACCATCAGAGGGTGCAAGTGCACTACAGAAGCTGAGCAACTAGCTCAAGATGCAAAGAAGGTTGTAGGACCACCTACAGCACAGCACAGATAGAGACAGTCACCAGACCGGTACACTGGATACATGGCTCTTGTGAGAAAATGTGTCGTGACAGAACCATCCTCTTTCGAGGAAGCTGTGGAGGACCCCACATGGGTAGATGTCATGGTGGAAGAGTATGACTCTATTGTCAGAAACAATGCATGGGAGATTGTCCCGCGACCGGAGGGACAATCTCGTCAGTGGTGGGTTCACGATGGATCTACAAAGTGAAGCAGGTGGCTGACGAGAGTGTGGAGAAGTACAAGGCAAGATTTGTTGCCCGAGGCTTCTCACAGATAGAGAGGATCGATTATGAGGAGACTTTTGCACCTGTCGCAAGGTACTCTTCCATACGGACGATCCTAGCTCTCTCAGCGCAGATGGGGTGGCACATCCATCAGATGGATGTGAATACTGCGTTCCTCAATGGAGTCGTTGAGGAGGAGGTGTACATAGAGCAGCCCGAATCGAGATCTTCAATAGTGAGTCGCATGTGTGCAGACTCAAGAGAGCATTGTATGGGTTGACACAAGGAACTCGTGCTTGGTACACATGGATAGACAGTTATTTCACCAGACTTGGATTCTCCAAGAGTGAGATGGATCCTAACTTGTACCATATTGTGGTGGAGGGGAAGTTGCTAATCATTGTACTATATGTAGATGATCTGATTTTGACAGGTGATGAGCTGTTGATACTTTCATGTAAGGAGGATCTTGCAAGAGAGTTTGAGATGAAGGACTTGGGCCTCCTTCATTATTTCCTGGGATTGGAAATTTGGTAGCGCAGTGATGGACTGTTTGTTTCTCAGGGTAAGTATGCCCGAGAGATACTAGAGAAGTTCAACATGCATGACTGCAAGACTGTTGATACTCCTCTTCCTGGAGGTTGGAGGAAGGAGGATGCTACTTCAGTGGAGGTAGTGGATGCCACTGTTTATCGACAGTTGGTGGGGTCGCTTATGTATCTGGTCAATACACGACCCGATATATGCTATGCTATTAACTAGCTTTCGCAAGTTATGGTTAAGCCTACCAAGCTCTTCTGGAAGGCAGGAAAGCATGTATTGCGTTATCTTAGAGGCACATCGGGATATGTCTTGTGGTACAGACAGGAGGATGAGGTGAAGCTATATGGCTTCACGGATGCAGATTGGGCAGGGAGCCCAATGGAAAGAAAAAGCACATCTGGAGGAATCTTCAGTATCGGGTCAACATCAGTTTCTTGGTACAGCATGAAGCTAAGATCCATGGCACTAAGGTCAGCAGAGGCTGAGTATATGGCAGCAAGCTTGGCTGCATGCGAGGCCATATAGATGAGGAAGATTCTGGTCGGGTTGTTCGGTTCACACTTGGAGCCTACTGTGATTTATTGTGATAACCAGAGTTGCATTAAACTCTCAGCTAATCTAGTATTTCATGATAGATTCAAACACATCGACATCAGGTACCATCATATCAGAGATTGTGTGCAGCGGAGAATAATGTTTTTTCATATATTCCCACGGAGGATCAGGATGTTGATATCTTGACGAAGGCGCTCACCAGGAGCAAATTCGAATACCACAGAGGTGGGATAGGGGTTGCAGATAATCCATATCTTGTTGAGAGGGAGTGTTGAAAATGCAACAAGATGATGGAGCTTAGTGAAATGAAGTCGCCTTCACTAAGTGGGCCCGCGGGTTATTTTTGGCGCAAAGTCTATTTTTAGACTATGTCTATTTTTATAGATATGGATCATGGTCTATGAGTTGTAGGATGCTATTTATGGATGATTTGTTGAGTTGGTAAAAATATATGGACCTCTATTTTTAGACATTGGGCGGTTTCTATTTTTAGACTGCCGGGCTAAAAATAGAATAGTCAAATATTATTAACCCTTAATAATATTTAGACTATAAACATTATCTTATCCTCTTGGATCACTTCAGTTTGATGCTTGGATGTGGCACATGCAGCTGAAAGAAGGAAATACGCTTTTCCTAAGGGTTATTTGAGCTATTGCATGGTTGACTTCAGTTAGAACTCATGTGGCAGAGTTTGGTGGAGTTGATGAGACAGTTGGTGGAGTTGTGTTCGGTTTAACTTAGTTGAAGTAATTGTATTTATTCTAACTGATAAATACACTAGTGATGAGTGGTGTGAATTAATTATTAATTAATTCACTAATTATTAACTCAAAATTCAGCTAAAGAACACATCAGTTAACTGGAATGCATGGATAGTTCAGTGGAGAGCAATGTTAGAGGTGGGTGAAAGGGTGAGCCTACTATCAGTTGTGACTATTGGTTGTGCATGAGATTTGCACACGCATTGATGGATATTGCCAATGAGTATTGTGCAGTTGGATCTAGTGGGATTCGAAATTGGATCTCATCATTATTCATCTTGGATTGCGCAGTAGAGGCAGGCAGACTTGTGGAGGAGATTTGAACCCGTGACTTCTTCATCTTCCGTGCTAGTTTGTGTGTAACTTTGAGATAGTGCTGAGAGCTGTGAGAGCTTTGTGCTATTTATTGTTACATGTTCTCTATCATTATATTATACAGATAGTTGGGGGTTTTCATCTATTTCTTTCCCCATTACATACTATGTCGATATGTGTGCTTGGCTATTGTGTCTATGTGCGCATGCGACTGTTTCTATTTCCGCATATTGATGATCAATTGTAGAAGGGGTTATGTATTATGCATGAAGCTTAAATAGTGTGTAATCAGGATAATCTCGATGAATAATTCAGCAAATTATTCAAATTTCTACATTATGTATCAACCTTTCAAGAGGGAAATCTAAAACTTTAAAAGGACCAAGAGACCCAGCTCTTGCAAGGGCAAGTAAGTTTGCTTCTGGAACAGTAAGTAGGGCAGAAATAGGACATATGATTGATGAATTCAAATATGAAATTTTAGGGAGTCTTAGTGAACAAATAGACACCCTTAAGTTACAAAACAAGCAAAAAGTTGTATCTGATGCCCTAGCAATATTTTGTCCTGAATGTAGAAATAAGCATGCCTTGATAGAGTGCCCTTCAGATGGAAAAATAGTAGAGACTTGTGTAATTTTTTCTGCAAAACATGAGACAAATATTTTTCCTTCACTTCCTGGTCTTGAAGTTGTCTTTCAAGAAGAAAACCCCACAATTTCCACAGAATCTCTCAAATTTATCTCTAGGAGACCTTGGCAAGGACCTCAAGCACAAGGATTCAATGATCAGATGTATAATCAATCATCACCCAATTGGAAATTTTAGCAGCAACCTTGGCTCCAATTCCAAAATCAATCTCAAACTTGGGCACAAGGAGAACAAAATCCCTATGGAAGATACTCCTAGTATTATCAATATCCACCATCTTATCCACTATATCCAAATTTCCCTCCTCAACAAAATCCTCAGAAAAATCCACAACATCAAAATCCACCACTTCCATTACCATTTCCTCAGAAAAAAAATCAGTTACCTGCCCAACCCATACCAAACCCCAAAAACAAAAATCCTCAAAACACATACATGATAGAAGGTCAACAGTTCCCAACCTATTTGGTCACTCCCTTAGACTTTAATGATGTTCAACTTAGGTCTGGAAGAATACTTGAAAAGAAGAAACCTTCTGTAATCATACAATAGCGAAACAACTTTGAGGAAGATTCTCTACAAGTAAATAAAAGTCTTGAAGAGAGAAAATCCTTTCAAGACCCAAATATTCAAAAATCAAAACAAAAAGAACCAATAATTTCAAAACCTATATTAGAGTAGCCGTCAACATTCACCTCTACAACTCCCTTTCCAGAAAGATTACAAATTGATAAGGGTGTAGAAAAACAAATTATGGTGCCTAATTATGATTTCCTAGATGAGCTAAGGAATGTTTGTATTAAGATCCCATTATTACAGGCTATCAAGGAAATTTCAATCTTATCAAAGACAATAAAGGAGTTGAGTATGAAAAAAACAGGAAAAAGAATAAAAGAGACAAAGAGAATTAAACTGGTAGGAAAAATAACAGACATCATGATGGGTAAGATTCCTATTCCAAAATATCTAGACCCAGGAAATCCAGTTGTTAAAATACACATCAATGGAACTGAGATCCAAAACACACTCATTGATTTAGGAGCAACAATCAATATCATGAGTAGACAAATCATGGATGAACTAAAACTTCCTAATCTTATTTTTACGCCCACATTATTACGATTAGTAGATAGATCTGTGATTAAACCTGATGGGGTAATAGAAGAAATTCCAGTGTCCTTATATTCTTGGGAGTATCCTGTGGATTTTATGATCCTAACTCCTAAAAATAATCTAGGAGGACATCCTATTATATTAGGAAGACCTTGGTTAGCTATAGCTGATGCCTTCATTAGCTTTAGATCTAGTGATATGTACATCTCTGATGGTATTTCAACAAATAAATTTACCTTGTATCCTCCAACAAGAACAATTATAGAGTTAGATGATACTCAATGGATTGAGGATGAAGAAGACATACAACCTCTCTTCACAATTTCAGAAATTGGTGAAGATAGCCATATTCTAAATACCTTAGAAAATTTTGAATCCTCTTCAGAATAAAAACATGAAAAATGTCAAGAAGAATCCAACATTGAGTTCTTATCATCAAGACAGATGTCTCTTTACTCCATGGATAAATTTGGCAGCTCTACAATTGAGATATTTCCAGGTAAAACTTTAAACATAAATAAGAACCTAGAGAAATTTCAACAAGAAAAGCTAATCAAAATATTACAGATACATTCTTCTGCATATGCATGGGATTACACTGATATGAAAGGGATAAACCCTAAGACTTGCACTCATCACATCTACATAGAGGAAAATTGTAGACCAATCATACAACCTCAGAGAAGGATGAATCCAAACCTTACGGAGATTGTTAAAGAAGAATTGCAGAAATTGTTAAATGCCAACTTTATTTATCCCATTTCAAATAGTCAGTGGGTTTCTCCTTTGGTAATTGTACCAAAGAAAAATGGTAAATGGAGGGTATGTATTGACTACCGGGAATTAAACAAAGCCACTCTTAAATATCATTTTCCCCTACCTTTCTATTGTACAGGTAAATCCCCTCTGTGGACAGAGGTGATCCCTACTAGCCCAGATCGGGTCTAGCAAAAATCGTATCATGCTAAGGCACAAGTTCCTAATTGTAATAGACCAAATTTCGAAGAAGGCATACCTTAAGTCCAACGCTGTTGTTCGTAGAGAAGATAGCGCTCCCGTTTCCTTGCTTCGGCAGATCACAATTCTCTCTATTGTCGCGATCAAACACCTGCACATATAAGAAACATGATAAAGACATAAGCGTAAAACCCAATATATGAAATTATGTATCAGTCAGAGAAGATGCAACTCATGATAAAAAATTATGAACAATACGAGTGGAGCCATAACCAAAGTCGCTTATCATTAATTAATACAAAGAAAGATACAACCTGGCTCTGACGCTGGATCTTCCTTTGGCGGGTAGACAACGGAATACATCTCAGTAAAGCTCATCTGGAATGGGACAAGCCTCTCTCTTCGGTTGTCTTGACAATAATATCCTTGCTACTAATTTGGCTCTATGAGGACTATCAAGGCTCTTGCAGCATTCTTTAGGCTATGAAGGCTCTTGGAGACTAGCTTGCAAAGGAAAATGGCAAGCTTATATAGATGGTGGAAGGGGATTTGGGACCCTACAATCATGGGATTGGCCCTATCCTCAAGTAATCTTCCATGAGAGGTGGAAAAATGCTTCATATACATGGAGATCTGGAGCCAAACCTCCCAACTCAATTTAGAGACCAGTTCAAGAATTGGTTGGATTCAATCTTTCGCCATTTATTTTTAAAAAACACTCCTTAATAAGCCTGGCGCGGGTACAACACTGAGACATTGTGCTAGCTGGCGTGCCCTCTTTGGAGGATTTCCCCCATTGGTGCGAGTAGTGAACTGAATAGTCGCGCCAAGGAAAAAAGGATATTTTTAGGATTTTTCACAAGGAATTGTCTTCAAGGAAATGAATTCCCTTGTTCAAGGGAATGCCATGAAAGTGGTTTCAGTTCATGTCACTACTCACAAGTCATGGAATAAGCCCTCCAATGTGTGGGACAGGGAATTGCAGGGACAGTGACAAATTTCTATGTAACAGATGACCCCTAAAGCATGAGGCCCGAAAAAGAGAGAGGGGTGAAATGCTTTACGAGAACGTATCCAAATGAAAACACTGCCGTCAAAAAACCTGTGTAGAGAAATACAATTGATATCTCAAATACATGGTATATGTGGTATGGGCGCAGCCATCCATAACAGAGTATACAATAATCCAGATCCAAGGCATGGATGCAGCCATCCAATGAGGATTGATAAATATACTTAGGCATGGTCACAACCATCCAATAAATGAGTCATGTAACTAATCACAATTACCCACGTAATCGCAGCCTAGATTCTAACAGACAGAATCCAGGGTCTTGCGCTCCATCTCGACATGAACAAAGTACAAGTTCAAGCATGTGAATATGTGAGTTGAAGTCAAACATGCAAGAACATCATCTGATTACCAGGCAATAATGAAATATGTTAACAGAGGCGAGAGGAACCACCAATAATGACAGTGGCCCTCAAGGTACTACAGGTACAATCCACGGAATGTGAACAGTGAGCTGGCGTCGAACACCCGCAAAATCATCTGATCGAAGGCTAATGATGAAAACCTTGTGTCGAATGCAAAACACCTACCGTTGAGGCATGCAAGCTCCAAGGTACCAGAAGGGAGTCTCTAGATCAGCTTCCTAGATAATGAGTTGGAGTCGACAGGAAGTGACCTTGATCGAAGGTGGGCCATAGTGTTTCCCACATCATCAACGAGAGACAGAGGAAAATAATGTGTTGTGAATCAGGATTAGATGACAATCAGAGGAAGGTTGAAACTTTGTAGAGGTCAAATTTTCTTGAACATATCGGCAGCACTACAGTGGATTTGGCAGTATTTGACATCAAAGGATTTGAGGTCATGATGAAGAGGCAAAGAGCAGATGAGAGGTCAAAATGGATTACCCGAACCCATGGAGGCAAACAGAAAACGAGATGAGATGTCCCCAACCCAACACGAATGCAGACAAGTGCCATATTCAAGAGCGACATACTGCTGACACAACGATGATATTGGTTCCATTTTCCCCACCATTTCTGTCGAGTACCCCAATTATTTTTGAAAACAAGCTTGAAGGGGATAGCATATGCTTGCAATATAAGTCCGTCCTTCGGACAAATCCATCCTAGTACATTTAATGAGCCCTAGGAAGGAGGAACTCGAATATCGTCATTACAACTGAATCCAATGTCATCAGGGTTTAACGAGCCTAACAAAGGAATAAATCGACATCTTTTCATGTTTAAATAGTTTGAAAAGACAGCGGAAAAGTAAACTCCAATAGTCCCTTTTCGTAAATATCTCCTCAGATCCGAAAAGGTAGAAAACTATGTCTGACAAAACCTCCTAGTTGCGATAGGCTAGGGTATTCATTTTTCGTAAATAATCTATCCCAGCCCAAAAAAGGGGTAAACGTATACTGGGTAGATGTCGCTTCGCAGCCAATTTAACGAGATCAAAACGACAAGTGACTCGGCAGTCTTTTCATTTTTCAAGAGTCAGAAAAGAGCTGAAAGTTGACTCCTCCTGGAGGAACGAGTGGTACAAAGGGTAGCAACTAGTTCCAATAATGATGGAACTACTCAAAACATGATAAAATTCAAGAGGTTGGCTAACAAGACCACTCATCATAGTGGTTCCTTAGGAATGGGTAAAACAACCAAGTGAAGGAATATGATCAGCCAAGCAGATAGTGACGATGGAGTGAGAAAACCAAGGCTCATCTGGCAAAACAGGCTGATAAAATGGCAATCACAAGAGGTAAAATGGGAATGGTTTCATATTTACGCAAGCTTTAAATCAAGAAACTCTGCTTGAAGTTGGTTTCATTTTTACACAAGCTTGAAACAAAGATAAACTATGCTTGAAACCGGTTTCAGTTTTACACAAGCTTGAAATGGAAACAAACTATGCCTGAAAAAGTAAGCATACCACTAGCATGGTGACTCAATTCGAGGTAAATGCACCCCAAGCTTCAATCCATATGAAAAGAAGATGAAGTGAAGGTTCAAAATACGAGATCAAGAGAAAGACTCGACTGGGATTTTACGAGAACTTATCAAAGACTCGAATTGAACGGGAAAGTGTTTCACTATTTTAATGAGGTTGACACATTAAAAGAACTATCCTCAGATGACCTTGTTTCGTGGTTTAAGGAGCTTGACACAAGACAAGGAACTTTGCTCCAACCATCTTGTTTTAGTTTTTAAGGACCTTGACACAAGACAAGGAACTCTGCTCCAACAGACCTTGTTTCATTTTTTAAGGAGCTTGATACAAGGAAACGAACTATGCTCCGACCAGATTTTTTCATTTTTTAAGGAGATTGATACAATGAAAAAATCTATGCTCCGACAACCTTGTTTCATTTTTTAAGGAGCCTAACACAAGACAAGGAACTCTGCTCCAACGGACATTGTTTCATTTTTTTGAGAAGCTTGACACAAGGAAACGAACTATGCTCCGACCAGACCCAGTTTCATTTTTTAAGGAGCTTGACACAGGAAAAGAACTATGCTTCAAACGACCTCATCATAATGAACAAGAAGTCATCGCTTCCAAGAGTTCCACTCCCGATGGAAGGAAAACATCCTGGAAGTCAGGACCTAATGCCCCCAGCACTTGATGCACAACGACACTATCACTGAGTATAGACACGGGGTAGGTAGCCACATAGTTGACCTATGGTGGGGCAGATACAATGGGTGGATAAAAACCAGGAGGGGATGATGGCGAGCCAGCTGCCACATCAGGACCAAAGAACAAAAGCTGATCAATGGTCATGGTATGTCCTTCATGTGGAAAATAGACCACACGAAAAAGGGAGGAGACAAGCGCTCCCATGGCATAGATGTAATCGCACCCCAAGAGCAGATTGAAATCCAAGGGGCCTAGAACAACCATCATGTCCATATGGATGGTTTACCTCCCAAAGTAATAGGTAACCTTGGAAGGATCCCTAACGGTTGACTAGTTATTCTGTTAAAGGCCAACAAATTTTGTGTAACAAGCACAAGTGGCGGCGAACCTAAAGCTTACCAAGTAGTGGAGGATAGAACACTAACAGATGTGCCTTCATCGATAACAATGTTAGGTACGACCAGACCAGAAGTTTGTACCGTTATCTCAATAGGAACATAAGAAGGAAGGCGGTATCCTGCAAATCGACTCCAATCGAAGGAAGCGACCAAACTACTTGGAGGGGCCACCATCGAACCAAGATGGTATTCCCCTGGTGTTATAGAAGAATAAGGAGCATCCTCCATGACCTCCATCTCAAAGGCGGAAGGAGTATCCTCTAGGACCTCTATTATGGGAGGCGAAGGAGGAGCTTCTTGAGATATAGGGAAAGGAGAATATTTCTCCAAGTTTGAGGAATATGAAGAAACAAGAAGAACTTGAGGGATGTGAAGTCCACTCTCAATGGAAAATACCTGGTGCACCGTAGATGGCGCCAGTTCAACCGATCCCACGACCAATGGTTGGTCGGGGATGGATTCCTGAATTTGAATTTCCAAGGGAGCGGGATCGACCAAGGATGACTCTTGACCAATCGTAGGATAAGCTGGTGGAGGACTCAAATAAAGATATTTATAACCAACCGAGAGGCATGGTGTAGAAACAGCTGAGTTTTCTAAAAATCACTTGGCTTCATCCATATACGGACAAAGGTGAATGGCATGGTTCCATTCACACAACTTACAAGGATTAGTAATCTTACCTTGCTTTTTAGTAGACTTACCAGCACCAGCTGAAGACGTGCCCCCAACCTGACTCCCAGAAGCTAAAGGCAATGGTGGATGACCATTGGACCATACTTTGAGCACCTTGGGAATACAAGGGCAGTCTCAAAGAAGATGGTTTCCCTGACACAACATGCAAGGGAACTTGAATTTCCGCGGAGGGTTGGAAGGTTCATCAAGAGGAGGTGCTTTAGAAGCAGTAGCTGCAACCTTAGCCTCTCTCTTATCAGAATTCTTCTTCTTTGTCTTCTTCTTCTTCTTCTTAGCCACCTGGTTACTCGAATCCAGACTTTCACCAGGCAAAGTAGAAGAGGAGGACGTAGAAATAGGCGAAGAAGGGGAGAGGTCCACCTTGGAATCAACATGATGTTGTTCAGGTGGAGGAACTGATTGACCAGTAACTGGGACATTCGGGACCACAGAGGTTGAAAACAAGAAAACAGGCAACCCAACAATTAACCCAGGAAGGGACAACATTTCCATATAAGGAACATTGACATTTCCAAAAAGAGGAAACGGACCCGGATTTCCATCGGAGGGGATTCCTTGGTTGGTGAACTCCGGAAACAACACCCTAAGGAAACTAACTTTAACCAGGAATATTTCATGGGTAGTTAATTTTTTAAAACATTGAAACAAAACTCTACCGTTTCATATTTTAAGAGTCAATAAATAGGCAAAAGGTGACTCTATCACTTTCAGTTTGGAAACAAGCGTGAAAGGACAAGCGCTTGATGATATTTTCAAATTTAACGAGTCAGTAAATATCAAACTGACTACTCTGGAAATCTAGGTAAAGGGTGTACCAGATATCCATGAACTGCAATATACACCTTAGTTTCAAAATGAAAGAGAAATCAACCAAGGACTTAATGTACGTGCAAGAAATCTCCCCGAATGCTGTGTCTGGTGTATCACGGGTATAAGGCGGAAAACTCGGCTTCCTCTGGATAAAGGATAGCAACCTAGTGGGGTCTCCCTTTATATACGCGATGGTACGGGGAGCACAAGTCCGTACTAGTGCTGTCTAAAGCCAAGATGCGAATGACAGCTACTAGGTTTAATGACACCGGAACACGTCTCTAGCCGAGACCTCTAAATGTTTCGTTAATGTTTCAATGCTTCCTTAGTGTAAATTGAATAAATTTTAATGTTAATATTCAATTATGTTTCAATTTTCAGGCCCTAGTGAGTGTAATGTATCAAAATCTCCTAAATGCACACTACATGCCACAGTATATCATTTCATTCGATGAAAGCTAATTACAAGAGAGTTAAGAGCTTTTCACACAATCACAAAATTACCAGACAACAACCAGTGATGTCTCTAATGCAGATAATGGAAACTAAAAAGCTTTTTCTTTCAGAGTTATAAATCACTAATAACATAGAAAAGACTCAATTTGCATTAACTAATCAAAATCAAAAGAGATTTTTTGTATTTTCAGTGTTTGAGAGAAAAGCGGACTAAACAAATGAAAAATAATGAAACGCATAATTTGAGAAGTGATAGAAAAAGAGTAAAAGCAAGAAAATTTCACTCAATGCAAACACACAATCAGACCTCAAATTGACAAAACAATCCCTCAAAACCAAAAGAATCCCAAAGACTCAAATGAACCATGTAATCTAGGCCCAAAATGAGACAAGGTAGAATTCGAATGAGGAAGAAACCAATCACTCAAACAACACAAGAAAGCGATAAACAACCACCAAATGAATGCAGAGAAGCAATCACACAGTTTACTGAACAGATAGAAACCACAAACTCCCATGGGAGGCTTGACACACTATAGCACCTAGATGCCCTAGGGCTAGAATGAAAAATTAATTGAAGAGGGCAAACAACCAAAGGATGAAGGTCACAGTTAGTCAAACAAGGCTCCAAAACACTCAGGCAGTCGTAAAAATGAAACCAAAATCATAGATCAAGCTCAGAAAGCTGAAAATAGAGCAAACCCTAGCACCTTACAGAATTGGTGCGACTGTCAGGCTGAATCTAGTGCCAGAACAGGATTGGCGCGGGTAATACACTGGCAACATGCACCAATTGGCACGACTGTCATGTTGATAAGCACACCAGGCGAGTTTAATAAGAAAAAATAAAAAAGAGAAATCCAAGAAGTAGACTAGTGATGGTGAAGCTAAACAAAAGCCAAACACACGAAAGGAGCCAGCCAAAAAAGTTGATCAAGCAAGCAAACTCAAGAATCGATCGAAAAGACAAGACAATACTCCAAATCAACATCTCCCCAGTGGAGTCGCAAATTTTTTGTAGAGGTAAATCCTCTCTGTGGACAGAGGCGATCCCTACTAGCCTAGATCAGGTCTAGTAACAATGGTATCACGCTAAGGTGCAAGATCCTAATTGCAGTAGACCAAATTGTGAAGAAGGCCTACCTTAAGTTCCACGTTGTTGTTCATAGAGAAGATAGCACTACCATTTCCTTGCTCCAGCAGATCACAATTCTCCTACTTGTCACGATCAAACACCTGCACATACAAGAAACACGACGAACACATAAGCATAAAACCTAATATATGCAATTATGTATCAGTCAGAGAAGATACAACTCATGATCACAAAGTATGAACAATATGAGTGGAACCATAACCAAAGTCGCTTATCATTAATTAATACAGAGAAAGATACAACCTGGCACTGACGCTGGATCTTCCTTTGGCGGGTCGGCAGCGGAATACGTCTCAATAAAGCTCATCGGTAATGGGACAAGCCTCTCTCTTCGGTTGTCTTGACAATAATCTCCTTGCTAGTGATTTGGCTCTATTAGGACTATCAAGGCTCTTGCAGCATTCTTTAGGCTATGAAGGCTCTTAGAGACTAGCTTGCAAAGGAAAATGGCAAGCTTATATAGATGGTGGAAGGGGAGTTGGGATCCCTACAATCATGGGGTTGGCCCTATCCTCAAGGAAGCTTCCATGAGAGGTGGAAAACCACTTCCTCTACATAGAGATCCGGAGCCAAACCTCCCAACTCAATTTAGAGAACAGTTTAGGAATTGGTTGGAGTCAATCTTCCGCCATTTATTTTTTTAAAACACTCCTTAATGAGCCTGGTGCAGGTACAACACTGAGACAGTGCGCCAGTTGGCGCACCCTCTTTGGAGGATTTCCCCCATTGGCACGAGTAGTGAACTGGATAGTCGCGAAAAGGAAAAAAGGATATTTTTAGGATTTTTCACAAGGAATTGTCTTCAAGGGAATGAATGCCCTTGTTCATGGGAATTCCATGAAAGTGGTTTCAGGTCATGTCACAGCTCATAGGTCATGGAATACGCCCTCCAATGTGCGGGATGGGGAGTTGTAGGGACGGTGACAAATTGCTGTGTAACACTTTAATAGATCAGCTGTTAGACACATTAGCTCGCAAAAAGTACTTTTATTTTTTAGATTGGTTTAGTGGTTATAATCCAATTCAAGTAGCACTTGAAGATCAAGACAGAACCACATTTACCTGTCCTTGGGGTACCTATGCCTACCGAGTATTTCCATTTGGATTATGCAATGCACCTGCAACATTTCAAAGGGCGGTATTAGGAATCTTTTCAGATCTAATACATGACTGTGTAGAGGTATATATGGATGAATTCACAGTCTATGGAAACACATTTTAAGAAGCCTTAGCAAACTTGGAAAAAGTTTTAAAGAGATTTAAAGAAGAAAATCTTTCATTAAGTCATGAGAAGTGTTTCATGATGTTTACTGAAGGGATTGTTCTGGGGCATCACATTTTAGGAGATGGGATCAGAGTTGATGAGTCAAAAGTTGAAGTTATATCTAGCTTATCTGTTCCAAGTTGTCAAAAATATGTTAGGAGTTTTCTAGGATTTACAGGGTATTACAAAAGATTGATAGAAAACTTCACCAAGATAGCATCTCGACTTTTCAAACTACTTACCAAGGACTGTGAATTCAAGTGGAATCATGACTGTCAGCTAGCCTTTGAGACCCTGAGAAAAAAAATATCTGAAGCACCTATTTTGAGGGGACCTAACTAGAAATTACCTTTTCATATTTCAACAGATGCCTCAGATACAGCTTTAGGAGCTGTATTGGGACAAAAAGACCTGATTCCTTATGCCATCTACTATACAAGTAAAAATTTGACCCCTTCAGAGTTAAATTATACTATAACTGAAAAAGAGTTCTTAGCTATTTTTCATGCCATAAATAAATTCAGACACTATATAACAGGCTGCGAAACTTTTGTTCACACAGACCACTCTGCAATTAAATATTTAATGAACAAATCAATTACTAATGGAAGAGTCATAAGGTGGTTATTACTTTTATAGGAATTTAACATCACCATTCTAGATAGGCCTAGAAAACAAAATACAGTAGTCGATTTCCTATCTAGTCTCCAAAACGTTAAAGACAATACTCCAGTTGAAGATCAATTCCCTGATGACTATCTTTTTGCAATTTCTACTCAAACTTCTTGGTTTGCTGACATTGCTAATTATCTAGTTTCAGGGAAATTTCCTTCAATTATGAACGCAAGAGATAAAATAAATATTATTTATGATAGTGCAAAATATTCATGGGTTGCTAATGAGTTATACAAAATAGGTCCAGACTTTATTATTAGGAGATGTACTCGAGAAGACAAGATGCCTGAGATTCTCAAGGCATGTCATGATGTACCTTGTGGTGGACACTTTGTTGATAAAAGGACAGCTTATAAGATCCTTCATTTAGGATATTATTGGCCATCCCTCTTCAAGGATGCTAAAGAGTATGTCAAAAGGTGTGACAGCTACCAAAGTGTAGGGAAACCTTCTCCTTTAGGTGAGATGCCATTGCAGCTTCAGGTACATATTGAACCTTTTGAGAAATTAGCTTTAGATTTTGTAGGACCTATTAGTCCTCTATCAAGACAAAAGAAATATATATTATTTTTCACTGATTATGTTACCAAATGGGTAGAGGCCAAGCCATTACTTTCTGCTACTGAAGCATCTGTAGTTAATTTTCTTTTTGACGATATTTTTACTCGTTTTGGTGTCCCAAGAGAAATTTTTATAGATAAAGGGGCTCAATTCACATCAAATTTGGTGGAACAAATGGTAGAGAAGTACAAAATCAGACACATAAAATCCACTCCCTATCATCCACAAGCAAATGGTCAAGTGGAATATACCAATAAGGTCATTGAAGGGATCCAAACAAATACTATTCATTTACATAGAAGAGATTGGGTGGACAGGTTTCCTGAAGCCTTGCGGGCCTACAGGACTACATGGAGAAGTACAATAGGTCATACCCGTTATGAAATTTTTTATGGAAAACAAGTCTTGTTTCCCATAGAGTTTCAGATTCAAAATTTCAAAATGTAAGTTCAGCTATGAATTGATATAACAAAGGCAAAAAAGCACATATTGGAGCAGATTAATGAATTGGATGAGATCAGACAAGATGCAATCCAGAAAACAAGTATAGTCCAACAACAAACGACTAGATGGCATGATAACTACATTAAGGAAAATAAATTTAAAGAAGGTGATTGGGCTCTCTTATTTGATTCAAAGTTCAAATATTTCCAAGGTAAATTCCAAACTCATTGGCTTGGGCCATATGAAATTATGAAAATATTTGACAATGGAGAAATAAAAATCAAGACAATAGATGAAGATAAGGTTACTTTTCTTGTAAATGGTCATAGATTGAAATTATATCATAAGCCACTTTCAAGAGAAAAATTTGTCAATAAATTCCAAGAAAGCAGTGATGTGAAGTTAATGAAGAAGCATCTTTCTTCTTCTTCATTAACTTAATTGTATTTTCAGATTTTAAAAAAAAAAACATAGTATAAACATGAAAACTAATCATTGATTGGAATTTTTATACATAAAAGATAAGGTGAAAATCAGAATTCTTCTAACACTTTATATTTTCAAAATTGTTATTTTTCTGCAATCAAGTATCATAAAATCATAAGTTGCAGGCTCACGTTTCATATTTCATTCCACTCCACATTTATGATCCATTTCATTCCATCATATCTCACTTCATTCCACTCCATTTCATGATCCATCTCATTTCATTTTATACTTCATTCCATCCATATTTCATTTCATTTCATTCCATGTCCCAAAGTTTTTACAAGTACATTCTGCAGCCATCTATTCTGCAACCATCTGTTTTGCAGCTATCTATTCAGTAGTCACTTGTTTTGCAACCAATTGATCCTGCAAACTTACTCCAGCAAACAAAAGATGAATCAAAAGGAGTCTAAAAGATCAATAAATTTCAGATGAAAGACAAAACATATCAAAGAATAAAAAATCAAAAAAGGGCTAAGGTAAAATTTTGTGTGAAATCATTTTTGATAGCAAATTATGAAAGATATAATATGGTTAATTCATATGTATGTTTCATAAAGTTATTTTATTATTTGAATTGATGAAGACTATCATTAATCCTTGAACAAATCCCTTCCATTCCGCTCCATATCACACCATCATTAATTAGAAGTTAATGGTCAGTACTTAGAAGTGACCTATCAGGTCACGTCATCAGACCGAAACATTCATTGATGATTTTGAAAATCTTCATGAGATTTCTTCATGGTCTTTTACTCCATGACAAACTCTTAAACTCAATCATTCTTATGATTTACCCATACCGTATTTCACTCATTTCATATCCACTCAATGCCATTATATTTCGTAGCCAATTCCTGTCTGCAGAAATAGAGAAGCCATTTTTAGAGTGAGACAACCCTCTATAGCCATTTTCTTCCTCAAATAGGAGAGCAAAAATAGAGCAGTGAATTGAAGCTGAGGAAAGGAAGCAATGGGAATTATTGTAAGGTCAGAGCCAATTGGAACTAAATATCTAGAAGGTTATCCTCAGATTAAAGAGTTAATACAACAGGTTGGATGGCTAAAGTTTATGGAGAAGTTCAATGGATTTCATAAGGAGGTCACCAAGTCATTTTCTCAGTCATTCAACGGGTCAGAGGTCTAAATTGGTGATATCAAGTTCATTGTCATGGAGTCATTCATAGCAAAAGCAACAGAGTTGCCGAGGTAAGGGGAGCGTTGGTTTAAAAACAAATAATTTCACAATGAAGCCTGGAGACAGATGTTAAAAACACCAGGTATGGACATTTCAGTATTTAAGGAAGGCATTCCTAGTTCAGCCTTGAAAAATAAATGGAGAAATATGTTGTTAATTATACAAAAGTTCATAACATGTGAGGGGAGATTTGGCACTTTATATGTTTATCACATTAGACTTATGATGAATTTTCAAGATGAAGAGATAAATCTGCTCTTTTTCCTACTTAATAGTTTAAAAAGGATGGCTTCTAATGTCTAGAAAAGGGTTCAGTTCTTAGAAACTACCTTATATAATCATGGCTTAATTAAAATTTTAATTGAGTATCATTTGAAGAAGGTAGGAGACAGTTGGGATGAATTCCTCTTGAGAAATCATTTTGAAGAACCTAAAGAAACTCTGTTTGAAGAAAAACCTGTAAGGAGAAGCAAGAGGGGAAAATTTGCTGAAAGAAAAACTAACATATCAACACAAGAAGACAATAAGGAAATAATCTCCGAAAAATTGGCCAAGATCAAGAAACAACTCAGAAAGGAAAAAGTAACAAGAAAGGGAATTAAGGAGAAAAATGAGGGACCATCTAAATTGAGAAGTCATAGGCTTAAAGGCATAATGAAAAATATAGGATTCAGGTAAGAAAGAATCATAGATATTGAAGATGAAGAGACACCAGTTGACAGATCTCCTGAATACCAGTATGAAGAAGATCCTGATAGAGGAACTCTAGATGTAGATCAAGCCAACAATAGATCTATGAATATGTTGAATCATTAGAAATAAGAGCCTCAGAAAACAAAGAAAGAACTCCTAGTCCACAAGAACCTCCAATTGAAGTGCTAAAAAGAGAAAAATATGAATTGGAGGTACTGAATAGGCATATAAAAAATAAAAAAGAAATTTTAAGGGAACAAATCAAACTGAAAAGTGACATGAACACAACTCTATCTCTGCAAATGAAAAAATTATATAAGGCTAGTAGGAAGTTGAAGAAGAAAAACAAGAAATTAAACAGGGCACTTATAGATCTAAGGTTCAAATTGTTCATGAGGAAGCCTAGGATTCCATTTAACACCAAGCAAAGAAGAAAAAGGAAGCTAGGTGTCCTGGCTGAAGTTTCAGAATACATGGATTGATTGCATGAGGACATGCAATAGTTTTGCAATCGAGGTATGTTGAGCCCTAAAAATGTCTTTTCTTTTCACCAAGCTCCACTTCATTCCATCAATCCTTTATCATTTATAGGCCTAAAATATCAATAAGAATGATTAAAATCACTTTAAGAATACATGCAATGACTAACTTGTTGTACTTTTGTGATTTTTTTATCTTAATGGTTTCCGAGCAATTTTAGCTACAGAGTGCAGTCATTCTGTAGCTAATCATATGTTCCATATCCATTCTAGTGTTTAAACAGGTTACATGTGTCATCTGTTGAAAATACATATATGGTTAGACTCCAAAACTCTCCTGCATCATTCCTTGTCATCCACGAAGACTGAGTAAAAAACTGAAAGTGGTTATGCACGTGGACAAAGCTAAAAACCAAGAAGTAGATTTCTATAAGGACAAGGACTCTTGATTTGCCTTCAGCAAATTACGAGTCCTCAACAGGATTTTTATTTTGATTTCGATTGTAGAAGACACCTATGCCTATTTTTAGTCAATATCAGTTATGTAATTGCTTATAAAAATAACTCGGTGAACCGAGAAAGGGAGTTGATGTTTTTAGTTTTCAATTACTGTGAAACTCTATTTCTGAGAATTTTTAATTAAAGGAGTATAATGTTGATGTTGTTCTGAAGGAAAATTTAAGGAGTTAAGAATTCGTGTGCCAATTTGATAGTAGAGAGCCCCTGCTATCTGAAGAGGATTTTACATACTTTCTAGATAAGTAACCTTTAATTCTATTTTGTCCTTACTTAGACAGTTTTCTGAGTTCATATTTTTGCATCATGTTTTATATTGTTTACTTACATCAAATATCCTCATAATATTACAGTCAATCTTGTTCTCATAAGCTATTCCAATATATCTCTAATGCATGAATGAGATCTAGTTGTAGTACTTTGAGTTAATTGCATTTCAGTTTTGTTAGTTAGATTTAGAAAATCCTCATTATTTTATAAGCTACTCTTGTTCTCAAGCTCCTTTAACACATCACTATTATATGAACGAGAATTAGTTATATTATTTTGAGTTATTGACATTTTCTGTTCTTCAATTAGGTAAGAGATTCTCATGATATTATAAACAGTCTTTCTCTCAAGTTTTTCCAAGAAATATCTAATTCCTGAGTAAGACTTAATAGTAATATTGTGAGTTACAGAATGAGCTAGTTCTAGTGTCATAAGTTATTTTAGCATAGGAATCCTTATTATGTTACAGATGATCGTTTTCTCAAGTTTTTCCAACAAATTTCTAACAATGAATAAGATTTCTCTGTGATGTTTTAAGTTATTATTTTCTAAAAGATCCTCATCACATCAGAACTAATCCTTTTCTCAGTTTGTTCCAATATATCTCTAATGAAACGAACTGGACTAATTTTAATGTTATGAGCTACTTTCATAACAACTTTACAATTTGTGGACTAGCATTCTCTGTTCTTTTTATCATTCCTGGTCTAGAGTAGATCTTGCAACTAAATTATGTTTTAGTGAATTCAGTAACATTCCCTTTTCTGTTATTAATTTAGTTTCTCTCCTTAGTATAAAAACATAAAACCAAAAACACTAGAAAAACACTACATACAATGAAGTAGGAAGAGGATACTTAGACACATATGGTGCACTTCACTTCAATAGTTTACTATCCCTGGTCGATGATTTATGATATCAATTTAGAAACACTAAATTGAACAAAAAACCTGCATATCCACTTTAAATCTCAATTTGAGTTGTGTTGAGTTATGAATACTATATTGAATGCCTTTGTATTGGAGTCATTATTCACCATTGAATATCTTCGTTGAATGAAGAGAAACTAAATACTAAAACAGTGTGTTGAATGATGTGTAATTTCTATGTTGAGCAGTCTCCAACATCATTGTGTACATTGATTTTTTGAAAGTAGTGCAATGGAATGAAGCATTAGTCTCTCGAAGTTGGAATGGAGTATTGAGTCTTGTTGGGTTTCCCATGTTTTGGAAAGGTTGTAAATACCAAAAGATGAGACAACATAAAACCATTTTCAGACTTCAGGATCTAGCCCTCCTGGGTCCAAAGAGGGATCTCTCTATGATGTATCAAAGGTGTATATGTCTTTGAGGCTTGAATGTTAAGATGTTAGGTTAGTTATAAGCACGAGGTTTGTTTGTTGGATTTGTTTGTTTTGTTTGTTGGTTATCAAGAAGGAAGAGTTTAGTGTGTGACCAGGATGAGCAAAGAGGGATAAGGCAAAGGTGAAATGTTCCAGGAAATATTCAAAACCATTGGGAAATGGAGTCAGGAAAGGATTTTCTTGGTAATCAATAGGCAGGCTTTCCATTGGGCTAGTCATCTAAAACATAGGATCTTTAAAGATGAATGTGTGATATGGAAAAGTAGGAGGGGATGAGATAACAAAGATTTAGAGCACAAAGTTAAAGACTAGATGGTCGCACAAGGATCCTAGTGGACAGGGCTAACTTTGATCCCCAGTGTTCCCAAATATTCCAACTAAATCCTTAACAAGAAACATCTAAGAACTGAATTCATTTAATTCATACATCAAAGAGAAAGAAATAACATCCAATACACTAGTTAAACGAACTGAAATCAATTCTTAGAAAATAAATTCGGAAGAGAAACACCAATGGCAAGGAGAGTAGAAACATAGGGTACCTAACAAGGGTAAATCCTATGCCAATATTCTGATGCAAGCTAGCAGAAACGAAATGAAATGAATTAAAACACAGAGATAGGAAAACATCACCGCTGCTTCAGATCAGGATCCAAAGAAATGTTCTTGTCATATTAAATAGCAATACCAGTCAAGTACAACATTTCCAATAGCTGAATACTCAGAATGAAAACATATCCTTCAACCTATCTTACAACTTTACACAGAGACTTTGCCTCAAAATAAACTACTTGAAATTCTCTGATAACTGATAAAAAACCTTTTACAATGAGTTTCTTCATGAATTTATAGCTACAGTGGAGCAGATAAGGTAGGTGAAGAACTAAATGCAGTCCTAAAGCTTTTGAAAAGAAACAGGGCCGAAGCCCATTCTGTATAAATTTTGTACATTAATCTCTGATGTTATTTGGGTGAACGAATGATCTACTTCAGACTACAGATTACACTAATATGAATCTAAAGTACTTTGATTGCAGTAATTTGTAGTAATCTGGTGCATAAACATAATTACTGAATGGACTTCCATGCTTGTGAAACGAATGCCCTGGTAGCTTTGGACTGTGGTTAAGGCAGAAATCTTCAGGAAGATGGTAAATAATGGAACTGATATGGGCGGTTTGTCCTTTGGGACAATCTGCTGATGTAAACCCTGATATACATGAATCTCTATTTGTTGTACCTTCTGCATGATCCATGAGGTCACTGATCTGGTGCTTTGCCTCTAAAACTCTGAACATAAGGCTTAAATATCTTCTTTCGTGTGCCTTAAGCTCTCTGCTTCTTAATTCAAATTATGGTTGCAGAATCTAGGCTTTAATGGCGCTGGATAGGTTTCTTCAAGGAGGTTGAACTGCCCCTCGGTAATATTTATGGTGCCACTACCTTTCTGGGTGTTTCTCTGTAGTACCAGCTTCCAAATGTAATTCTGTCTGCGCAGCACGCCATTGAAGTAGTACATATGAACCATGGAGGTTTTCTGCCTTTGATAACCCTACAAAATATGAACATAGGTTAAGAAAACAATGGGGGGTTGGATGATGTGGATGGCTGCGTGGGAAATAGTGGAACTGCGGAGAAATGGCAGAAAAATGCTATGGAATGGTGGAGAACGGAGATGGCGAAAGGTTGACGGAATGTAGAGCAAATTGTACGTGAAAACCCTATAAACATCGACCTTTTGAATGAATTTATGCAATTGGATGGGCGGACGTACGTCGAACACACGTGGAGGTGATGTGGCTGGACTGGGCGACGACAAAAAGTCAACAGTGGGAAAGCAAGTCTGGACCGTCCGATCTCAGAGGAGATCGATGGTTGAACATGCGGCGGAGGACGACGAACGGTGGGCTAGGAGTACAGCGACCATGGATTAAAACCCGTGCAGCTTCATTGGGCGATGACTACTGGATGGGCAAGGGTAGATATGATGGCTGATATGAATATTGTTGCGCGTCCTGTACCAAAAGATAACGTGCAATGGGCAGGCAGTTTTGGAATCGTACAGGAGACACGCGTCGCAAGCTGAGTGGAATCACTGGGCAATGGGAAAATACCGCCTGACCCCCATTAGCGGTGCGATGAAAACCAGGCTTTTTTATGGCATGGCGCGTGGTGGGGACCACAGAGGTGGGTACACTCCGAACCGTCGATCTGGCGGGTAAACGAACGACGATGGCGCGATTGGGGGTTTGAACGCGGGAAACATGGACACTGTGGAGTTAACGATCATCTTCTGATCTATAAGATCAACGGCCATGAGCTCTCCCAACATACATTGGAGACTAGCGCCCTTCAGGTCAGAACTCGGTCATACCACAGGGCTCTGTGGGGGGGGAAGGTGCGAGGGCTAGGCCGAAAAGGGACTAGATCGAGACTATGCAGAAAATATGATCCTTGGCTCGTTTTTAAAGAATTTTAAGGCCAGCCAAGGGCAATGATAGGGGAATGAGGGGGAACAAGGGGACCTTGAGAGAGGGGAAAGAGGGGCAAAAATGGAGCATTTTGCAAGGGTATACAAGAAGAATAAGGCCCTTTGGAGCATAATTCTTTATCAGCAGGGCCTATTGACTCAGAACAGCAGAGGGACATAGTCACAAGGCAAGGAACCATAAAAGGCTACAAGGATGATGTGTTTTCAAGGGAAATGCATTCCTTGCTGGCTTATAAGACGAATTAGCCCCTTACTTGCTT
The DNA here is from genome assembly GCA_034641835.2 of Pinus albicaulis. Classification (NCBI taxonomy): domain Eukaryota; kingdom Viridiplantae; phylum Streptophyta; class Pinopsida; order Pinales; family Pinaceae; genus Pinus; species Pinus albicaulis. The sequence goes on along the minus strand of CM076582.1, from coordinate 1,225,539,361 downwards.
TGTCAAGGAATTTATAAGGGGCTAATAGTGGCTCCACATTGGGATGGTTTCTTCTTGAAGGAGTCAAGAATTCAGAGAGTAGATCTTTGGTGTAGGCCAGGTGCCTGCTGCTTTACACATCCCTTTATTTCTTTAGCTCAGCTGCCACAACAGTGAAGATATTACATCAGCAGAAAAAATTTCCCAAAAAACTACCTACCCACACTACAATCCTAGCATGTTTTCTTCTTCTAGGGTGCATTTAAGCTAGCAGACCCTTCACCCCATTTATTTTATAACAGAAAATAGGCATATTCTAAATCTACCCTTATTGATCCATGAGACCAGATTAGACTGTTGGTCTCATATGTTTCTCTACTTGATCTAATATCTACTGGGATTAAACTGTCCAACAGATTTCTTCTCTATATTCTACGACAGAAATTGAAAAATAGTCAAGCTAGGATTAGACTGTCTGATTTGCTGTGGATCCAAGGCATAAAAACAGTTGCACATGGAAAAAATTTGCAGAAAACTGAAAACAAAACTGTGAAGGCTTGAAATCTGAAACTTGAAGTGTCCTTCTTCTCTTTGTGACTCAAGTTTTGAGCTTGTTAGAGTCACTTATTTATTCTTTTCTGGTCCAGGTTTTGATCATATTAGAAGCAATCTTTCGCACTTATGAGGTTCATGTTTTGAGCATGTCTGAACCTCTCATTTTCCTCTATTTTTTTTTTGAAACGTTTTCTCTTTTTTCTGAAAATAAAAAACTGCAATGGTATGTACAATGGGAATGGAAACTGGAAATTGTAAATCAGCAGAAGTAGTGTTTGAGCATCCTGCCATTGACAGGACCCCCAAACATCTCTGTACCATTCAATTCTTGTAGGAAGAAGGCATTTGGAGCCACAGTGGCCTGGATGATGTATAGACCTTGCCACAAATAGTCAAACTTGTTGTGCTTTCCTTTATCCTCCCTTCTTGAGTCCCACTTCAAAACTTTATCCCCAATTTCAAAATCAGCATCTTTGGTTCTTTTGTTAAATAATTTCTTTATATTTTCCTGAAATTTCACTGCTCTGTTGTAGACTTCTTCCCTCGTTTGCTGGAGATTAATCATCTGGTTTATCCTTCTAACCATACTGTCTTCTTCTGTTTGAATCTCTTGGACCAGCTTGATCACTGGTACCCCAAGGCTGGTAGGAAATACTGCTTCTGTACCATAGATAAGCTAAAATGGTGACATGCGAATGGATTTCTTTGTTGTAATCCTGTCAGTCCACAGAGAATGTACTAACTTGTTATGCCATGACTTTTTGTTCTCTTCCAATAGCTGCTTGATGATGATCACCAGGCTCTTGTTTGATGATTCAGCTAATCCATTACCTTGAGGGTAATAGGCAGTTGAATGACCGAGTGCTATTTGATACTTGTGACAAAAATCAACCATTTTCTTGGATCCGAAAACAGTAGCATTATCAGTGATTATTTTCCTTGGGCAGCCAAACCAAGAGAGGATATGACCTTCTAGGAAAATAATGATGACTAAATCTATGGAATTCCTAGTAGTTATGGCCTCTATCCACTTAGTGAAATAGTCTGTGGCTGTTAGGATCCATTTGTGCTGTGCAGAAGAAGAAGGGTGAATTTCCCCTATGAAATCTAGGCCCCATTGCAGAAAGGGACCCTCAACAGTGATGGTTTGTAGAGGTAAGGGAAGGAGTTTCATTTTTCCTTCAAAGATCTGGCATTTGTTGCAGGAAATTATCATCATATGGAAATCATTGAAGAGTGTGGGCCAATAGTAGATGGCTCTGAGTATTTTGTTTGCAGTGGCTTTCCAACTCAGATGGCCTCCACATTCTCCAGCATGGAATTCTTGTTTAATCCTCTGCCTCGTCTTCAGGAAAAAATTTAAGAAATAGGCCGTTTGGGTTCTTCAAGTATAAGCATCTATTCAATATGCAATAGCTCTTGGCTTTTATTTTTATGAATCTGGCCTTAGTCTTTAATAGTTCAGGTGGGGCATTGAGATGTGTAAGCACATACAAAATGTCAGAATACCAAGGAGAGCTCTGAAACATTTCCTCAACAGTGGGATCAGGAAATTCTTGTTGCTCATCCAAGGTATTTACCATGTTAATATCTAGGGCTTGTAAGTTTGATTCGGCCATTAATTGAGCTAAGCCCTGACCTTTAATCAGTTTGGTGCGTTTTATCTCAAGGTCATATTCTAAAATCACAGCAATCCATCTGCCCCTCTTCCATCAGGATCTTGGGACAATATATCTTTGACTATGATGTTGGGCACATAAGCTATGGTGTGAGAATGTAATATGTACACCTTGAAGTCTTTCAAGGCCTTAATCATAGCATAGGCCTGTTTTTCCATTATGTTGTATTTCAAGGGTGCATCCCTTAGAGCTTTTCTGGAAAAGGAAATTGGCTATTCTATTCCCTCTATGTTTTTCTGCAGCAAGACTGCAGCTATGGTATGCTTGGAGGAAAATGAAAAAATCAGGAAATATTTAGAGAAATATGGGCTGATCAGAACAGGATCTTGGGTGAGTGCATGTTTTACTTATTCAAAAGATTGTTTAGCCCCAATAGTCCATTTAACTCCCACACCTTTCTTCAGCATGTTAGTCATATTCCGAAGGTGTTTAGACAGGTTGGGGATAAATCTCCTAAGGAAGTTGATTTTCCCAATGAAGGACTATAATTCTTTGATGTTTCTCGGGTGTGTGATTTGTAGTATTCCCTCAACTCTCTGTGGGTCTATCCTGATTCCCTTTTTGGATATAATGTGGCCAAGAAGCTTTCCCTCTTGCAGCCCGAATATAGTCTTTTTGGGATTTAAGGACAGACCAAACCTTCTACATTTTACAAACACTCTCCTCAGATGTTTCAGGTGTTCTTCTTCAGTCTTAGAATAGACTATTATATCATCCAAGTAAATAACAATGAAGTGTCCTATCTCATATAAAAGAGCTATATCCATTGCTCTTTGGAAGGTTACCCCAGCGTTCATCAATCCAAAGGGCATTTTTACATACATAAAGGTGCCCCATGGAGTGGTAAAGGTTGTTTTGAGTTGGTCTTCTGGGATTACTAAGACTTGATTGTAACCTGAGAAACCATCTAGCAGGGAGATCCTTTTAGAGCCCACTACCCTTTGAAGAATATGTTCCATTTTTGGAAAAGGGTAATTATCTTTGAGTGAGGCTCTATTAAGATTTCTGAAGTCTATGCACAACCTGATTTCCCCTGTTTTCTTTCTCACAGCCACTAAGTTTGACACCCAATCAGAGAACCTCACAGGAACTATTATGCCTGCCTCGTACATCTTTTTAATCTCCTTTTCAACTGCAGGCAATTGTTTTGGGTTTATCCTACAAAGTTTCTGCCTGAAGGGTTTCTGATTCTCTTTTAAAGGTATTTTGTGCTGTATGATGTTGGTTTCATAAGCCTTTAGGTCTTCGTAACTCCAAGCAAAGACGTCCACAAATTCCTTAAAAAGGTCTATATATTTCTTTTTCATTTCCATGGGAAAGGACTTTGTCAATTTAATAATTTTTGGCTTATCTGTTGTGCCTATATTGCATTCTTCTACATCAAAGTCTGCATGCTCTATGGTAGGCTTTTTTTCCACATCATCAAAGTCAAAAATATCTTCTAAAAGTGCCAGACCTCAAGGTATGTTCTTATCTTTGGCCTGCAGCACTTCTACTTATTCGCTATCTGTGCTTTCACATTTTCCGGTTGGACTTCCAGTTTCTTCAGTTAGGGTGTTTATTTCTATGTTACAGGGTGGGGTTTCTTTTTCAAAGGATTATTCACTTAGGCAGTTGTTCTCAGATTTAGAGTCTGAATTGGAAAATTGAAACTCATTTCTACCTATCAGGAAATCCTCAATTTGTTTATCACCTTCAAAAACCTGCCAACTTTTTTCGTTGTCTAGAACTGCAGGTCTAAATTTGGTCTGAATGATGATCTGTTGGTCGTTGGGAGTCTAAGGGTGTAAACTATCTAGGAAGGCTAATCCGTTTGCAATGACGTTTTGAATCCTAGGAACAAACACTAATTCGTATTCAAAAAATGTTTTAAATAAATCCATAGTGTCATTCCTGTAAGCTCTCAATCTAGGATGTTTCGCTCTGTATTCACCATTCACCTATTTAGTAATCATCTTAGAGTCCCCATGCACAGTTATTCTACAGGCTCCTAGTTTTCTCAACAGGTTCAAGCCTAGGATAAGGGCCTCGTATTCTGCAATATTGTTTTTACATTTGAAATGCAGGTTGCAGGCATGGCTCTCTACATAATTAATCTCTATGTTATGTATCCACACTCCTGCCCCAGCAGTTCTTCTTGTGCAGGACCCGTCGAAATTCATTTCCCATAGGGGTTCACTCTCGCTTTTGTTATCATTCCTTTCCCTACAGCTGGGTTCGCCATTATGTTGTGTTATAGGGTCTGCACTAGGCTGTGGGCTATTTAGTTTTTCTTTATGGATGTGGAAGTTAGAGAGGTGACTAGTTGGCTGATTGCATTCTGTTTCTAGTTCAGTTTGCGTTATTGTTTCAGTGCACTGTTCAAGGTTTTATACGTCTTCATCTTCTGAGTCTAAGGTAGCCATTATGTTAAAATCCATTGGCTCTATTTCATCCTGTGTACCTTTTCTTGTACCTACATTTTCAGATTCTGGTCCCCCCAAAGATTCATCATTGAAGAAGATAAAGGAATCAAGGTCTATATGTATAGAATACAGAGGAGAATTTTCAGGCTTTTCCGAGCTACTAACTAGAAATTTCATTTGTGCTTCCCTGTACAGTCTTCTAATTTGGCCAAAGATTGGGATTGTGGCATAAGCCCCATCCATCTGCATTGTTCCTTGCAGCTTAGATCCCCATGATCTTGATAATAACATGCCATATTTGGGTGGCACATCTTCCACCACAACATCCATGACCATACATTTTGCTGGAATCTGGGCAAGGCTCACACACAAATATTTGATCAGGCCAGGACACTTTACTCTACTAGAGTCAAATGAATATAGGTCCTTATAGGGACGGGTTATCTCTATGCCTAATCTTTCCATCACTACTTTAGGCATTAGGTTGTGTGATGCCCCAAAATCATGCATTGCATTGTGGAGAATCTTATCATGGACATTAAGACTGATATAAAAAGGGCGCACTACCCCTTCCTGAAATTTTCCTTCTATCTTTAGACCAAACAGAAGGGCAGGCTAATCATCACTCAGATTTACAGTGTCACTGTGCTCACCTAAAGTTAATGCTTTAAAAATTTGGCCTTTATATACATCTTGAGTGGCCAACTCAAAGAGTGGGACAGAGATTTTAATTTTTGCAATCTCACTCTCCAAATTGAAAGTGGACTGACTCTTTGGAATGTTCAACTTTGTTTTGTTAGCCACCGCTTTAGTGGCTAAATCCGTCTGTTGATTCTCGTTATGTACAGTGTTTGTGAAAGTTTTATCAGGAGCATTAGGTGCAGTGCTAGTGATGCTTGCTGGTTTACCTTGTGTATCGGTGTTTTGGTTGTCCTTTTCTTTGTTCTTTCTAGAACTCTCAGCTGCTGACTTTTTACTTTCAGTAGTCACTTTAGAAGTTTTCTTAGGTCTTTTCTTGATGGTGACCTCAGAAGCTTTTGGTGTGGTAGTTTCTTGACTCCTTTTGCTTCTAAGTTCATATTGTTCTCTGACCTGCATCATAGCATTTTCAAACCCTAACCTGTAATCTTCATATTCCAACCATTCCTCCTCCCAACCAGAGGGTGAGGGCTGATCTTCTTCTAAGTAACAGTTATGGATTGAATCTTCTATTTCAAACATGTTTATTGTGTTCCCTTCAGACTCTTCTATGATTCCCTCATCTTCATCAAGAAAATTCTCTTGGAATGGGAGAATAACTTGCTGATCTGATTCTCTTTGTCTGTTGGGGGTGTTATTGTTCCTTCTAAAGTTTTGGTTCTGGTTTTGGTTTCTATTTTGGTTACTGACTGTGACAACCATTTTTTCCATCATTTGCTGTAACCTTTCCACATTTTTAGATAATTTATCATAATTTTGGTCAGATGAGGAAGCTACATTGTCATCTTTATATGTTACCCTCTTCTCAAATCTCAGTCTTTCTCTTTTCTCAATCAGATTTGCCTCTATGTTCACTGCTCCTTTTTGCATGTCCCCCAATGTGTTGTACTCTTTGTCCCTAAGCTCATAGGCCATGTCAGCATCAAAACCTTCGGGGTATTTTGCTAGAGCCATGCCTTGTGGTGGCTTCATATGTGGAGGGAGGGCATTGTAAATGTTGTTAAATCTTGTTGTGTAATCATGGACACTCTCTCCTACGTTTCTTTTAAGGCTCATGTATTATGCTAAGAGTTGGCGAGGGTTACCCTTAGTTTCCCATTTGTTTATGAACGTTTTATATAAGGCTGGAAGATCATTGATGCTACCTGGAGGTAGGCCTTTAAACCATTTCTTCACATCACCCCCTAAGCTCTGGGCAAATATTCTCATTTTGACTGTATCATCATCTATTTCCATGTAGTCAAAAGAATCTTCCATCTTGTCTACATGATGTTAGGCTGTTATGGACTCTTTTGCAGTGAAGTGTTGGATCTTTGACTGATAATCATTTGGTAAGGGCACTAGAGGTTGAAGTAAAACCAGACGTGCATACCAGGCTACCATGATGATGTTTTGATGAGGTAAAGGATTGACTTGGGCATCAGATATATGGATGATAGGGATATTATGACCAGCAGAAAGTTGCTGAGAAGATCTAGGGTGACTTAGCCCCAAGTTTTGAATGAAGTGTATATCAGGAGGTGTAGATGGAGGGGTATGTCTATTCCCAAGGTGTCTAACACTTTGTGGTGGTGAACAAGGGAGCTGAAGGTCTGGCTGGTCTAAGATACTGAATGACCTAGTTCTAGGTAATCTATTAGGAAGGTCTATGTCAAGGTGAAAGTGTGATAGAGCTGTAAGATCTTCTGGTGCAGAGTTAGCTCTATGGATGTGGTTGGAAATAGTTGGTTGTTTATGTGTGTGAGATCCTTTGAGGATGCTCTCACGGTTTTCAACTATTTCAGGTGGGTCAGGGTTAGGGTAAGCTCTTGTATGAATGGTTCTAGAAGCCAGAATGTTGTTTCTTGACCAAGTAGCTTAACCCTACTTGTTACTACTATTATTGTTGATGTTGTTATGGAGGCTGGTCTTCCAGTGGAGTCTAATGTAAACCAAGATAATCAGCAGGCCTACTGATCACAAGTGGAGTCTTTGAAATGTTTAGGGAATATGGAGTCGCTGGTGGAAAGGTTTAGGATGCTCTTTGGGGTTACACTGTCCACCACAATTCTTATGAGATATCCCCTTTCAAGGATATCTTCCAAACACAGCAAACTCTAACCAGAGATTGACTGGGAGGGCGTTTACCAGATATGTCACCTCTGAAAGAGTGTGAGATCTGGAGGCTACCTAGCCCTTTCCAGACTCTGTCCAAGAGTATGGGAGAAAAAAACAAATGGTATAGATGTTGATGTGAGAATAGGAATGTTTAACTACCAACCCAACCAGATATTGTAGGATTTATGAGGCTTATGATATAGTAAGGTGAGGAAAACTCATAAATTCCCCAGCAGAGTCGCCATTATGTTGGGGTTCCCATGTTTTGGCAAGGTTGGAAATACCAAAAGATGAGACAACATCAAACCACTTTTAGACCTCAGGATCTAGCCCTCCTGGGTCTAGAGAGGGATCTCTATATGATGTATCAAATGTGTATATGTCTTTGAGGCTCGAATGTTAAGATGTTAGGCTAGTTATAGGGACGAGGTTTGTTTGTTTGATTTTTTTGTTTTGGTTGCTGGTTATCAGGAAACAAGAGTTCAATGTGAGATCACGATGAGAAAAAAGGGATAAGGAAGAGGTGAAATGTTCCAGGAAATATTCAAAACCATTGGGCAATGGAGTCAGGAAAGGATGTTCTTGCTAATCAATAGGAAATCTTTCCATTGGGCTAGTCATCTAAAACATAGGATCTTTAAAGATGAATGTGTGATATGGAAAAGTATGAGGGGAGGAGATAACACAGATTTAGAGCACAAAGTTAAAGACCAGCTGGTCGCACAAGGATCCTAGTGGACAGGGCTAACTCTGATCCCCAGTGTTCCCAAATATTCCAACTAAATCCTTAACAAGAAACATCTAAGAACTGAATTCATTTAATTCATACATTAGAGAGCAGGAAATAACATCCACTACAATGGTTAAACCAACTGAAATCAATTCTTAGATAATACATTCAGAAGAGAAACATCAATGGCAAGGAGATCAGAAACATAGGGTACCTAACAAGGGTAAATCCTATGCCAATATTCTGATGCAAGCCAGCAGAAACGAAATGAAATGAATTAAAACACAGAGATAGGAAAAAATCATCACTTCTTCAGATAAGGATCCAAATAAATGTGCTTGTCATATTAAATAACAATACCAGTCAAGTACAACATTGCCAATAGCTGAATACTCAGAATGAAAACATCTCCTTCAACCTATCTTACAACTTTACACAGAGACTGTGTCTCAAAAGAAACTACTTGCAGTTCTCTGATAACTGATCAACAACCTTTTACAATGAATTTCTTCATGAATTTATAGCTCCAGTGGAGCAGAGTAGGTAGGTGAAGAACTAAATGTAGTATTAAAACTTCTGAAAAGAAAGAGGGCCAAAGCTCATTCTGCATAAATTCTGTGCATTAATCTCTGATGTTCTTTGGGTGAACGAATGATCTACTTCAGACTACAGATTACTCTAATATGACTCTGAAGTACTTTGACTGTAGTACTGTGTAGTACTCTGGTGCACAAACATAATGACTGAATGGACTGCCATGCTTGTGAAATGAATTCCCTAGTAGCTTTGGACTGTGGTTAAGGCAAAAATCTTCAGGAACACGGTAAATAATGGAACTGATATGGGCGCTTTGTCCTTTGGGACAATCTGCTAATGTTAACCCTGATATACATGAATCTCTGTGTGTTGTACCTTCTGCATGATCCATGGGGTCACTGATCTAGTGCTTTGCCTCTAAAACTCTGAACGTAAGGCTTAAATATCTTCTTTCGCGTGCCTTAAGCTCTCTACTTCTTAATTCAAATTCTGGCTGTAGAATATTGGCTTTAATGGTGTTGGATAGGTTTCTTCGTGGAGGTTGAACTTCCCCTAGGTAATATTTATGGTGCCACTACCTTTCCGGGCGTTTCTCTGTAGTACCAGCTTCCAGATTTAATTTTGTCTATGCAACACGTCATTGAAGTGGTACATATGAACCATGGTGGTTTACTACCTCTTATAACCCTGCAAAATACAAACAAATGTTAAGAAAAAAATGGGGGGTCGGATGATGTGGATGACTGTGTGGGCGATAGTGGAACTGCGGAGAAATGGCGAAAAAATGCTATGGAATGGTGGAGAACGGAGATGGCGAAAGGTTGGCAGAATGCAGAGAAAATTGTATGTGAAAACTTTGTAAACATTGACCTTTTGAATGAATTTATGCAATTGGATGGGCGGACATACGGCGAACACATGTGGAGGTGACGTGGTTGGACCGGGCGACGACAAAAGGTCAACAGCAGGAAAGCAAGTCTGGACCGTCTGATCTCAGAGGAGATCGATGGTTGAACATACGACAGAGGACAATGAATGGTGGTCCAGGAGTATGGCGACCATGGATTAAACCCCACACAGCTTCGTTGGGTGATAACCGTTGGATGGGCAAGGGCAGATATGACGGCTGATATGAATATCGCTACGCGTCTCATACCGAAAGATAACATGCGATGGGCAGGCGGTTTTGGAATCGTACAGGAGCCACGCGTCGCAAGCTAAGTGGAATCGCTAGGAAATGGGAAAATACCACCCGACCCCCATTAGCAGTGCGATTAAAACCGGGTTGTTTTATGGCGTGGTGCGCGGCGGGGACCATAGAGGTGGGTACACTCCGAACCGTCGATCTGGTGGGTAAACCAACGACGATGGCACAATCAGGGGTTTGAACGGGGGAAACACAGACACTGTGGAGTTAACGATCATCGTCCGATCTATAATATAAATGGCCATGAGCGCTCTCGATATACATTGGAGACTAGCGCCATTCAGGTCAGCGCTCGAGCATAGCGCAGGTCTCTGTGGGGGGGGAAGGTGCGAGGGCTAGGCCGAAAAGGGACTAGACCGAGACTATGTAGAAAATATGATCCTCGGCTCATTTTTAAATCATTTTAAGGCTAGCCAAGGGCAACGCGAGGGGAATGAGGGGGAACGAGGGGACCTTGAGAGAGGGAAAAGAGGGGAAAAAATGGAGCATTTTGCAAGGGTATAAAGGCAGAATAAGGCCCTTTGAAACATAATTCTTTATCAGCAAGGCCTATTGACTCAGAACAACAGAGGGACACAGTCACAAGGCAAGGAACCTGAAAAGGCTGCAAGGATGATGTGTTTTCAAGGGAAATGCATTCCTTGCTAGCTTATAAGACAAATTAGCCCCTTGCTTGCTTTTTCAAGGAATTTATAAGGGGCTAACAAGTTTATGTGCATCAATTGTATTCTATATGGGAGGTTTCAATCAATTCATGCACTAGTTGTGCATACGAGTTCATGCATTGTATTGAAAGGAATACAAAGCATCCAAGCTTGTGTGGCGATCAAATCCATTGAAAATTTTCTCTTGCAAAACAATGTTCATATGCTTTCATTCCTTTCTTTGAATACAAGATTGAATGCATAGAATGACGATGTGATGCGGTGCTTAAATGCATACAATTATTTATTCATTGGTCCATATGCTCTCAAAATAGTTCATACATTGGCTCATTTGTGTCGGTATACATGAGTTATATGCTTTGGATAGTTTAATATATGCAGTGAGTTAAAAAAAAAGTGGAGTTACCAAAATACCAAGAAATTTTAAGAAAATTTTAAATGCCTCTAATTGGTGAAGTATTAGAGTTTCTCAAAACATTGATACAATCTATTATTTCGAAGACACAGTTAAACTCAGGAAGGATGCCCTTTCCGATATTCATACATGTTTACAAGATGCACATGAAAAGATTGAATTTATGTAGCTTGAGTCAGAGCTTCAGTGAGATGAGATTCAGAAAAATAGTTTTCATTCTGCACTTGTTTATGTTAAGAACACGAAGGCTACCTCTCATCAACAACAAGAAACTATTTAGATCATTGAGCCTAGTACAAGAGAAAATTTGCATGCAGGTGTCGAAATTCAGCCTGCACTTCCCAAGTCCATCTTCAGGCCTTGGGAAGAGCTTGTCCACAAGAAGCATAGAACAGGCCTTGGATATGACAAGGAGGTGTCCTTTCATATTCCAGACTACTCCAAGCCCATCAAATTTCAGAGTGCCAGATTTCTTCATGATAGCTCACCTATAGTTGTTCTAGATTCTGCTCCTCCTCCACAACAACAACATAATGTAAAATTCCAAAACTATGATCGAGTTGGCCATATGAAATAACATTTTTTCAATCTTCACCCATGAAAGAAATCTAGTCGGCACACATATGCTTCAGAAATAAGCCTCCTGCAAGAACAAATATTCATCTTGGATGGATCGCTTCTTGGAAATGGTCATCAAAAACCAAGAAGATGTTTAAGTCATATGTTAGAACTTCTTCTAGAGTATTGAACAGTCTTATAGTTAAGTTTCTGCCATCATCTCACCTTGTACCTGATAGGGGGGGGAATTTTGGTCATATACAAGATTTGAAGCCACATCAAGTGAGCCTGAGCCACAACCTGTCATTCCAAATTCAAAGATGTAGTTATAGACACAGTAGTTCAAGCATGCCTGAGCCACAATGTATCATTCCAGATTCATAGTTGTAGCTAGACACATATGCCCATGAGCATGCCTTTGGTTGGTGGATAGCCTTACACCATCCATGCGAGGTTCATATTCTTCCCCTTCAAATAATTTTAGAAACTTCCTCTAGCATAAGACTTCAGCTTCTTGCCAGTTTTGGTATAGTTCTAGGAAATGCATCAAGAATTTTATAGTTGGTGGTCATCCTTAAACCATCGCAGGTTGTAGACCTCCCTTCTTCTAGGTTGAAGGTCTCCCTATTTAATATGAGGAACACTTCCTCTAGCAGAAGCCCTTAGCTTCTTGCTAGATTTGGAAGAGTTGCAGGAAATGCACTAAGCATTCTACTATTGGTATTCATCCTTAAACAACCTCTTTATGCCAACAATTTAGAGATCTCATTCAGCCTAAGTGATTCCATGCATACTTTGACATTTTTTTATTATAGCTCTCTTCTTGGACTCACACATAACCCTTCAGGTTAAGGGGGGAATGTTGGACACCTAATCCTCAATGCGCAGGTGTTGAATTCGAATGGAAAAAAGGAGTCCAAGTGACCTTTGAATGCGAAATCCACGAGTCACATCAATGTAATATAAATGTACATCTATGAGTAATAGAAATCAAATCTCATGCTTATCTTCATTTCCTTGCGTGTTTTCACCATAAATGTTTAACAAGAATCACTTTAGGTATATTCATGCATACACCTTTGAAATGGTAGAAAAGGATAGTTCTTACAACACTTTTTGTTTTTTTGCAACACCTTCATGTTACAACAACACCCCTATATCATTACAACACCTCTAGTACCTAGTTGATGCAATGAGATGAGAGTCTAAGTGTTGGATTGAGGGGTCCTAACCTATGTTCGGAGTCAAGATGAACCAAAAAAAGCCTTTTACTACTGGCCCTTTCAGCACTCACATGTTTTCCCAAGTCAAAGTCTCACTCGAACCAGTATGGGGGGGTGCTGGAACTAGGTTTCCACACCCTGAGAGAGAACCAAATGATGTGGGTGTCTTTAGATCTAGACAACTATGATCTAAACTTCACAACAAAAATGTGCGCGCATTGGTACAAGTCTGAAATCCCTTACTATATAGCAATTGTTTTCAACAACAATAAATCCATACATTAATCATTCATCCAAGGTAAAAGAGAGTTGCATAGCTGATCTGAACATTGTTAACATAGTAAATAGAAACAACATGCGGAACCCGATCATAAATAAAACGACAGATGCATCTAATACTCAAATATCATCCAAAAAATTCTTTTATTCATTCATGGTTCAAAAATTCCTTACAATGCTTCTATTATACCCATGCAGATAGCTAATGGGGTCCACACATCATAGGACTAAGGTCTCCACACACACAACCAATAGGAGCCTTCTAAACCTATACAAATTTTCCTTTCAGCTCAGAACATCAAAACATAGTAAATATCTCTTACATCATGTATTCTACTGAATCGATCTAGACTCCTATTTTACCTTTAGCCTCCATTCACCTAAGGTCTGCAACTATGGTTTGCGGCCCCTAGTTCTACCCTTTGGCCCATTACAACTCATAAGAGTCTTTGACAGACCCCAAAGCTCTTTGACCCGTGCTTCGCTTAGTGCACACAACTTAACTTACAAAAATTTACAAAAAATACCATATTTTTGCCCAAAATTTTGGTCCTATGGGACCTCACTCCAACAGGCCCCAAACACAATATTCTGACTCATCCTGAGTCACAACGATGTTCGGTTCTTCATTTTGGTCTGCAATTCTTCAATGATATCAGCAAAGGGCGCGAGGACCCCCTCGCTCTGATCCGTTGCACTCTGCGTTGTATCCACCAGCTTCTTTGACGTTGGCTTGAGGGGTCGTGACCCAGTTTCGAATTTAAGGTTAACTAACAAAACCCTCTTACTACTGGCCCTTTGGAAATTGACCTGTTTGCACAAGTCAAAGTCACACACGAAGTAGTATGGTGGGGTGCTGGACCTAGGTTTCCACACCCTGAGAGAGAACTAAATGATGTGGGTGTTTCCATATCTAAACAAATGTGATCTAACCTTGACAACATAAACCTTAACAAAAAACCCTAACTAGACAGATTTAGTTCAATTTATACAAGTTATCCTAGGCGCACAATGATACAGGTCTGCAATTCATTACTATATAAAATTTACATTCAACAGCAATAAATCCATACATTAATCATTCATCCAAGGTAAAAGACAATTGCATAACCTAAGTGAATACAGTTAACACAGTAAAAAAAAACAACATGCAAAAATAGATCATAAAGAAAACGACAGATGTATTTGATAGTTATATATCATCCAAAACAATCATTTATTCATTCACAGTTCAGATCTTCCTTACAATAATTCCATTCTACCTGCACACACAGCCAACAGGGTTTGCACACAGGACAACTAAGGTCTCTGCGCACACAACCAGCCGAAACCTTCTAAACTGAGACAAATTCACCTTTCAGCTCATAACGTAAAAAGATAATTCAAATCTCTTACATCATGTACTTAATAATTTATTAACATATTTTTAATTAAATTAAATTAAATTTATTTATTTATTTTTAACTAACCAACTAATTTTCTAACGGCTAGTTTTCAACAGTTATTTATGGGTAATGACGCATCTCCACTATTTATTCTTCAAGATCGATTAGTCTCTCCACTTGTCCTGAGGATGAACCACATTATTTGGTTTGAAATTTCGACCTAATCCTAATGATGTGATTAATTCAAAAGTTATTTTATCTACATCATGTCTTTTACCGACTCAATCTAGACTCCTATTTATACCTTTAGTTTGCGCACACCTAAGGTCCGCCACTGTGGTTTGCGATGCTTAGTTCAACCCTTTGGCCCATTAAAACTCATGAGGGTCTTTGATGCACCCCAAATACCCTTGACCTATGATTTTTTTAGCACGCACGACTTAACTTACAAAACTGTACAAAAAATATCATATTTTTACCCCAAAATTCGGTCCTATGTGACCCGTCTCCAACACCAAGTGTTGTAGAATACATATTTTAGTGCTGAAAAAAATATATTTCTATAATTATGATGGTAAAACATTTCCATATTTTGATACTACAATACCTTGGTAGTTGATAGTTAAGGATAATGATTACAAACTCTAGGACAATTGGCACAACACTACACTATTCAACCTCCATACATAGGATTGACATCAATAGATTTCTTTAAAATATATTAGCCATTTTATCACCCAATCTACTCAGAAAGGAAAGGCTAACCACAACAAAATATTGAATCACCTGCCACCCATCACAATAGCTAAATGATCCAACATTTGTCTAGTTTTTCCACTTTCTACTGAATTTTTTGTAATAGAGAAGGAAAATCTTGAGAATACAAATGTTCTCATAAATGTTCCTAAATACCTTGATTAAATTAAGACTAAATATTTTCTATAAAAATAGAGTGCTTTAATTAATCTTGGGAGCAATGATTAATTTTAATTTTAATTCAAAATTAGGGAAATTTGTTTGAAATCTCCCAAATCCCCATTGTACATAAGAAAATGTATAAAATTTATAGGGTATTTTATAAATAATATAACATGCATTTATAAATTTTTGGAAAATATTTCATTGAATAACAAATTTTTTGTTAAATCTTGGCGAATCGTTGAGTGAATAATATAATAATTTTATAATATGCATATATAATTTTTGGGCGAATCTTTCATAAAATAAATTTTTAAATTTTGTTTTGAAACTTTCACTAAATGATAAAACACTAAAATAGTTAGATAAATCTTTAACAAAGTTAGAAAAAATTGTAAAGCATTAGCTAATCCTTGGTAATGTATACAATGATATATAATAATAAGAATGAAATTATTTAAACTATGATATACTCATATTCCAAGTTTGGTTGCTCTAGCTTCTTACAATATGCTCTTGCAAATATTTTTGCATATTTTTATCATTTTTTACCACAAAGGTCTTTTTACCCATCTAGGGAAAACTACTTGGAGAGGTAACCCCAATTTTTTTTTTATCATTAACTACAATGGTTATTTTTAGAAAACTTATTGATGACACATCTAGAAATATTACTCATACTATTTGTAGTCCATATTAGAGATGCTTCACATGAAAATAAGTTCCATGAAGAGATATCTCAAAATCATGAGTTTTTGCATCAAATTATTTTTGTTTCTTATACATTGTTTCTTGAACATCTAGTTACTTCTCCAAATCCTTGTATTTATATCAACCAACAACTTTAAGATTTTTTATTTCATCACCATTTTTAGGTTTTCCATGTCCTTTGGACTTGTAACTATTATAGTATCTATTGCACTTTATTTTACAATTCATCACTCTAATAATGTAAAACTAGAAAAGTTTTCATTAAAATTGCACAAAATGAAAATTGAGATTGACTAGAAAACAAATGTACATTGAAACATAATTTCATATTTCATAATAATAATAATAATAAAACATAAAATCATTACAAATAGATGATTGGTGAGTTCAAAAATTTAACACAAATTTAAACAATATCCATTGCATATTCATTACAAAATATATCACAAAATAATCATCATTAACCGATTTTTCATTTCACGAATAATAGTGCAATAAACATTTCATCACCCCTAATTGATTACTTGTGATGTTCTTTTAGTCATGGAATCAAAATAATAATTACAAGATATGTTTGTTAGTCTCTTTATAATAGGCCTTTTATGATCGACACATAGAACTATAGGGCATAGACCATTTTTCTCTTTGCTTAGCTCTAGAGATATAGTTTCCCTTCATCAATAACCAACAATTATTTTCAAATAAAATATAAGATAAAAATTGTATATTATAGAAGGTGAAGATTCTCTGGTCATGATACAAAGGGAAAGGAAGTTAAAAATTCTTTCATTCAACCATTATATATATAAAGAAAATAATAATTGTAATGGAAAAAACATTGAATTCAAATAGGATAAATAAATCCATATACTAGTCCTAATTCTATATTTTTATTAGATAAACATGATAAAAATATAGAATAAATGCATATTTACTCAATAAAGATATTTAACTTTAACCCACACACTTGATTCAATAAAAGTGACAAGAAATAAATTATGCCACAAAAAATGTTCCAATGAAACATCAAATAAGAACTAGAAGCGTTCAAAGGATTAACAAAGTATTTACCCAAAATAAACCCTAAAAATTTGAAACTTGGAAAGGTTTCTTAAACACAAGAAAAAAAACAAACCATCAATATAAGAGCTAGACATCAAAAAAATTATCTACTTGAAATTATTCCATTCCTTTTTAGCAGAATTCTTGTTAAATTAATTATTTATACTTTAACACTAGGACACTATCTATTTGAAAATATAGATCATAAAGTCATGAAATTCTAGCTTCACTTTATATCACAAAGAAGAGAGAGATGAAGAAATAATTAATTATAACAATATTGCTATGACAAATAATTTAGAATCTACATGAAAAATAAAGGAATAACAAATTCAATCAAATAAAAAAATTACTTAATATTACTTTTACATTTTCTATTTCCTACCTCACTAGCAATGGACAATGTATACAAAAATATGTGTTCCATTGACATTCATATATACTAGACTATATACAATATTGTGGTATATCAATTTCCCATTTCTTTTTTTGGTACTCATTTTCTTCATTAATAATTCAATCTTCTCCTATTGATAAATTATTATGAACCTCCAAAATATTGTGTTTCATATCAAGCTCATTAGAGAAGTCTTTTAGGTTGTTTTCACCCCTTCTATCATGATTTGCTTGGCAAAAATTTGGTGCAGTTTCATATGAAACTTTTTTAATTTCATACTTTGTTTTTAAATGGGATTATAAACATACCTCCATATGTTAATCAATCTTGTTCCTCAACTTTGACTTCAAAAATTATAATGCGCTAAACATCCTCACATCTTGATCTTATCTCAAAATATTAATTTAACACAAATCTCTTAACTTCAAATATTTTAATACTAAGCATTTCATAGAACCTAAGTTAAACCATAATCTTGTTAGTGCACCAAATACTAAATGATACTCCAAAATATACAATTTCTTCCAAAATGTTTCAATGAAAATGGTGGCTATGGTGGCTTGTTGAAAACATTTTGATGAATCTAAAATACCTTGAACTGTTATTGTATTTCAACATTATGGAAAAAATGGTGCATCATTTTTTTATTTTATCCAAAATTAAAATTTTAAAGTCTTTGAACACTATTTATTATTCCAATCCTCAGTGTACACCACAAACATGGCCCCCAACAATTTAACGAGAGGAAATCATTGAGTTATCTATGATTCTAATGATTTCTATCATTGTTTTTTCACTAAAATGACAACAGTGGTCAACAAGTATCTTGACATAGGCCACTTTTTAATGCTCTATCTTATTTTATTAATATATTTAATGGGAACCATAGACCCATTCATTTCGATATATTATATGTTTTTTTCAAACTTCATTTATTTATTTATTATGGATTTTCTATATTGATGATCTATTCCAATTTGTAAAATGGTGTAAACACATATTAGTTTTTTTTCTTGTCATGGGTGATTTCCTTTTCATTGAATATTTTACAATTAAATTTCAAATCAATTTAGAAACAAAATTAAAATTTCATGAGAAATTTTATATAAAATTACTATAATTCTTATGAAGCATGTAATCTCTATATGTATTTAAATTTATTATATTTCTCATGAAACCAATTTCTATGAAAACATGCACCCAAAAATAAAAATCATAAAAATTGAGTTTGCATAAAGAAAATTCATTGAACGAGAGAGTGTTGACCATAGTTAATTCACCAAGGAAAATTTAATGACACATAATCGAAACATTCAATAAGCCACATATTGCTTTGAAACACTTTGTGGAAGAAATGTTTAATTGTATAGACAAGAGTGAAATAGAAACTACTAGACAAACCACCCATGGTCACCCTTGTCGAATTTCCTATCATTTTTTAGTCAAAGGAAATGTTTTAAACCTAAGTAAAAAATCTAAAATTATTAATAAATCATTCATATTATATATCATTAAACTTTTTCTTAAATATAAGTTTTTATAAATTTTAGAATTTACATAAATTATATGCTATAAATTATCTAAAATATATTTTAAAAATACTAAAGTTGTTCACTTTAAAATTAAAACATATATCTTTTTAATGAAAAAAATTCAAGAAAAACATGGGTCATATAAAATTATGTCAACATTTCAGATCGCTAATTAGGTATCCTCACTACGAAGGGTCATGTGTGAGACGAGTTCACCCAACAATTCTTATAAAATCAAGGAAAGGAACAAAAGAGATAAAAAATTAATTGAGAAAAGAAAAACAAACTTAATCTTAAAATTAAAAAAACTAAAACTAAAAATTATATTACACGAAACTTAAACCAAAAAAATAATGTTTTTAATATTATAAATAAAAATAAATCATATATTATTATTAAAAATAATAATAAAATCATAATATTATTATTAAATTAATATTACCAAATTATTATTACTATAATATATTGTAATAATATTTTAAAAGTAATATAATAATATAAATAAAAATTAATTATTATAAAATAGTATTGATTTGTCCATAACATAATATTATGAGAATATGATTTTATTACAATAGTAAAATAATATTATATTAGGTTAATATTGTTATAATAAGAAATACTAATAATATTACATATATATATATATAATAAATCGTAATGGATTATAATAAAATATTAATATACTAATATCAATATATAAGATATTAATAACATTATTATTATGATTATGATATTGTTATTAAATAAATGTTAATGCTATAGGTTATAATAATATTATTAATGTACTTTATAATAGTATTATTATTATTATAAATTCATTTTAACTTTAAATTTATAAATGAGATTTATGATATATCTAGAGTTAAAATGAGTCTACACTTATATATTATTATAATAATATTGTTAATATAAAAATTGTTATCAATTTTATAGTAAAATAAAGTTTTGGATAACTTTCAAAACGTCTAGATCTTAAATATTTAGAAGATTGAAAAAAGAAATCACTTTCTTGAAATGTTTTAAATATATTTGCATTTGATCACAAGTATGACATAGTTAGAAAAGAATATATATATATATATATATATATATATATATATTTAAAAATTTAAAAATAAAAGTAAAAGTAAAAGTAAGTTATTCTTAAAACAAAAAAATAATATTATTATAATAAATAAAAACATACGATAATAAGATACTATTAATATCATAATAATATTGCTAAAATAGTATTAATATAATATATTAAAATAATATTCCTCAGATGAGGGTGATTGATTTGTTTAATGAAGGATGCTATCTAGTCATTCAACACAGGGAAACCTAGATGTACCACATGGCGGCACCTACCTCCCGCATGAAGACCATAAATATGTAGTATAGGGGAGGACACCAACACTGCATTTACTCCCCCCCCCCCCCCCCTCGACCTTCGCTCCTGCAAGTTGGTCGTTTATGGTTGATGGCTCCCGTCAGTTTCATTTATGCCTTCATATTTCATTATTCGCAGACCTCCTCTATCATGCCTCTGCCCGTTGCTCTTCTCCTTGCTTGTCTCCCTCTGTACATTCATCCTCCGCCCTGCAAACCCTCCAACCCGTTGATTCCATGCTAAGACGCCCTAAAATGCATTTTCATCCAGAAGAAGGCAGAGGCAGTCCCTCCCATGCTTAGATTCTTGTATTGTCTACACACTCTTTGTCCCTCTCTGTCGCTCTGGAAGAATCGGAGGTGCTTGAACCCCAAACTCTCTCTTCCCAACTTTTTGTTAACCTCGCAGAGGAGTAGCATCATCTCTATGTTTCAAGAAGCAGGAAAAGGCCGTGCAATTAAACAATAATGTGCTCCTCTTCCCCTTTTCCTTGGAAATATGTCATACTCCCTCTCAAACACTTGGCGAACAACTCAGACAGTGGTTGGAGCAGCCCATCGAAGGACACCCGGAAAAGAGAAGTAGTGACGTACAATGCAACTTTCTTAGCTTTGGCAAAGCAGACTGATACAATCTCCAATTCGACTCCGGAGCCAACCCCCCAGCTCTCAAAGAAGTATATCGAGACCTTTTCATATTAAGGTTATTTCATAATTGAGTAAAATCCTTAATAGGAGAGCAATGAAGCCTAGATTCGGTAGTTGCATCTCCTTGGCCGTCCTTTATTTCAGTTTATATATGCTCCTTTATGGTTTTTAGGACTATCTTTGCCTCTTCCTGCAAACTATGTTACTCTTGAATATGTTAATGATTATTTTCCCCTTGAAGGTCAACCTATTTTTTGAACTTCTGAACTCGTTAATGGGTTGTTTCCCTTTGAAGGGTAGCCTAATTTTTTTATTTTTTGAAGAGTCTTCATCAAAGAGGTGTTGGCCAGTCCAAAAACCCCTATCCTGAATTATGATTGTAACTTTGTACGATATAATAAAAATTAGCATAATTTAGAAAAAATACATATATATTAAAATAATATTATTGATATATTATAATAATATTATTAAATAAATATTGTTACTTGATAATATTAATATGTTATATAAATATCTCTTGGATTAATCACATCATTATGAGTCGATCGACATTTTGAACCAGGTGATGTGGTTCATCCTCAAGACAAGGTGAAAAATATTAATCGTTCATCATGAATGAATAGTAAGGATGCAACATTGCCGAGGTGTTAAAGTGCTAGACATTATTGAATTAGTTAATTAGTTATTAACATTTTTTTATTAATTAATAAAAAGGGGTTAAGATGATTTTAATAAGTATTTTAATTATTTAATATTTTTGTTTTTTTGGGTAAATTACACTAATTCTATTAAAAATGAATATGGTACAGGATGGATTACAAATAAGAGAGGCTAGATAGCAGGGAAGCCGAAAATGATGAAAAATCATCCTCGGTTCCGATAACTAGCCAAGAGAGAAGAAAGAGAGCCACGAAGATAAGCAAGTGAGCTAAAATTACAGAAACAGGACTCTACCCATAGTGGGTTGAATCTTTAGTACGACACATTTTTCCTTTCCTTTTTTAGACTCTGACCCAGCCGTCTTGGGGCAGATGGGCTAGTACCACTTGGAGCTTTTTTGTGACTAAAGGAGTGGGCTCCTTATCTGAATATGAGGAGGAGGTTTCTTAAGACCATTTTTAAGCACTCGAAGTATTTATGGGCTCTCCAGGATCTATAGAGGTCATGCCCTTATCCTGCTTAGCAACCTCCTCATCTGCTTCAATCTCTTCCTCATCCGAGCTGAGGGAGTCAACGTAATCCATGGAAGGTGGTACACATGGTTTCCATATTTTGGAGGTTGATTTGTAGTTTCTCTTCTTCTTTTGGGCAAGGAACAAGGAGCATGAGTTCTGAAGGTGCCCTGTTTTATGGCAGTGTCGACATCGGAAGGCGGTATTCTCATAGTCTAGGGTCTGTGTCGAGTGGAAGTCTCCCACTTTGAGATTGATTTTATCTAGAATGGATTTTTTGATGTATATTTATATGCATATTCTTCCATATGTGTATATTCCTGATCCCCCCATGGAGGTATCCATTTCTAGAAAGTTTCCTAGGGTGTTTCTGATTCCTTGAAAGACATAATAGTGCCATAGAGAAGCCAATAAATTTGGAAACCCTACCCATATAGGAAGCTTGGTAATGAAAGTTGTGGAGGGGTCGAAGTCTAGGAACCATGGTGTGAGAAATAGTCCAGATTTCCCCCCAAACCAAGGTCCTTCTATTAAGGCTTTTTCATAGTCCTCATTGAAACCAAGCAAAACTATGAAGAAAGCCTTTGAGTAGAAGAAAACCCTGTTGTTATTGGTCCAAGTGGAGTGAATCCATTGGTAGAGATCTACTGACTGTGGCCATAATCAATTGAACCGGTAGATAATGGCCTTTTCCGAATATATTTGAAACTAGTTATGAAGTGTGGGATGGGAGATTTTAACCACTGGTATGTCCTCTATTTTATCCACTAAAAATGGCTTGGGAGCCTCAGGGGGTTGGGATGCTTTCCTGGGTTGTTGTGCATGTACAACATCGTTGTAAGGAGAAAGTTGGAGTAGAGGATGGTTGCCTGGAAGCCCCTCCTCTTAAGCGTAGGGTTAAAATCAAAGTAGCATTTTTCTCAATATTATAAAATGAGAGCGGAAGAGTGTTCTCGAGTTGTTTACCTCCATAAAAAAATCGCCGAAGGGAATAAGGGATAGTCATAGTGAGTTCAATGGCATGTATAAGGCTCTGCACCAGATCCTCAGGTCAAACCCAGCAAAGTAAGGTTTGGACATTGAGAATTCAGATCTAGATCTGGAAGGAGGGGGCCAAGTTTTCCTTTTCAGGGGATGCGCGTTGAAGCGAGAGTTTGCTGAGGAGATTGGGTAAGCCATCAGTGACAATATTTTATTTTTCAGTGGACTTCGTAGTAGAAATTTTATGAGTAGCGTTGCTATAGTCAGATTTTTTCTCTCTAGACCACAACAAACCAAGAGGTGCGATAGTTCTCATCCTCACCTTGGGGCTGAGCTCCCACCCAGTCCTTCTAGCGAGCTCCCCACGGATCTGTGCATAGTCACACACCTCTACCCAGATTGCAGCTAAGACTGTGCTACCAAATTTGGGCATGATTAAGTCATGGAAAGGTGGGTGAAGCCATACCATTATTGATCCCTTACCTCTGTAGGTAGATAAGGATGCAAGAAATGACAGGGCCACAATTATTTAAAATTATTATAATAAATAAATATTTTAATTATTTTTAAAAACTATTTTAATTAAATTAAAACTAATAAAAATATTTCTAATATAATAAGAGGGAATTATAATAATATAAAAAATGGACAACTATAAGACCAAGAAAACTAATAAAAAGGGGAAAAAAATCAACAATGATAGTGAAAAAATAAAAGGAGGATGAAAAATAATCAACAAACAACACAGTAAAATTTTAAGGTAGATAAACTAATAAAACACCTACAAAGTCCTAGGGGAATAAATGACACAATAGGGGAAAGAATCATAATGAGAGAACTGGAGTCTAGCTCTTACTTCGTTTCCATCCATCATTCGTGTTGAGATTCTTAGCATGCCTTCCAATCTCAATAGCCTCCCGAAGATTCCTATGGTGGAAGTGGTCGACCTTAGCAATGGCCTTGGATTCCTAAATGCACACATGGTGACAAGATTTTCCTGCAGGTCCAGCAAGACCTAATGTGTGGGACTGATTGTGCCTAATGTCTACAACATCTTCCTGGATTTTTTTCTTAAGGGATCTCTCTGTTTCTCCAATATAGGGAATACCATGGTAACACGGAATCATGTAGACACCTTCCATGTTATTAGGTCCAATAGGGTCCTTGACAGATCCGAGAGAATTCCTAATAGTACGAAGAGGCTTCAATGATGAGGAGACATTATTCATTCTATGGACATGGGAAATTGTGTCAGTTGTCCCTTGGATAAATAGGAGATGAACCTTGGAAATAGGATCCACCCGAGTAGAATTGTCTCTTAACCCTTTAAATTCTTTTTCAAAGGCCTTAATATGGGATTTATCTCACTCTAGGTGGTTGTCTTCAAATATTCTTAGAGCATAGGTAGCAAGGGTGCAAAGTACACAAAGTTTATGAGCAGGAAAATGATGGGAAATAGCATGGATATATTTTTACGTGTGATTTTTCTTGCAGAACAGATGGTGTGAAACAGAACCATCATCATTTCTAGAAATATTGATGTCTAAGAAGAATGGATGGCTTCCATCCACTTCTACTTCCATAGTGAATTTAATGGAATCTTAGTTGGAGTTCATGTAGCTGAGAAACAAATCTAATTTATCACGACCAATTATATTATATTATAATAATAGTATTATTATAATAAATATGTTAATATACTTTCTATATTATTATAGTATTATTATTACACTTATATTTATTATTATATAGATATTTATAGTTTAGTTTGGAAATAAATTTAAAACTACTTGGATTGAAAATGATACAAAAGTATAAAAAATAATGCATAATTAATTCAAAACCAATATAAAGTATTTTTCAACTAATTTGAAATTAACTTGAATAATTGTTCTTATTCTCTAAACTATGTTTATCATTATCTAACATGTTGATATTTATTTTTCTCATTCTATTTTATTATTTTTATGTGAACTATTGTTCTCAATGTTCTTATTCTAGTTGGCATTTCTAGCCTTCTAAAATATTCTTCTCTATTGTTTTATAATAACTGGTTTTTTTCTCATTCTAACTACATTTTTCTCTACACTATTGCTTGTTATAGCAACATTTCTTCTCTAAAATATTCCTCTCTTTCTCTAAACTATTATTATCTAAGTTATCCTTCTATATTTTTCTCATTGATTTTTGTTATGTATTGTTGATAATTTTGTATTCCTGCATTAAAAATCAACTATTTTCTTATTAGCAACTAGTTTCTTTCTCATGTTATTATTTTTAATATTGTTATCACTGTGAAACAACATTTTTTCTCTATTTTCCCGAATATTCTTGTTCACCATTGTTTTCACACCATCTTCTAGTTCTACAGTGTATAAATCTTTCAGTTTATACTGCAAACAATTGTATATTTTTTCAGTTATTTACTAAGAACTATAATTTTCTCTATTATTTCCTCTAGTTTTATATTTTTATTCTATTGTTTTCTATCTTTTTCTCTCTTTCTCTATTGTTTTCTCCCAATTTTTCTCTATTGTATAATTCTATGGTTTTCTATTGTTATTCTTCTTTATATGAGAAGGTTTCATGCTAATTTTTTCAAGAGTTATTAGGTGTAGGATCCTGATATATTATAGACACTATTGGATCAAACATACTATTGTATTTATTTAGTATAGGTGTAACTATCAACTCAAGTTCCCAATCTCCATAAAGATTAACTTAATTAATTGATGGACTTGTACATAAAACAAAATTAGCACATACACTCACTAAGACAATACATAAGTTCATAAAAGAACCATATTTGGATGAAGGTATAATAGTAAAAAAGAAAGTAGACAATGACAAGTTAATCTTAAAATGGCCTATGAACAAAAAGAGTGGGCAATGAGACCCGTACACATAGGATGGTCATAACTCTACCACTAATATAGGTAGAACTCATAAGGATTCAGGTCCATTGGAATTACATACACCTCAATTTCAAAAGTAAACTATACCTATTTGAACATGGCATAAAGAATCCTAGGTATGTAGTATATCTATGGATGTCTAAATAATAAGTTATAGGATAGTGACTTATTAATAACAAGGAAGGAAATTATAAATATATGGAGACAAATATTTATATGTAACATAACCATTCCAATGGGTATAGTCTCTTGGGAATAATACTTAGAATAGGTGGAATAACTAGCTTGTATATGGTCATTGGTATACAAAAAGTGAAAAAAGGCTCATAGGAAACAAAATTAACATTATATTACTAAGGTAATATCACATATTTCTAAAAATGAGTGTTCATTATAAGGGAAAATATATAAAAATAAAAAATTCCTAACAAATATGGGACAATTAAGAGAGACTCTCTTCTCTTTATTACAACCTAGTCAGTTTTTGCATAAGTGTTAGTAAAAGTAGGAGGTATAACTATACCCTCAAAGAAAGAGGAGGATAAGTTGAAGCATAAAATATCTCTATCAAAGTATCTCTAAAAAATGTAAATAATAAAATCTAACACGATGATATTATTATTAGTTCCTATTCAATTCTCAATGGAAGATAAGGGTAATGTATGACGACTAAGCACTATTAGATTCCTAATAATAATTTGAGAATGAGAAATAATAAGTATGATGAAAGTATAATATACTCCAATTAAACTAGGAGGTGGAGTGACATTCTAAAGTATTGTTAAAGTGGTTGAGGCTCATGGTGGTTATGAGTTAGAAGACAAAGAAGTATTATTGGTCACTTGTAGTTGCATTATGGCATTGAAATTTTACATTTGGGTGAGAAATTTTTTCAAATACAGTGATGATATGTCGAACCTTCAAAGGACAAGGGGAATGTTGGTTGAGGTTTTGGAATTCAATAAATTGTTGAACCTTAACTAAGATATGAAGGGAATGGATTCGTGAAAATATTTATTTGTGTATTTTGTAGCTAAAGAGGTGTTACAATCCAAGTAACAAAAAACTATACTTATTGAGATTCTAGGTGAATAAATTCTATATGGAGTGAGTATAAATATTTTGGAAAGTACAAATATTTGACTAATCAAACTGACACAACCTTAAATATGGGTGGTGATCAAGCTTAATAAAAATATGTGTCAACTTATTAGGTAATTACATGAGGTTAGTATCATTAGGACTCGAATATAAAGTTGGTGTTTTAGGGCTACATTTCTTATATTACATGTAAAAGGTTGATCAACTATATTGTTTGAGTTTAGGATAATGCTTAGAAATCATGGTAGCTGAGATAAATTGTAGTGGTAGAAAGAATAAAAAAATACAACGTCGAGACCAAAAAAATGTTTTGGAGAAATATTTTCCCATTCTTTACCTTTATGAAATCATTTATTCACAAAGGAAAACTAAAAAAAAGAAATTTTTATAACCTCTTTTCATCCATTTGGCATAAAGGCTCACTTTACCCTTTTTGTATTGTTAGTTTATAATTTTTTTATTTATAAATATGGAGTCCACATTCCTGAGGATTACGGCTAGTGAGGGGCCAGTTGATTCTCCTTACCAGCTCTTACATCGAACAAATCAGGCTCGACCAATTTAAATGTTAGTGTAGTTAGGTAATAACTAAAGGAAACAACACAATGAATATCAAATTTCCATGTATGGCGATGGCGTTGGGTTTAGGAAGACACTGGGGTTATTTGGGTCTTTATCTCCTTGAAAAATGTGTGGACATAAATTTTCAAAGAGATTGATGTATTTGGGGGGCGATAAGTCGACCCTACAGCTCTCTTACATCCTTTTTGTTTTGGCATCTTACTAAGTTGATTGGCCAAATGAAAACAGGTGGTTGGCTCTCTCAGCTCAAGTATTTCTATCCCATGGTCAATTCTTCTCGCACTTGAATATATTGATTCACAATAAAATTCCATTGATGTTTTAGATTTATCAATGAAAACTTATTATGAAAAATGTTGCACCATTTGGTAACTTAAATGATTCCTCCTTTCTAGAATTAATATGGTTATAATAATATTTCTTACACTAGTTTAATCCTCCAAACAACTATGCAGTGATTTGCACACGTAAATAATGCATACACAATAATCATAAGTAAAAGAAAAATAATAGTTTATTTCCCGAAATGGAAACCTTCTGGTCTTCTACATTGAAATTTAATGCAATACATATCACAAGGGAACACTCCCAAGATTACAACAACATGTTTTCTCATTTCTGTGGATCTCACTCCCCCACAAGGTCTTTATGTACATACCCTAATACAAAATAGAGAGGAAATTTCTTCATAACACACTTGGGAGGTGTACGAAAACATCATCCTTCCCAAAAACAACACCCGAGATTATCTAGAAGCCTCTTATAAACAACTAACATAGTTTTCCGAAACTAAGGGACACACATATAAACATAATAATCATATGTGTGCCATAAACATTGGAATAATTTTTGAAATCTTTCTATTCAGCTTCAATAAAATATCATTTTTATATCTTCCACCCACTTTAATGATGTTGGCTTGTAATGAATTAATGGATTCTAATTGACTTGATGTAAAGAATGGTTCATATAACAGATGAACAAGATAAGGATGTGTTGGGTATTAAAAATGAGGACCCGAAAAATGGATAAGATATTTTAGGTTTTTCCTGCTCAAGGAGGGCACTAAATAACTTGAAACCTCTTTTTAAAGCCATGCTTCATGGCTTTCCTCTAACTTCCATCTAAGAAAGAAATCCTCTTGAGCCATTTTTGCAAGATAATTAATCTAATTCTACCAAAGTAATTTTAGATCTCAAGAAATATACATTCTAAACCATATGCATCTTTAAATTATATATTTTTGTATGCTCTAACTCCATAAGTTGGGGTTGTGTTGTGCTATTCAACGACCCCCATTATTTTAGAATATTTTCCTTAGAAAAATAATGGGGGCCCTTTTAAAAATTTTATACCAGAACAAATAAGACCCTTAAGTGACCGATTAAAATAGAAATAGGAGTTATAAAAGCTAAAAGGCATCATTTTTATTGACTAAAAAATACTTAGGTGAAAAATTCTAAAGAAATGCAGTTACAGATGGCAATCACAAATCGCAAATACAACATATGACATCCTAAGCCACTCCAAATGAATTTTCAATGTGATATCAATAAAAGGCTTTAATAAAGGAAAAGGTTTCTGAACAAATCATGTTTCATAAAAGACAAACCGTGAGCCCCACCTTTGCCATGTCACTAATTGAAATCACAAATCGTATTTCCATCCCTTCATCATTCAATCCACCCTCACTTCCACTTCCCATATGCGATACATCGTATCACATCGCACTTTTGTCAACGACCATTTCCTTCCGCCATCCAGTTTCATCAAGATTGCGACTGCGATATTGCATTACAAATATTTTCATTTTTCTTTCCCCCCTAATATTCGAAGCTTTCAAAAAACTTTGATCTATTAACTCAAAAGGATGTGTATAGTGTGAAAAATAATTAATCGCAATCGAAAAAACAAATATGCTTAATTTTTGAGAACATTAGCACACAAATGAATCGACGATGAGAAGATGTCTTATTAAAACGATAAATGTCTCTTCAGGCACATAAACCCACGCTTTCCATTAATTCCATCCCTTAATGGTATAATAGCTCGAGCCTCGAAATATGATTTGACTATAGAATAATTAATTTTTTGAATTACTCTGCGTGCCAAGTTTTATTTTCCATCATTTCAATTATTGTTACATTACACTGGTATTGTGACAAAATTTTCTTTTTACTCATTGTTCTTCTTATTTCATAGGCAAGTCCAGACAAACATAATTCATTAGAAATGTGTAAGGCCGCAAAGAATTCGAAGAAACCCATGTCTCCCCTTAATCTCGTGCTTCCTTCAAACGATGTAACATAAATGCCACCCCTATTCACATACACTAAATGCACAATAGAAATTGGTTCTCCTTC
Source organism: Pinus albicaulis (assembly GCA_034641835.2). NCBI lineage: Eukaryota > Viridiplantae > Streptophyta > Pinopsida > Pinales > Pinaceae > Pinus > Pinus albicaulis. The sequence goes on along the minus strand of CM076582.1, from coordinate 1,225,509,189 downwards.
TTGGGGAGCAATGTATAGGTTCTTTGAAGAAGAAAAACACCACAAGGTTGAAATAAAGGCTACTGTAGATGCCTCTGATACCTTAGAAGCTACTATTTTCAATGTCACCAACTCTTTTCTACACAGAATTTCTAAACAGCCCAAGATTCTACCATATACAGATATGGTGAAATGGATTATTAACAACCTCAACATTGGATATAAAAATTTCCTAACAAGTAGAAGCAAAATGACAGGGTTGTTTAAAGAATAATATTTGAAGAAAATGTACCATATTCTAAACCCCCTAAATGTGTATGATAAATATTTTCTAGCGCAATTCACGAAGGAAAACAAGTTACAATCGGATCCGATAAAGAAATGGAGCAGTAACCCTAATAGGAATTAGCACGATGATAAGGGTATGTATTCCATTGCTTCAATTGTTGGTCCCTACTGTTATATTTCTGTTATGATTTCCATATTTTTTTTCCAACCCATTACCAATAAATTCTCCATGGAATGGGTTCCCCTTATGGATGTCGTCACTGACTCCTACATCATGGACTGTGGAACTTTTTTTCAAATGATATTTCTACCCATATTATTGAGTATAGGAAAAATTGTTCCTTTTCATAAAATATCCTTACCCCATTCCACATGGGTGCCTACATTATGGATGAAGTGTGTTTTACATCATATTTTCCAGCCATGGGCTAGAAATGGACTATTCCAGAGCCCCCTCCCATTCATATTTATCATGATATTTTAATGGGAATCTAAATATGAAACCGATTTCTACAAGATTTTCCATAGAGTTATGCTTCATCTGTTTTAAGTTGTGTTTGATAAAAGGGACCCAAAATGTCTAAGGAAACTAAAGCTAACTTCACATCCATTAGGAAAGGGTTTGGGGAAATTTATTTACTTATGTCAAGATTTTTTTGAAGCATAGCCAGACCACATGTCCTCCCATTATATGTTCCAGAAAAAATTCTCACAAGAGAAATTTATTATCAGACAATTGTTCATCGATTGACCAAAATTTTATAGAAGCAAAGAAATTTTCATGGCCTTCCTTTCCTATTTACTGCGGTGTCTATGCATTGGACAATTTCAAAAATGTTGGATTAGAAATTAGTCAAATCCAATGTTTGAAATTATTTACAATTCCTAAGAGGCAATATGACCCCAACCAAGTTGCATTGAATTTCAAAACTTGAGTGAAATTCAAGCCATTTTCTCATGAAAATGATTCTTTTATTTTGATAAATTTAATACTTATTCATAAGTGAAGAAATTTGCATCATCACGCCTTAATCCTCGGCAACTAGAAATGTTCAATCAATACAATAATAAAAGGTTAGAAGACATTCCTCTATATATTTTGGAAGTATCCCAACCTATCTCACAAAAATAACAGCAAATAGAAGATCAAAAGAAACAGAAGAAGGAACAATGACAAGAACAACCCCCTAAGGAAACTAAAGTCCTTAGGGGAACACAAGGAGATAAGTCTACTGGAACTCAAAATAAGGATCCATTGTTTTGAAATAACTTAGATGAAGTCTGGAAAGACTTTAATCAACAACTTAAGGGATATAAATAAGTGGTGATAATTAATCATAAAGAAATAGTTGGAACACCTCATGGAAAAATTCAAAACCCATTTACTTTTCGGTCAACTAAGAAATCTATTAGTATAGAAGAATTTGAATTTATCCCGACCTACCCAACATCAGAAATTGTGTTAAAAATTGAGAAAATACGCCCTTTGGATATATTTTACATCCCAAATCATAATAGTGTCATGAGAAGACACATGAAGAGGAGAAGAACAAGACAATCACAGGCTCTTGTTCCTCGGGATGTCTCTACGGAAGTACTTTGGAAGTACCCACAAGAAAATATATCTCAACATCTAACATGATTAACTCATTTTGCAGGTACTTCTGCATCTCACACCATTGAACAAAAATTAGAACAAGAATTTCTAGCATAAAATCAAAGCATTAATCAAAAATTACAATAATTGAGATGTGTGAAAAGAGTGATTCCTGATGGACCAAGTAGCTTAACAGAGGGTTCGATTTGATAAAATCAATGATAAAGTCTCCCAATATGTCACCCAGAAATATACTGTTGAAGGCTAAAAGGCCAATCTTCCTAGGATTGAATATTCTAAAAAATAATTTTTTTTCACTGATACAGACATATAATTAAAGCAAGATGAAAGGGAAATTTGCAGGGCCAGGGATGATGCCAACAACATTGTTGAAACAATCATCCAAAACCTCATTCTTTCCAATTTTATTGATAAATGGCCACCTGGTTCCCTACGTGTTATAAAATATTTTATAAGACAGTGGCAGGAAATGTTTAAGATGAAGAAAGAGAGCATCAAAAAAATGGAGAAGCTTTATTGGGACAAGTATTTAAAGCACATAGTCAAGCCACATAGTCAATTTCTAATGTTTTGTTGTCTAACTCACACTTCCTCCTACATGATGCGTCCATTATTAGATGCAGTACACACAGGAAAATTATGCGTCCGGCTAGGCCAACCTTTTGTGGTTCAGCCTATGATTGACATCTTTCAGCTCAAGGAATGAATGGAAAAAGAGACAGCAACACAATCGTGAAGTGAGTCATCCCACCAAAATATATTTCTGTTTTTATTTCACTTAATTTAAGGAGACTTGTTTAAGCCTCCTCATCTCTTTATGTATTTTCTATTTTTTTTATTTTTATTTTACTATATAAACCCTTCATGTCTTTAAATAAAGGGTCCTAGAATTTTGAAAAGAAGACTTCACAAAAGTTGCACTTTTGTACTTTTAATCTTTTTCTGAATAGAAAAGGTTGGACCAAACATTGTTTTTCAAATCAGTTGAATTAGCATATATATGCTACTTTTATCTTTATGTTGATGTTCTATTTCAAATGATAAATGGTTAAATTTCCTTATGATGTTTTGTTATATGTATATTTTTAACACAATCGAACATTTATTCACTTCTAAACATGTTTGATTGCCATTTTTTATACATATATAATACATGCAATAATATATGTGATATATACTAAATAAATTGTTTTGATTAACTATTTAATAAAATCAATTATCTCAAAATATTTTACATTTTTCTGAGTTTTTGGTAAATCATCATTTGTGTTCACTTAAATATTATTGTTTTAAATCGCATATAAAAGAAATATAATTCATCCTAGGATAGAGATAGATATATACATATTTTTGTTAAAATTTTTGTCACTCTCATTCACCAAGTTAGATTTATTTGTAATGCCACACATCCACTCAATTATATTTCATTCGGAAACTGGTCCCATAGATCTAGTCGAAGCCACTATCTCAAATGGATAAGGGATGGTTTTCAAGTCCCTCATCGAGGGGGTTTTCCCCGATGTTGTTGTAGTGAATTTTGAGGCATCAACAGGTTTTAATGATAAAAATTTAACGAAGAAACAAAGCTCCTTCATTTTCTTACTTTGAATAATTTCAAAACATTGGCATAAGATTCAAAGTAAAATGTAGTTAACTTAACAGTTTCATAATATTTTTGTTTTTCAAAACTATCAAACCATTCATTGATGGGAATCATTTGTAAAATGATGTTGATGTGTCTCTCATTGAAAATTTCCCATGCATTATTCTAATACTCATATGAGGAAACGGATATTCCCCATGCAACATTCTAAGGTATATAGGAAGGAATTCCTAGCAATGTATCAAACCTTGATTCCTACACTGGATCCACATAAATTTCACTTCCTTGTATCTCCTAATATTTTATGGGACAATATTCTTATAAAAATATTGAATAAAATTCCTTTTAGAGGTGAAACAATCCTCAATAGACCAAATGAAAGTGTCTCTGCCAGTATTCTTCTAGTTTTCCATATTTAGTGGAAAGGAAATTGTTTTGAATAAAGGGAAGATATTTTATTTTCAATTGGGAAATTTGGAAATATCCCCATGTTTTATCTCCTTGGCATTAGAAATAATTTCTTGTGATTAGTTTAGGCTTAATCCAATGATAAGATCGATGTCATTATATATTGGACTAAGATCAAGGGCCATTGGTTATTACATCTCTTTCCTCTTCAACCTCTTCTCCTTCTTCAAAGACATACTATGAAGTCCATTCTTGCACAATTTTTGAAGTTAATTGTTAGTAAAAAAATTAAAATAATTTTCAATTTTGATATTGTACAACAATCAAATATTAGGTGATGAACTTGCATAACAGGGAAATATCATCATAAAAAGAAAATTCAGGTTAGTTTTGATTATATTTAGAATCCTTAGAATTTTTTGTGTAGCAATGTTCAAGTCTAAGTGTGTAGCATTTTTAAGATGAAAAGAGTGACAGTTATTATTAACTCCCTAGTTTTGAATCCCAGAGAGAAATAAAATCTACAAAAGGTGGATTAGTTAAATAAAATATAATCCAGAAAATTATATACAAATTATATCCTTAGCTATTAAAATATAATGAAATACAAGTCAAAATTATGATGCAAAAAATGAGAGATGTGATTCAATGGTGTTGGTTCGATATAGAATTTATGCACAACACTTCAAGAAATTTGTTCACCATTCCTCATTTCATATTTGTAAGGAATCTAATAAAAGTGTCTCAAATATGGGAGATAACTTGATGATTATATAAATAAATGAGACTTATTCAGATACCATGACTGTTATATATATTAATTTGATTAGCTACGATTGTAGATATATAAACTAGCACAACCACATTTACTAATATTGTTGATATACACTAATTGGCCTCATTTTCATATGTTTATTTGCATATAAAACGTGGAAAATGCTACTATTCAACATATGTTAACCACATTAGTAAATGTGGTTGTGCTAATTGATGGCCAACATTTGTGGGGTGGACTTGTTGACCATTAATCACCATGGTTGAAAAGGATTGATGACTTTGATCATGGTTGATGCGGTTGACTAAAGTTCAAGAGATAAGACAAAGCTTGATGATGGTCAACCATTAATGGAACATTGTATCAATTTTACATCGATTTAACAATGTTGCATTAATTTTGTCCATTGGTACATTGTTACATTAATGGTACATTAATATAAACCTTGGCTGACCATTATAAACCATGGTTGAGAATTGTTGATGTTATGTTAATGTTACGTTCATTTTATAAAAACTATTTCATTGATGGTTGGAGTGGGTTGATGAGGTTGGCCATTGTTCACAAGGTTGACCATGGTTGAAGAAGGTTGGCCATTGTTGGTCGAGGTAGGTAATGGCTAGCCATAGATGACCATGGTGGAAAATGGTTGAGCATGCTTTACTATTGGTTACTAAGGTTTTGTATGGTTAGAAATGGTTGACAATTAGTGACAATGTTTTACCATGTCCAACCACAAATGAGTTTGTTTAAGCATGTTTGACCATAGTTGAGCTAGTAAAAAATGGTTGAATATGGTTGAAGAGGGTTTATTTTTTAGATAATTCCTAATGAGGTTAACCAACATTATAGAGGGTTGAATACAGTTGACCAAGGGTTGATCATGGTTAACCATTAATGAAACAATGTATTATTGTTAACTTGATCTAACAATGTTACATTAATGTTTCTCATAATTATATTGTTACATTAATATTGACCATGGTTGACCATTGTCAATAATTGACAATGATTTATGCTACAATAATGTATTGTTAGTGTTACATTATTGTTAGAAAAATGGTGACATTAATGGTTGAAGTGGGTTAACGGGATTGCGAATGCTCGAAAAGGGTTGGCCCTTGTTGGTCAAGGTAGACCATGGTTGACCTGAGTTCACCATGATTGATAGTAAGTATCCTCATTCAATAAGGATTAAAAGAAACAATGTTGGTTGAAATTGGTTGACCATTCTTACATGGTTATAGTAATATTACACTAATGTTGATTATGGTTGAGCATAGTTGACCATGGTTGATGATGGTTTATCTTACATTAATGTTAATTAATGTTACAAAAATGGTTACATTAATGGTTTAAAATGGTTGGCAAGGCTCACCATGGTTGATGAGGTCAACCATGGTTGAAGCAAGTTTACCTCAGTTGAACATGATTGTCAATGATTACCATGACTGGCCTTCCTTGAACATGGTTGACAATGATTACCATAGTTGACATCAGCTTGCCATTATTGCCAAAAATTACCATGGTTGATCTCAGTGGACCATGAACGAAAATGATTACCATGGTTGACCTCAATTGACCATGATTGATAAATATTTCCATGTTTGACCTCAGTTGACCATGAATAATAATGATGACCATGGTTGATGAAGGATCAAGGTGAAGGCTATGGCTCACCATGGTTAATAAAGTTCACTAAGGATGAATATTGTTGACTCTTGATTCTCATGGTTGAATGAGTTCAACCATGGTCAATAATTAATATAAAAATTTAATAATATTCTTTTCAATTGTTAAATTTCTAAATTAATGTTAACCACGGTTTATGTTATAGTATGTTCCATTAACGTTAATGCTAATGTTACTTTAATGTTAAAAAAATGGTTTCATTACCAATTGAAGAGAGATAATGAGGGTGACTATGGATGAACAGAGTTGGTCATTGTTGATTGACACAACCCTTGGTTTAATGAAGCACAATGGTCAATATCATTAACCCATGGTTGACCAAGGTTGACCTTGGTCGATTATGGTTGGTTATTTTTTTTCAAGGATGATGAAGGATAAGAAGAGAATATTATAGTTGAACCTATTAGATTATGGTTGGTATTTTTTCACATTATTGTACCATAACTTAACATGGCACTGTCAACCAGGTTGAACATGATCTTCATGGTTGACGAGGGATGACCACGCTCAAACGTGGTAAGCTGATTTGAAAATTTATACCATGATTAACCATTTACTATAATGGATTATGATTGATAATGTTTAAGCATGGCTAGCCATGTTTGATCATGGCTGATGATTTTTGACCATGGTTTGACCATGTTGATCATGGATGTACATGGTTTGTCATATTTGGCCATGGTTAACAATACTTTTCTATGATAGATTATGGATTCCCATGCTAACAATGATTGACCATATTCAACCATAGATACCTTGGTTTACCATGTTTGACCATTCTAACAAAAATTAATGTTGGTGGACTATGGGTAACTAAGTTGTGAATGGTTGAACATGGGTGATAATGAGTGATAATGCTTTCCCATGTATGAGACTGGTTAACCATGTATGATCATATTTGATCTCATCAACATAAATGAATATGTTTGACATATGGTTGACTATGTGGGTATATTTTTTATGAGGGTTTTGATTTTTTTCTATATATGATTGTGGTGAACCATGGTTGACGGTGATGCGCATGTTGACTATGGTTGACCATGTTAAACCATGTTGTGCATGGGTGAGTGTTATTAACCATGGTTACCACAGAGACCATTATTGAAAATGGATTGACCATATTTTACATTAATTGACCATGGTTTCAAAAGCTTCCTATGGTGTATGATGGTTGACTATTATTGACTAAGGTTGATTATGGTTAACCATGGTTGATTATAGTCAACATATGGTTAAGGTTCATGGTTGTTGACTGTTGCTAACAACATTTAACAATATTTGAAGAAGGTAAACCATGTTTGAAAATGTTTAATTATGGTTTACCATGGTTGACAAGGCTGATGAGGATTATCCATGGTTGACTAGGGTTTTATTATTATTCACCATAAGTAATTGTGGTAGTCCATTAGTGAAGAGGATTGAAATTCATCATTTATGTTTATATATTGTTTACCATTAATGATCATGTTAACCATGGTTGACCATTGTTGAGCTAGTTACCTATGGTTGAACTTCTTCTCCATTTTTAACCATGGTTAGTTTTTTCAACCATGGACGGCCTTGTAAGAGCATGGATGAATATGATCGAGTATTGTTTACTATCATGAAGCATGATTAACAATGGTTGGAAATGTTTAAGAACATATTAATGTGGTGGATCATGTTAACCATTATTAGTAAAGTGGCTGACCATTAGTATCCATGGATGATAATGGTGGCCATGGTTGATTATGGTGACCATGGATGATCATTTTTGAGTTGTTTCAAGCATGGTTGAACATGGTTGACTAAATTTGAGTAGTTTTAATATGGTTTATTATGGTTTATTATGGTTGATCATGTTATATATGTTGGATATGTTGATTATGGATAAGTGTGTTCAACGCGATGATTATGGATAAATATCTTATGATGTTGACTATGGTCAACCAAGTCACAATGGTTGACCATTGTGAACATAATTGACCATGGCGACATTAAGAATTTATGTCCATGTTTGGCCATGTTGACTATGGTTGATGATGTTTGAACATCTTTGATAATGAGGACTATGTGAATATATATCAACCATGGTTAACACATAGTACAATGCATATTTCGTTATCATATGCCAAATGTCATTTGGAATATTGTGATGACATTTATAACTGGTAACATTCTAATCATATTTATTGTTGTTCACATTGTGACAATTTAATCCCTCACATTTTTTCAATACTATGTGTCACATTATTCATCATATTTAACATTGTTTCTCACATTCTAGCATTTTTCATAGTTCATCACATTGCAATAAGATATCTTATTCTTCAAATTGCAAGGGAATTTATTATTTGCCACATTGTGATAATGTTTATTTTTCATCACATTGCAATGGTATATGTTGTTCATCATAATGTGACATCATTGGTTATTCAACACATTGTGATGCTATCTTTGACAAAAAACAAATGATATCAACCATGTTCAACAATGGAACAACATATCCAACCTTAAGAAAAAATGGTTATGTATGGACAACCATTTTCAATAATAGTTAAATTCAGAAAACATCATCAACCATGAGAAATTCAACAACCATGTTCAAACATTGTCAAATTTTGACATACCTAATTTGGATAATCATTTTCAACATTTTTTCATTGTTCCTTGGTTTCATTATGTGTTCATCAACAATGTCAAAAACATGTTTAATTTGATGAAAAATGAACACATTTTTTACCATGTTTATTTTTCATCACATTGCAACATCATTCTTGACAAACATCAATTGAAGTGTGACAAACAACAAATGACGTAGAAAATTATTTAACAACAAAATATGGCATAATGTGACGAACAACAAATGATGTCGCAATGCGTTGAATAATAACAATGTGAGGAACAATAAATTCAATTTCATTGTGACAGAAGAAACCACTATTGCAATGTGACAAACAAAAAATGGCATTATAATGTGATGAAAAGTATCCATCATTGTTATGTGACAAACAATAAATGACATTATAATGTGATGAAAATTGAACACGTTACTAAACATAATTCCCCTGGTTGAATATGTTTAAAATTGTATTAATGCATTTAACCATGGTCTTCTATGGTTTATTAGTGTTTATCTGTAAATGATTATGGTTGACCATGATTCCCATGGTAAGCATGGATTTCCATGTTATCCATGTTATTTGTGGGCTATATTACAATGCATTGAGCATCTAAATTAGGTATGCCAACTTTTAGAAATATTTTACCATGGTTGATGAATTATGTATGACTAACCATGCTTGACCTACTGGTCATGATTTAATATGTTGCCTAAAGTTAACTATGCTTGATAATGGTTATCCATACATAAGCATGTTTGACCATGGTTGTCCATGTTCGCTCATGGCTGGCATGTTGTCCCATTTTTTAACATGGTTGATTATGGTTACCTGTGGTGGAGTATCATTAACATGCTTCCCATGGTGACCATGCTCACCAATTAGGTATCTCAACTTTTTAAAACATTTTACTATAGTTGATAAAATTTCCATGATTGATCATGGTTTACCATGATGTCTCAATAATTTAACTATGCTTCAAAATGGTTATCCATACATAACATTGGTTATTAATTTTTGGGCCAAAGGAAACTCATATTTTTGACAACTTGTTGCCTTCTCTTTTACTTATTTTTTAGTTATCCTTGTACCATTATACAAACATTTTGGAATAGAAATTCAAAAAAATCCAATGAATAGATAATAAGTTAGAAGTCCATATATACTCTGAATTCTATATGTTTTCTTTAGAAATTTAATTAAATCTATATGGGTTACAAAATTTGATAGCTTCTACAACTTCACTAACATTACATAACCAAATCCAAAGTTAGAATAAGAACCATGAGAGATAAATCAAACGAAATATATGGGAATATGAAAAATGTTTCATATATGGATTTCCACCTACTAGGTGGAAATAGAATAATTCTTTTTCTCCATAATCTCAAGGTAAAACTCATGGTAAAATAAGGATATAGCACACCATGCATAAAATAGGGTTTCAAGCGATGTTGAGTCCTTATCAAGGGATTGATATCACAAAGAATTTGAAAACTATTGATGTATTTCTCTCATGAATTGATCCATAGATAGCAAATCACGAAGAGTAAGAGTTTCAATGGGATTTGAAGTTTAATATGTCAATCGATAGAGTTATCCTTTACCATTAGGATTCTCAGAAGTAGTTATTTTTAAACTCTATAAGAATTCTTCTCTAGGAAGCGTAAAACCTGATTATTAAGTGTTAAAGGTTGGATATTTCTCATTCTTTGGAGATTACAATTACTATTAAGATTTTGTTCGAGAAATACACCTTTTGAAATGGTTATGCTTTCATGAAGTAATATGGTTATTAATCAATAGTTTCCTAAACTTTCCATCTCTTGTGTACTTCATGAGGGCCTCGTGATGAATACATGTGTATTTTAGTTTCTTTCATGTATTATTTATACAAAATAGATTAGTTCCTTGAAGCTCAATCTATGAAATATTTAGTTCAGGTCTTTAACAAGATGCTTTGTTTCCACACATTGTTTTCTATGCACTTTCTTTACGTTCTTTAATCTAATTCCATTTATGCTCATCAAACGCTCAAATAAAACAAGAAAATACAAAAAAAAATATCTACTTACTTCCCAGTTTAATTATTTATTCCTTTACAGTTTCGGATTTATAAGTATGCATAAACATGAATGATTCTAAATCTTTATCATGAACATCAATTACTTTAATCTCCTTTCATCTTATAAATAGGCATAATTTCAATTCGGTATCATTCTCTTGTTGTCATATAATAAAGTGTTCTTTACTTCCTTAACATAGAAATAATTTTCTTCCTTAAAATAGAGTCTTTGCCGCATTCTATATTAAAACATAGGGACAAAATATTTATTGTTTCTAAGACTATAAATTCAAACATAGTTTTTACTACTTTCTAGAATAGAATTGTCACTCTTGAATTTTCATATAATAAGATTTCATGGATTTCATAAAATAGATTCAATTTCATGTTCACTAGAATAGAACTTAGAATAAGAACATATATTTCCATTTAGGAAGGTCTCATAAAAGCATAATCTAGCATAATAAGTTGATTGATTTCATAGTATAGAAATTTCCTTATATTTTATAACATTAAATTGGTTTTATAGAAAGTGAATTGCATTGATTTTCCCTATAATAGAATTTTACTTTAAAATTAAGTAGATTAATTTTTTTTATTTAAACTTTAAAATTACTTACTTTCCATAGATAAAATCTTATCTAATTTTGTATTATGATTTCTTATGAGGTGTGCATGCTCATGTTATATATTTTCATGATTAAGATTTCATTTTAGTCATGTAAATTCTTTCAATAGATTAGAAATTTTTTTAAAATGAAAAGTTAAATTTCCTAGCATATATTGTGTAAGTGTGCTTCACAAATAAACAAATCTAGATTGATAATTTAATGACAATTAATTTAACTCACAATTAAATTACCCAACATTTTTTACACCGTAGTTGGGGAAGTATACATAGATATTTAATTTCAATCTAGTATGTTTTTTATTTTACGAAACTTTTTTAGGAGGAGTTGTAAGATGAGAGGTAAGAACCTACGTGTAACTATTGTGGGGTTCTTCCTAACTAGAGATTTTGAAATTGCATCTAATTTTATTGTATTAATTTTTAGATGCATAATTTAAAAATCATATAAATTCAAATAGGGTGCATGCATACGGAACAAGATTCTTGGGGTAGATTTGTTAGAGGATGTAGTTCAATTCCATCATGACCAACCACCCCCATTAGACATTGTGGTGCTATAAGAGCCACATCACATTCCATCAAACATTCCAACCTTTTCAAATAGAACAAGGATTTCTAAGGTAGAAATATTAGAAATTATACAGAGATAAGAACCAACTTCATCTAGAAAAGTAGTGGTAGAAGAACCTATATTTTTATCCAAAGGAGTCATCTTCATTTCTTCAATAGGTGAAAAACTTATTGGACAAGAATCAGAAGTACATAGTGAAAAAGTAAAATAAGAGGAAGAATAAGGAACCTTTCCTAAAGAACCATTGGTAGAAGAACCAGAGGAAGACAATACAATTTATTAACCTTATATAGGATATGAAGTGTCAACAATGGCAGAAGGATAAGAAGAGATACATGATGGACACATAGGATGAGGAGAATAAATACCACCCTTTGGTGGTGGTAGAAGAGGTGGAAGGCCTCCTCTTAGAGGTGGTAGAGGTGGTAGAGGTGGAAGAGGAGGAAGAGGTGATGGAGACAACAATGAAGAAGAAGATCCTTTTGTATTTCCTATCCAAGATATCGGCACTATTGTTACTATGAAAAATATATCTCTATCCATTCTTCCGAGCTTCCATGGTCAATGGACATAGGATCTAGAAACATTTCTCTTTGAATTTTAGGTATTACATAGATGTTTTGATTATTTTATTGATTCTCAAAAATTGAAATTTTTTCCACCCACATTGAAAGATGGGGCTCTCAAATAGTTTATGGAATTATGAACTATTTCTATAAGGACATACGATTATATGAAAATATTCATTTTATAGAAATAAAAGGATTATTTTATACAGCGTGACCTTAGAGAAGATTTTTTTTAAATGACTAGAAAATAATATGAAAGACTTGAGGATTTAGTAGAGAGATTTTCACATAATGTTAAAAGATATAAATTAAATGATTTAGGACATGATACCTTAAACAATCTCTTGCTAAGAGATATAATATCTTAACGGATTAACATTATTAATCTAATGGGTAAAGGAGACGTGTCTCAATTTTCATTTCAAGAAATTTGTGAATTGTGCAAACATATCTAACGAACAAGGGAAGATATGGTAAGAACCCTAGAGATCTAGTTATGTAAAGGGGTATGTAAATCAACGTCAAGAACGGTAATTCAAGAAAAACTTGGTAATTTTCTTGATAGATTTGAAAACGATATGTTTGGTAATATTAGTGAGAAAATTGCTATGTTCCTATTCCAAAACAATTACAAATTTGAAAATGTTTCTTTTTATATATTATATCCTAAATGTAGAAATAAACATGTATTATAAGAATGTCCTCTTGAAAATATTGAAATTTATGTTATTTTGTTAGATATTCATGCTACAAAATATTTCCCTTCAATAGCAAGATTTAAGGATCCTTACCAAGAGGAAGTTAGGATAAATAAAGCTACATATAAAAACTTTGTTATGTTTCTCCCAGAAGACCTTGGAAACCTCGTCAACAAGGTATGGCACAAGATCCTAATGCACAATTCCAAACTTATGCATAACCTAAAAATATTTTGAGCACACCCCCACCTTTGAAAACAAGGCCACCTTAGCCTAAAAATCATCTTGGTCACGAGAATGGCAAGTTTCCTATGGTAGAAATCCACAATATCCTAAATGTTTCCAACAATATTCTCAAAATCAACCTCAATATTATTCTCCACCTCTACCTCCACAACCTTCCCAAACTCCATCCTCAATTGACTACAATTCAACCTCTTCCATTACAATCTACTTCATTTCCTCAAATACCAAACCACTTACTTTCACAACCACTCCCTACTCCTAATGATAAAATACCTTAACAACCCATTTAAAATACTCAGGTCCAAAATTTTCAAGCTTACATGATAATTCCCCTAGGATTAAATGATCTTCATCTTAGATATATGAGCGTTTTTCAAAAGAAAACACCACCTAAATAATTCATGATTATAAAGATGATAATATATCATTATAATATGAAAAAAATTATTTTCGGGAGAGACTACAAATTGATAAAAAGTGTGGAGAAGAAAATCATTTTACGATATTATAACATGTTAGATTAGTTTAAAAATGTTTTCAATAAAATACATTTGATTCAAACTATAAACTAAATTGATATTTTTTCAAACATAATAAAGGAGTTTTATATTAAGAAATATGGAAAAAATAAATAAATAGAAAAAGTGCAACTCATAGGAAAATTTTCAAAAATTATGATGGGAAAGAGTACAATTGAAAACTACTTAGATCCAAGAAGTATGATCGTAAAAATTCATTTCAATAATGTTGAAATCCCAAATACATTGATTGACATAAGTGAAATTATGAATGTCATGAAAAATAATACTATGCATGAATTGAGATTAACTAAATGATCAAATAGATATGTTATCAAACCAAAGGGCATATTAGAATATGTATTAGTATCCTTACATTCCTCCTAGTATCTGGTTGATTTCATGATTTTAACTCCAAGAAATAATATACACGGTCATCCATTGATACTTCCTAGGCCATGGTTAGCCACATCGGATGCATTTACTAGTTAAAGGCCTAGTGGCATGTTTATTTCTAATGGAAATTAAACTAAAATATTCACATTATATCCACCAGAAAGGAAAATAACTAAAATAGAAAATGAAGAATGGATTGAAGATAATGATCAATATTATGAAAATATTTAACCATTTTTAATTATCTCATATAATGATGAGAAAATTAAATTAATGAATTCAATCAACCATCATAATTTCTCTTCATATTGGCAACAAAATTATTGTGTTGATATGTCACATCAAATTTTCAAGAACATTGTAGTATTGAGGACTTTTCATCTCCACAATCCGAAATATCATTAAACTAAACAGAAAATTTTCGAAATTCTACTATAGAAATTAAACGAAGGGAAACATTAAATGTCAGTAATAACTTGGAAGAATTTCAAAAATAACAGCTAATAAGACGTTGCAAACTAATTCCTCTGCATTTTCGTGGGAATATCACACATGTAAGGAATCATTACAAATGCATGCATGGATCTTATTTATATACAAGAGAATTTCAAACATGTAAGAAAAACTCAGAGAAGAATGAATCCTAATCTAAGGTAGATTTTTTAAAGAATATTTACGTATATCACCTAATGTGAATTTTATTTATCCAATTTTAGATAGAAATGGGATTAACCTTTTTTTATTGTGCCTAAAAAATGAAAAGTGAAGAGTGTGCATAGATTATAAAGAATTGAATAAATAAAATTTAAAATATAATTTCCCATTACCATTCATTCATCAAGTTCTAGATACATTAGTAGGAAAGAAATATTTCTATTTTCTTAATATTTTTAGGAGATAAAATCAAAATCAAATTCAAATTGAAGGTGAATATCAAGATAAGAACCAATTTACATGTCCATGGGGTAGTTATCCTTACAGAGTACTTATATTTGGTTTGTGCAATGCACCTGTTACATTTCAAAGAGAAATATTAAGTATATTTTCTGAGTTGATCCATGATTGTGTAGAAGAATATATGGATGATTTAATTGTTCATGGGAATATTTTTGTAGAAGCTTTGGAAAAATTAGAAAAAGACTATGATAGATGTAAAGTAGCCAAATATTTCATTAAGTTATGAAAAAACATTTATGATGTTTAATGAAGGAATTATTTTGGGTCAGAGTATTCACGTCTCTGAATCAAATTGGATTCATCAAAGCTTGAAATCATCTCCAAAATTTCAATGTCTACATATCAAAAAAGGATGCTCAAGGATTTCCTAGATATACAGGTTACTATAGAAGATCTATAGAAAAAATCACAAAGCTTGCTTCGCCACTTTTAAAATTAATCACCAAATATTGTGAATTTAATTGGGATTATAAGTATAAAAAAAAAAATTTAAATTGTTGAAAAAAAAAATCCGAGGCACTTATTCTAAGAGGGTCAAGTTATTCCCTCCCATTTCATATTTATATTGATGCTTCAGTTACATCTTTAGGGGTTGTATTAGGAAAATAATACTTAACTCCTTATCTTTTTCATTATACAAGAAAAAAAATAACACATACTAAGTTGAATTATATAGTCACAGAAAATGAGTTCTTAGTAGTTCGTCATGTTATCAACTAGTTTAGATACTACATCACTGCATATCAGACTTATATTAACACATATAATTTTTGTATTAGATATCTTATGAATAGACCAATATTTAATGGTCAGATTACTAGATTTATTTTACATTGAATTAATTTAATATTACCATTTTAGATATGTTAAGAAAATAAAAAATTATTTTTCATTTCCTTTCCTAGATGCAAAATGAAAGTAATAATATTCCTATGGTAAATAATTTTACTAACAAATATATCTTTGTAATATCAGCTAAAACTCCTGGATTTATAGTTATTTCTAATTATTTTCTACAAGAAATATTCCTCCTTAGTTTTCATTGGATTATGGAAAAGGAGTCATGAAAGAGAGTGCACCTTATTCTTGGATAGTAGGAGAAATATACAAAACGGGAGTTGATATGATCATTAGAATATTTTTTCAAGATGAGGAAACCTATCAAATCGAATTAGAGTCCTCTACTACCACATCTGCTAATAGAACCTTTTGAGAAATGGGCTATAAATGTTGTTGGACGCATTAATCCTCCTACCAAGAAAAAAAGTTACATACTTGTTTGCACTGATTATGTTACTAAATGAGTAGAGGCTAAGCCACAAAATTTCACTATTGAAAATGTTATTACTACATTTCTATTTGAGGATATTTTCACTTGTTTTGGTGTTCCAAGTTAAATTGTGAAAGATTAGGGGTGCACAATTCACACCTAAGCTAATGGAGAAGATCATGGAACAACATAAGATGAAGAATCATAAATCCACCCTATATCATCCATAAGATAATAGATAAGTGGAATACATCAAAAATTTCTTGTAGCCATACTGACCAAGACTGTAGATCTACATAGAAGATATTTTATTATGAAACCATCTCTAAAAATAGAAGAAAAGAGAGATAAACGCCTTAAAAATCAACCACTTCAAGGGGGAAATGTCCTTTAAATTACAGAAATGAAAAAATATTGGATGATAAAAATGAAAAAACCTCCTTTATATATATAGGAGTCCAATGGGTCACAACATAATCCTAATCGAGGTAACAATAACAATGTAAGGGCACAAAAATAAAAATAGTGGGCTTCTATGGGGCAAAATAATAACAATATGCAGACTACATGGGAAAAAAATAACAATAAGGGGGCTATATTGACAATAATAATAAGGAGATACACTAGTATTATAGGGACCTAACATGTCCCCCTCCTTCAAGCAAGTGTTGTCCTCAACGCTTGATTATTTCTCGATGCTTCTGTATAAAATTATCATCCTCCCATGTGGAATATTCGACGGGTAAGTTCTTCCACTTGCTGAGATAAGCTGAAATTGATTTATTTCATAGTTTTTGATTTCTTTTTTCTATGACTGCTTTGAAATTTCTTTTGCTACGATGTTGATCTTCCCATTGTTTCATTTGATTCTGCACCAAAGTTAGGTTATCCTTTGAGATTTGGATATCTTGTTGTTGACGCTCGATGTGATCTTCCACTGCTTTTTCATCCATATTACCTTTCATTTTATCCTTAAAACCATCCAAATTAGCATCTATGTTTTCTTTTAAACCATCTATGTCATCTTTGGTTTCTCTTTGTAAGATCGAAGTTTGTTGCACTTGATACCATAATTTTGATATATCATACTGAAATTATTCCTCTTCATGTGTCATAGTAGATCATTCTAAGGGATTAATGGGTGTGTAATTCTTTTTTCTAGGCATTATATAACTTAATATTGATATCTATGATTCAATATTCCCTTGGAATCACTTCAAACTAATTTTTCAAACAAAAGTTATCCAAACTTGTTTAAACAATACACACTTTTTTCTTGGTTTCGAGGAGCTTGATATTCAAATTGATGTACCTCTGTAATTTCAGATCCCCAAGATTTTATCCTCCTTCATTTATTATCCCTCTAAATCGTCTTTCCAATTCCATAGGTTTGACCTGATTTGGATTCTTTAAGGGAGAGTTATGCCTAATCTCCCGCAATGACCTAATTATGGACTTGTTTAGTAGAGAAAACTTGTACGACATGCCACGTGTCACTTATTCCTCCTTCGGCTCTAAAATTGATACACAATAAACTAAAATACGTGTGCTTTCGGCTACCTTTTACATATTTTTTATATGATGCTCAGAGAGAGAGTTATGATGATTTTCCCAAGGTTACCTCTTTGAGATGAAATTTAGGAACTTCCACAGATCATATCTCCAAAAATATTTTGAATCAAGGTTTGACATTTTTACATGATGTTTATAAGGATTTCCTCGCAAATGAATTATTTTTAGCTTTTGAACCTTCGTAGAAAGAAAGTTATAGCAAAAATTCCACGATTACCTGTTCGAAGAGGCGAAACCCTAAAATCCAAAGCTCTGATACCAAATGTTATGAACATAGTTCCAAAAATAGAAGAAAATAGATATCAAGCCTTATAAATCAACCACTTAGAGGGGGAAACCTCCCTTACATTTCAAAAATAAGCAATTATTGTATTATACAAATGAAAAAACCTCATTTATATATATAGGAGTCCAATGGGTCACAATATAATCCTAGACGACATAACAATGACAATGTAAGGGCACAACAATAATAATAGTGGGCCTCTATGGGGCACAATAATAACAATATGGGGACTACATTGGCATAACAATAACAATAAGGGGTCTATACTGAGAATAAGAATAAGGGGATACACTAGTATTATAGGGACATAACACATTGGGTAGACATACTTTCGAAAGAACTCTTGGCATACCACGCCACAAGGAGGAATACCACAAGGCATACTTCTTATGAGTTTGTTTATGGAAATCAATTTTTACTTCCTATTAAATTCAATGTGGAAACGTACAAGACAAGAACAAAATTGGGGATATATCTGAGTGAATCTTAGAGGAAAATAGTTACACAACTAAATGAATTGGAAGAAATTAGAAAATATGGCATTCAAAGGAAAAACACCATTCAACAACAAGGGACAAAACGCCATGGAAATTTTATCAAGGTCAAAAATTTCAAACGAGGTGATGGGGTTGCTCTCTTTGATTCTATGTTTAAATATTTTGATGGAAAATTCCAAACACTTTAGTTGAGCCCTTATGAGGGAGAAACTATTTTTGACAATGGAGTATTGAGTAAAACTATTTATGAATAAGGCATCACTTTTCTTATTAATGGGCATATATTAGAGAGAGAGAGAGAGAATGTATAGTAATGAAAACCAACATTTCTAGCATAAAATATAGTGAAATACTAATTCAAACCCAAGTATCTTGATAACTTGGATTTCTCCTTTCCTTTTACTTTTGTAGATAAATTTTTAGTTAAAATTAATAATTTGGGAGAATTTGTTTCTCTTTTAATGAGATCTCATCATCATCATCAAAATCATCAATATTATTGGCAAAAACAAATTATATAGCAACAATTGAATAAAATTCCTGAGATTAGTAACATTTCCAATGAAATATTCCGTAGTTGAATCCTTCCAAGAAAAAGAAGGAATTAGCTTTGGACCCGCAAGAAATTCAATTTCAAAGGCACAAATGTTAGGTAATTAAAAGGTGACATCATGCATAAAATGGCCAATTTACTAAAGTCTAACTATATATTTTGAGAGGTAAACATGGACAATGTTACCACTGTTTTTCTCATTAATGTAGGCTTATGAGAAACCATAAATCCTAGTGATGGATTAATTTCATATTTAACCCTCCAATATATAATAATTTATATAGACCCCTTATCTATTTTGACAAAAACCAAATTGTATAGCTTATCACACAAATCAATAAATTTATGAATCTATCAATAAGCTAATTATTATATATCAGTGGGAGTCGTATTTTTATACCACTACACAATTTGATTAGAACCCTTTATCCTAATTCATTATAATCCTTCCATCATCTTGTCATTCATTTCACCGAACCATCCTATGTGTTTCATTACCCTCTATAGAAAATTATTTAAGTGCAACCCTAAGGAAAATATTTCCTTACAACTATGGGAATCATAATGTGCCATGAACTAGAGGGAATAAAGCTCTTGGTTGCTTATCTAAATGTTAGGAATGAAGTGAAAAATGATGGATTTTTTAAATTATTTGATAAATTTTAAGGTCATGACACAAAGGTTACAAGATCATTCCCAGGGGTCTTTCCCAAGGGATTTTGATGGATGCAAGGAAGAAATGGGACACACAAGGTTGAAATTGACATAATCCTTCCCACCATAAGCTACAAAGCTCCCAAGATTTGGTGAAAATGGGTTCATGGAAATGTTTCTTGAAAAATTCATACATGTACATGTTAGCATTTAAAAAAGGTATTCTAGTCTCTTCATTCAAAATAAAATGGTGTAATTTATTGTGTGTCCCATAAAATATTCTGACATGTGAACGTATAGATGGATCCATTATTTTTTATAATGCTAGACTCTAGATTCATTTTATTTAAGAAAAAGAGTTGAAATTTCCATATTACCTTTTGATTAGTTTAAGAAATATGGTCTTTAATATTTAAAGAAAGTCAAGAAATATCAACAAATATCTCTATCACCGTGGGTTAATCTATTTTGGAGGTATAGTTCAAAGTTCGAAAAGAAAATTGGAGAGACTTATTAGTGAATAATCACATCATTGAAATCTTATATGAGGAGATAGCTCCAAATTATAAGGAAAAGAACAAGTAGGGTTCTTCCAAACCTTAACCCTCAAAGAGACAATGCAGGAAATCTAGAATAAGAGATTGAAAATGACTAAGTAGAGATATTGGACATTGATATTGAAGAAACATAATAGTACCATGCACTAGAGAGTCTATTAAAAGGTATTCCAGGTATAATTGATCCAAAAATTGGTTCTAATTTTCCAAATATTTTATTAAAGGCAACAAGAGGGAGGCATAAGAAGAAGATCATTAAAAATAAGGAATTCTGAAAACAAGCCACCATGGTACAATAAAAGAAGTTAAAAACCATTGTTCTAGAAAAGCTTCAGACTAAAAGAAAAGTTGTTCAGGAGCCAAAGTAGAGGAGGAAGAGTTGAATAATCACAAGAATGAGCTAGAGTAGGGGAGAAACAGTTGAAGAATCACAAGAATCATTTTGAAAAGAGATAAAATTTCTTTATCAAAAGTTATATACCTTTAGAAATTAGACCCGCAAGTGCCACCAACTCAAAAACCAAAAATTCCATAGACAGATGTTAATCAACAATAGGTATATGATTATTTCGAATCATTGGAGAAAGGAGTGCACCACGATGAGGTAAACCCTTCTTGTACTGAAATTTTTTTAATGATTATATTCTAGAATAAAATATTCTTGTACACGTTGATAATATTTATTTTCATATCTAACCAGAAATTATTAAGACACACAAGGAAGAAATAGTTGAATTGGAATTGTTATAAAATCATGTGAAGGGGGAAACTAAATTGTTAAAAGAACATAATGATAAAATTCTCTTGTACCATCAGTACCAAAAGAATTTTAAGTTTAAGAAGCTAAGAAATTACTCAAAAAGAAAGTGAGATCATTGAATACCAAAATGTTGATGAGGAAACCAAGATGGAAAATTTCCACAAAGAATAAGGGTGTTCAAAGTAACTTGAACATTTTAATCCTAATAGAATATACACAACAGAAACTAAAAATTCACACACACAACATTAAGAATAGAGACAAAATTTGACGTGTTTCACCCAACCAATTTGGGCTACATCCACCAAATAGAGGTATTAGCTTTCTTATCATTCAACAGGAGATTACAACAATAGATTTCTCACATATGCACTTCCTCTTCCTCATCCCTCATATATATTTTGAATCTATGGGCTTACAATTTATAGATGTAGAGAAGAAATAGAATAATAAATTCAATTGCATCCTATCACAACAAAATAGGATATAATATCTCCTCTTCAGGATTTGATGCCATCAGATTTGGAACAAATCTTATTGTTGGAATTATCCATGAGATTTTAGCCAAATTAATAAGCAAAATCTCAATAATATCCACCTTGACAACAATTAACCTGATAGCTTGTTTCTTTATTATATTAATTTTTTATGCAAGCTAAGAGAAGCCAGACACCATCGTAGCTTCTCTAATAAAACTGGTTTCATGAACATGTCTGCATAGTTTTCCTTTGTATGCACTTTTTCAAGAGAGACTCCCCGTTCAGTGATAACCTGTCTTACAAATTGGTACTTTATAGGTATATGCTTTGATTTACTATGATAGGCTAGATTTTTAGCCAAATGAATTGCACTTTGACTATCAAAAAATAACTTTATGTTGTCTTGCAACCTACCAAACTCACCAAACAAACCTTTCAACCAAACCGCTTCTTTGCAAGCATGTGAAGAAGCTATGTATTCTACTTCTGTAGTGGATAAAGCAACAATGTTTTGTAGCTTTGACATCCAACTAATAGCTCCACCTGCAAGAGTAAATAAATATCCTGAAGTTGACCTTCTTTTATCCAAATCACCTGCAAAATCAGAATCAACATATCCGCAAACAAATTCACTACTTCTGTTATAAGTGATACAATAATCTCTTGTGCCTCTCAAATACTGAAGCACCCATTTAACTGCTGCCCAGTGTTCTTTCCCTGGATTTTCCATATACCTACTGACAACCCCAACTGCATGTGAAATATCTGGTCGTATACAGACCATCATATACATCAAACTTCCTACTACATTGGCATATGGTATTTGAGACATATATTCCTTTTCTTCATTTGTATTAGGACATAAACTTGAAAAAAGCTTAAAATGGGAAGCTAAAGGGACTGAAACTGGCTTCACATTGTTCATACCAAACCTTAAGAGTATTTTCTCAATATACTTCTATTCTGATAACCACAACTTACCATTGCTCCTATCTCTGAAAATATCCATGCCCAAAATCTGTCTTTCTTCTCCTAGATCTTTCATATCAAATTTCCTAGCCATCTGAGCCTTTAACCTATTGATCTCACTTATGATTTTTCTTGCTAAAAGCATATCGTCAGCATATAATACTAAGATATGAATATGTAATTACTTAATTTATTAAAGTAAACACAATGATCATATTCACTTCTTATATAATTTTGGTTCATCATGAAAGAATCAAATTTCTTGTACCATTGTCTCGGTGACTGCTTCAGACCATATAATTATTTCTTGAGCCTGCAGACAAATTTCTTGTTGCGATTTTCAACAAACCCTTTAGGTTGTTCCATATAAATCTCTTCATCTAAATCTCCATGTAAGAATGCAGTCTTAACATCTAGTTGTTGTAATTCTAAATCAAGTAAAGCAACTAATGCTAAGGAAATCCGAATTGAAACAATTTTAAAAACTGGTGAAAATATCTCATGAAAGTCAATTCCTGCTTTCTGAGAAAAACCTTTCGCAAATAGCCTCGCTTTGTACATGTCTTCTTTATCATCAACACCCATTTTCAATTTCTAAACCCATTTACATCCTACAGTTTTTCTATCATTGGGAAGTTCTACAAGGTCCCATGTGGCATTCTTGTATAATGCCTTCATCTCATCCTTCATAGCTTCTTTCCACTTATCACTATTAGGACCTTCTACAACTTCCTGATAGCACAAAGGTTCACCATCATTAGCAGTTGAAGCAACTGAAGCAACATAATCATCATACCTTTTAGGAGGACGTCTGATTCTCGTGGACCTTCTTAAAGATGTTTTTGGTTCTTCCACAGTTTGCTGATTATCATCTGTAAGAACTTCTTCATGATCTTCCCCTGAAACTTTTTCATCTTTACTATCATCAGTATTTGAACTGGTTTCAAACTGAATATGTTGAAACTTAGGTACATTTTCCTGTTTCAATTTAATATCTACATCTGGATTATCAAGTGAATATTCATTGAATTAAACATCTCTGTTAATGATGATCTTGTGAGTAATAGGATCCCACAACCTATATCCCTTAATCCCATCACCATATCCAACAAAGATATATCTGTTTAATTTAGGATCTAATTTAGAACACTGATGTTTCGGAATTAGATCATACGCATCACAATAAAAAACTTTCAGTTTAGAATAATCACAAGGATGACATTTCCATACCTCTTGAGGAATTTTGCATCCTATTACAATTGATGGTGACCAATTTATCAAATAAAAATCCATATATACTGCTTTTGTCCATAATTCCTTCTATAAATTAGCGTTACTTAGCATACTTCTTTCTCTTTCTAAGAGAGTCTTGTTCATGCTTTCAGCAACTCCATTTTGCTGAGGAGTATTAGCAGTAGCTCTATGTCTTTCGATCCCAACTTCCTTGCAATAATTATCAAATTCCTTTGAAGTAAACTCACCTCCATTTTCAGTTCTTAAACATTTAATGGTTCTTCCAGTGATATTTTCTACTAATGCTCTAAACTGCTTGAAAACTGTGAATACATCAGACTTTCTTTTTAACATGTAGACTCATACTTTTCTAGAGAAATAATCTATAAAATATACAAAATATGATGATCCTCCATATGAGGTTGTAGGATATGGACCCCAAACATTAGAATGGATATAATCAAGGATTCCTTTACTAGTATGTTTTCCAGTTTTAAATTTCTTCTTGCTTTGTTTACCATATATACAATGTTTGCAGAAATCTAACTTAAAAGACTTTAAACTAGGAAGAAACATATGATCAGACAAAATTTGTAATCCTCTTTCACTCATATGGCCCAACCGTTGAGGCCATAGTCGAATAGAATCACTGTCATTTTTAGATACAGTTGAAACATGATCTGAGTATGTTCTTCCTTCTAACTGAAAAATATTTCCAATCTTCTTTGCTTTCATTACTAATAAGACTCCTTTGTAAATTTTTATTACTCCACCTTGAATAAAAGTTTTATATCCATTTTTGTCTAACACTCCTAGAGAAATAAGATTTTTTTTTAGTTCAGGCACATGTCTTACATCAGTTAATATTTTTATTGTCCCATGAAACATTTTAATATGGATGCTTCTTATTCCCACAACATTACATGAGAAATCATTGCCCATGTAAACTACTCCATCATTGATTGACTTATAAGATTTTAACCACTCTTTATGAATGCACATGTGATTGGATGCACCAGAATCTCATAGCCAATGTTGATCATGATTTGAAAAATTAACTGATAAAAATTCATCACTTATACCTGAACCGGATGCTGAACCTGAACCTGTATCTATCGTGTTTGCTTCTTTATTTTTTTTTTAAGAGTCTCCTTTGGATGTTTGATGCCTCTTCCAATAGTCCTTCTTCAAATGTCTCGATTTGCTACAAAACCAGCATTTTAGCTGACTCTTCTTCACTTTCGATTTTGACCGAGAGTTGTTTTTCTGACTAAAGCGTTTTTCTTTAGATCGACCTCTAACCATAATTTCTTCTGATGTAGAGGTTTCTAAATTTGACCTATTTTTAGTTTCTTCAGACAGCATAGCTCCAACAACATCATCAAATTCAAGGGTTTCTGATGAACTAAGATTTATAGATGTAACAAAATTATCGCATGACTCATCCAAAGAGAATAATAAAGTTATAGCTTTATCTTCTGAATCAAATTTTACTTCTATGCTATCTAACTGCGCAAAGAGAGTATTAAAAGTATTCAAATGATCAGTTATTGTTGTACCTTCCTTCATGCGCAAGATGTACAACTGTCTTTTCAGAATAATCCTATTTGTTAAGGATTTAGTCACGTACATTTTTTCTAGCTTTTTCCATAAAGTAGTGGTTGTTTTCTCTAACACGATGTTAAATAAAACATCATCTGCCAAACACAATCGTATGCCGCTCAGTGATTTTTCATCGATGTCACTCCATTCGTCATCTATCATGGAGAAAGGTTATTTGTATTTTTCCAAATGTGCCTTCGCCACACCTTATTGTATGAGTAAATCGTGCACCTTGACTTTCCAGATTTGGAAGTTATTCCTCCCATTAAAATTCTCGATCTCAAACCAAGCACTTTGAGTTTTTGACATATTAATATAACTTGTTCTCCAATGGATCCTTAATTTCCTTTTTAATCAATTTAACAAGATAGAAATCCCCTTTTCAAACATGCAATTATCAAAAAACAAAAAATTACAGACACAACATTCACTTGTTGTTACACACAAAGAATTTTATTGTTGTTACACACACAACGTTCACTTCTTGTTACACACACAACATTTGCTTATTGTTACACACATAGTCTTCTGTTGCTGCTACACATACAACGCTCCTTTTTCTCTCTACTTACACAGTCTTTTGTGTTTTTTCATCTCCTATAGCACTGCATAACATTGTTGTCTATGTGTATATAAAAGTAAAATCTAAGTTTTACAAAAAAAAAACATTATTAAATAAAACTATCTGTCATAAAGAATTAAAACCAAAATTTAAACTTTTTCGTATCAAGAATTTTAAATGTAGTTAGGTGAATGGTGTTAAGGCGGCAGGTAACATGGTGCAGACCATGATTTGGTGGATCGGAAGAGGGCTACTACCAGGTTGCTTATGCAGGGATTCAAACTCATAAATTTAATGCACGATTGAGTGCAAACCAAAACAAGAAATATTTGCTGCTTCCATCCTTCAGTTTCAAATAAAAAATAAAGCTTGTTGTCCTGCTGCTACAGGTTTGCAGTTGGAATTAATTTCCAACAAAAAAACCACACTTAACATACAAATTTAAAAGCACAGATCCTGTGAATATGACAATGAATCTCCTTTACTTTTCGAAGAGCCAACATGTTGGCGCATCCTGAAGAAAAAAGGGAAATGTTAAATTGTCTGCATGTGTGCCTGCCTATTGCATCTGCCAATAAAAAACAAAGAGCTTCCTCGCAAGATCCACCAGTGGATTTATAGGAAGGACTGGTTTTCGTATTGACTACCAATAGTTGTTTAGAATGAATGTGAATCTTTGAATTGTTAACTAAAATCTTAACTTTAAGATCAAATATTGCATGCAACTAGAATTTGAATAAAATACCACATGATTTTGAAATAAAATATTACATCTTAGTTTTCAACTAACTGGAGAAATTTTCTACATTCTTGCATGTTCTCAGAGAAGCTAAAACCCCAAGAAAATACAACGTTAGATTACATTTTCAACTGA
Organism: Pinus albicaulis; assembly: GCA_034641835.2. Taxonomy (NCBI): domain Eukaryota; kingdom Viridiplantae; phylum Streptophyta; class Pinopsida; order Pinales; family Pinaceae; genus Pinus; species Pinus albicaulis. The sequence goes on along the minus strand of CM076582.1, from coordinate 1,225,481,707 downwards.
TTACATTTTTCTACATCCTTGCAAGTTCATAGGGAAGCCAGAACCCCAAGAAAAAAACATGTTACAGTACATTTTCAACTCAGTAATCAGAAGAACGGCTCTGAACAGGACGCATTTCAAAATGAAATGTAGAATTCATCACTTAAATTTTTATTTTTTCTGCTACTGATCTGGCTTCAAAATTTCAATCCAAGAAGTATGCACATTACTCAATAAACATCATGCTCTGAATGTGAATTTTTAGAGATTAGACGGTGGCAGATAACAGGGGGAATATTTAACATCAAATTTAATATCAAACAAAGTGTTAAGCGACATTAAATATACTACAAATTTCTCATGATTTTACCAAATGCATTTACATAAAAACAGAGATAACGATTCCAAGGAGAATATGCATAAAATTAAAGAAAATCCTCTGGAAATAAATCCTTTGGTAATATTCTTCAAACATTAGATTTCATCCCCTCCTACAATGTGGATTTTCCAGTGGTATTAAATGCGTAATTGTGGCAAAGATGGTTTGCGCTCTTTGCACTGGTTTTTGTGTTTTTCTGTGTTGATTCGCCATCAATAGTAGTAGCATCATGGTTGTGATGTATGAGACTTACACTAACTAAAAACCCTTGTGAATATGTCTGTAAGAACCATCCTTTGGTAATATTCTTCAAACATTAGATTTCATCCCCTCCTACAATGTGGCTTTTCCATTGGTATTAAATGCGTAATTGTGGAAAAGATGGTCTGCGCTCTTTGCACTGGTTTTTTTGTTTTTCTATGTTGACTTGCCATCAATAATAGTAGCATCATGGTTGTGATGTATGAGACTTACAGTAACCAAAAACCCTTGTGAATATGTCTGTAAGAACCATATTGATTCATACTTGTTACTTTCTAACATTGAACTTCAACTCCTCTTCCAACGTGGTCTTTACAATGAACATAATAATATGATTAAAAACTCATTAATCTTCAATATTTCAAATTCCATACATTGCATAATGTCAATAAAAATTTGAAATGTTTTGATGATATCATAAGTTTACATATTACAAAATTGTGGATATGTATATATTTAAAGATATTTTATATTTGTATTAGGATTGAATAATAATAAATAGGTTGGAATTAATTTTTGTAAGTAAGTTAAAAAAATAAAAATAAAAATAAAAATTATAAATTGAATTTTTAGTTAAAGTTTTAACAATAATTATTTGGTAAAAGTGAATATCCATGCTTATTAAATTATGATATGAAAAAAAGGAGAAATTGATTAAAGAAAAGAACCTTTTTTGGAGTGCATATCTAGGGAATGACATTGAAGTGATCGGTTGAAGCCTAATAATGTAATAAAGCCCATGAAAAACTTAAGTGATGACTATGAAGAAGTATCTCTCTTTTTAACCGACAAGCCTCCTATAGATATATGCTAAGTACATCAAGAAACATGAATGGAAAATGTGTCAAGATCCATAATTATGAGCCAAAATACTCATAGTTGGTGGAGGATGATATGTGATAGGAAAGGATATGTTTAGAGGTTACATGGTCAAAAATAAAAATTAAACTATAAGAAGGAATGTTGTTTGAAATTATATAAGGAGATCTTAGGAATAATTATGTATAGATTGGCAACAAAAAAATAAATCAACTAGTCTAGAGTGTACCTGGCTGTTTCATGAGTTATTAAAAATATATGGATACTTCCTATAAATCAGCTTATCAAGTTTTTGACATTAGTATTGAAAGAATTTAATACGAACACACCAGACATATACAACTTTTTTTGGACAATAATGGTGCTAGTGATTCTTAGCCCTTCATATTCTAAATTAAGGATGGTATTTGACAAGTCAAAAGTTAAGGGGAAGAATTCCTAGTCCAACTCAAATGAAGGCGACTCTATGATAAAAGAGATTAAATGATAATGAGATGATAAATTGATGAAAAAAAAATTAAATGGATAACAATAATGATTTATTGATGGATAAAGCACCAAGGATCAACCATCCCTTGTGAAAGTGGATTAAGCATGAAAAAAGACTTAAACAAGGATGACCTAGCTGGAGAATGGTACTAGACTAGATATAAAAAATATGTATAATGATCATGGGATTTTGATATTGATGATTGTACAGCCAATAATATCTTAATCATGAATTTCACTAAAATTCACTAAGGAAGAAGAATACATGGCTAAAAGATGAGGCTCAAGATGATTCAACAATGTAATTAAATCACTATATCTACTAGTAAACTGTCAACTTCTTGGTTAAAGGAAGTGGGAATGATTACTAAAAAGTAATTGGTATCATGAGGAAAACATGACACTAATAGTATTTGTAAGATAGCCTAGATCCTACACGGATGTTGAGCGATCTCATTCCATAGTTGGTATTTTGAATTTGATTTTTGTGATGAATTATGATAAGAATGTGTTTAGTGTATTATTGTTCTATATTTGATAAGTATTGAGATTATTTTCATATTGATGATGGTTCATGATATGATGGTAATGATGCACATGTATTATTTATTTATATATTTGTTATGAAAATGATGTTGTATGCTCATAATGAATATGGTATGCATAGGGATTATGATGTTATGGTTTAAGGTTATATTGAAATGTTGTTAGTTTATTATGTCATGTCATAACATGTCTTTAATACTGATATGTTGATGTTATAACTTATGAGGGTATTTTAGGTGGTAGTCGCATACATATTTTGTGACATGCATGAGCATGTAGTTCTTTACTATTCAAAATTTGGGGATTAACAATGATGTTGTGTTATCATGATGACATGCAAGAGTTGGCATGTAGATTATTTTCTATGATACTATGATTTAACTAATGCATTGGTTGCATGTTGAGGTGTGGTGACTTACAGGAACTCCATATATGGGCCGAGAGGGATGGTTTATTTTATGATCTCGTGCAAACCCATACCTACGAGGGAGAATAAGTAACATCGTATGGGTTGGGGACAAACTCAATCAACACTACATATTCCAGTGGTTCCTTTGTCTTATATAGCTCTTGATGGAAAGCTCTTGAAGGGTTGTGGGACCCTCTTGATGATGTTAAGGGTCTGATATTGTAGGCCAAGTGCCTAGTATTGGATTGGGATGCCAAAGTCTGGAAGTGGGTGTAAGATTTCGACGCCTAGGGCTATGCACCTTAGTGAGTGTGGAGGGAGTGGGCCAGCGTTGCGAGATGCCTGGAGTACTATTGTATGGGGTACTGAGTTGGGTGCCTGCCTTGCGGCAAATGAGGTCTGAGTCGGGCATGAGCCTTGGGGTTAGCCTTGGCTATGGTGTAGACCGGGGAGGCTTATGCTTGGTTCCAAAAGAGGGAAAAAGGACAAATATTCCTTGATATTTCACGAGTTTTGTGGGAAATTTCGATGCCTACTAGTTATACTAGTTCACCAGAGGGTGTTCGTCACACATGAAGTAATAGATAACTAAATAAATAATATAATATAGTTAGAGACTTAACTTCAGGACAAAGTTACTTGAAGAGGGGGGAGTATGTAATTTCCCCTAATAATTATAAATTAATAAATAATAAATAATGTAATATAATAAAATTAAATAAATAAATAATAATTCAAGAGAATAATAAAAATAATAAATAAAATAGTAAACAATAATTGGAGTTCTAAATAAAATAGTAAATAATAAACTAGAGTCCTACACAATAAATAAATAAGTGAAGTTAAGAGTTAATTAAGAAAGAGTTAATTAACAAAAGTAAAAAAATAAATAAATTGAGAAAAAGTTAAACTAAGAAACTATAAAAATAAGTAAAGTTAACAAAGAGTAAGTGAAACTAAGAGAAACACTAAATTAAGTAAAACTTCAAATAAAAGTTGTATGTTGACATAGTGAATGTGTGCATGTGGTTCACATTCCATTTTTTGGTCTATTTAATAGACATTGAGGAATATTCATGGATCATTCTTTTATCCATTCTCCGGAGAGAAAGGTATTGTGAGGGAAAAGATACCTTGGCAGTAGTACGTTGATTGAGGGCTCGGGGGTGGCCACCTGTGGAAATATTATGTGCAGCTGAGCCTACGGTTGGGTGAAGAGTTGTCCCTAGAACTTTGTTACAATTATTAGGATTCAAATAGCGTTCAACTTTGGAGTCTCAAGTAAGGAATATCGCCATTACAGGTAAGTCATCTTTGCTCGTGCTTCTAAAAATTCTATGATATTTAGTTAAACAGTTTTTGGATTGATTATTAATTTACTTATTTGATATAATTAATGGCATATTAAATTTGGGGTTGCTACAACTAATGAAACCTTCCTCTAGATCCATCTAGCCCAAGCCTCAAATACCACCTCTCTACGAAGTGAGAAAGGATGTCATATAAGGGTGAATGAGCATCTACGCAAGGAAACAAGGGTTTCCTATAAACTAGGAAGTGTAGGAGGCACAAAGAAAAATCATACTTAATATGGGGATCAAAATGGCTATAATGTTGATATCACATCTCTTTTTTTGATTAGGCCTACCCATGAGGCGAATAATTACCACCTGAAGTTGGTTTATACGGTTAGGCCACGGGCTCCTGTAGGTGGGCTTTCGGTGAAACCTGTAAAGCCCGCCCAAAAAATAGGATATGCTTTTATTTTTTCATATTTTTATGAGTATACAAGGGTTCTCTATTGTGGTACCCATGTGTCTGCATCCTTTTGTGTGGGAAGAGTCACGTGTGGAATTTAAAATATCATTTTTAAATATAATATCAAATATGCATGGGAAAGGGTTTTCTGAAGTCCATACAAGAGCATCAGATCTATATTAGTGTTGAATGATGCTATAAAATATTCCCCATAATATATGAGGTGAGAAGGGGTACATGATGGTTGAAATATATTAAGTATAAAGAGAGGAGTCATTTGGGAACCTGAGAGGAGATCTCCACATTCCATCCCACCGAATACCCGTGGAAAGAGTCAGAAATAAGATACATGTATGAGGAAGGCATACCCATGCTAAGAGATAGTAAAGCATGTAAATTGATTAAGTATAAAGTGGATCCAAAATGTATACATAATTGTACATAAAGAGCTGAAGAATACATAGTGGATTATCATATCATAGCCATAAAGGAACACATCAGAGCTATGTCTCAATATCACATATACAAAGAAGTTTGATCAATTATGCTAGAAGATTGTCTTATCAATGATGATGCATACATTATCCTCATAAAAGTACCAAGTCATATAGGTGGAATAGTGGTGCTACATAAACTCAAGTTCCAACAAATAAGATGTTGTTGTGATGAACTGCAACATATAAAGGTGGAAGGTGTCACTAGCATAAAACTGAAGGAGTTTTCAAGTGAACCGAGATGTTGAAACAACTCGAGGTCTTCACTGACCACAGATGGTACATTTCTACACTATGGGAATATATGAGCTGAAGTCAACCATGTGAGAAATAATTTGATTATCATTCATTGGTGTATACCATTAACTAACATGGGATAACTGACTGATAATGATGATGAGCATCAAGATACCCTAGTACGATCTAACAAGTTTGAATAAATGTGTTGAAGTCGAATACTTGAAGGAATATACCAATGAGGATACATTTATGTATTCTCATTGTTGATAGTGAAGGAGTATTCCACTGATGACTGCGAACCATAAGGTACTAAAAAATGACTCTAGATCTTGTTTGAAGAGCAATGAGTTGGAGTCAATGGGAAAATATTTTTTGGAAGGAAGGAAGGCATTAAGCCATCCCACATCAACTAGCATGAGTGTAACCCATAGCCAAATAATTTGGAAGAACTCAGACTAACAATAGATGAAGTAACTATTCTGAAGTACATTTATAGAGTACACAAGAGTGGCTAGCGCACGACAGAAATCGTTTGAACCAACCAATAATGAAAGTTGACACAGAGGTAAGGAATCCACCAATAGAGTCAAATGGAAACCAAGGTACTAAACAAATTCCAATGTATGATAATGTATACTAATGTATAACACAAGGGAAACCACTTAGTTAAAGACACATGATATTGATTGATGATGAGCACAAGGTCACCTATCAATGATGTAAATAGGGCCAAGGTGGTACTCTAGGTCTTCCCTCAGAGAAATTTATCAATCAATAAGATCAAACGTGTGAGTAAGAAGTCAGTCGATACCTTTTTAGCCAGCATGATCGAAGTACCAAATAGTAGATGGTACTGAAGATAACTTGACAGACCAGGTATGGCTGACTGAAAATGAGTCAAGACACATCACAGAAAGTTCGATATAGGCTTACTTCCGTATGGCAACATAAAATAACTCTGTGACTCTATGGCAACATAAAATTACTTTGTATAAGTTTTCAATGTAGGAAAAATTAAAAAAATCTTTGTATGATTGGAAGAGATAACCAATCAGAGGAGGGTTGACTCAAGAAAAAGGTTATGGCTTCCCTAAAGTCAAATTAAGTTCCATCCCAAATGGAGGAAAGACTCAGTTTAAGTGATTTGCTTAAGGGTGACACAAATAACTCCTGCTGCCATCAAATATTGAATAAATGTAGTGTTCCTGATATTTTTTGGAATATATAATATCTTTTTAATTTTCATATTTAAATCCTAAAAAAATAATAAAATAATTCCTATAGTACAGTGGAAAGAACGAGTGTTAATGGAGAGTGCACTAGTTCCTAGGACTGGAACAATCCTATGATCAACACAAGGTGGTGAATACTGATCATCGACACTCAAGGGATGCTATTTCCATGGATAAAGGGTGTCAAGTCATATAGGCTAATGAATGCATGGTTTGAACATGTAGAAAAATCATGGTCAAAAGTGGCTTATACATGAGTCCAAGTGAAGTCGTCTTAAGGCCGAAATGTACAAGTAGTCAATATGCAATGCAACAGTACAAATCAACACATGGGAGCCTCTAGGGTATAAATCTAGAAAGATATCAAAGAAGAAGAAGGATGAGGCTTCAACGCAAATTCATGGTGGGACTAAATAGGACTCTCGAGCCTACACAATGCTTGGAGCATGGGCAACATATGCTAGTGAGGATATAACTAGGAATCCCATGGGAGTGGATCAACTGCTATATTAAAAATTTATAAGATGATGAGTGATAGTGGTTTAAAAATTGCAACATAATGGGGTCGACCCTATGGAAAAATATCACAGTATGAGGTCAAGATGCATAATACAATGGAAAAGTGATATGTCTTCACCTATATTCTAGTTACGAATACGATAAATTCCATGATAGGTCAATGATCATGGAATCGAAGTGGCGTAAAAACATCACTAAGTCTTCATTTACCCTTAAAAACAACCTCTCCCAAAAATCCAAGAAAAAAATCAAAAATTTCATAAAACTATAAAGTTCAAAAGAATGAACTTTATAAAAGTAGGTTTTCAAATTTTGAGTATAAAATAACTTTTAGACTCATTCAAAATTCGTTTTTACCTTGCCAAGTGTTGAGAAGAAGGCTCTGAGAAAATTTGGGAAACCCAATCCGATCAAATCCACCAAAGTATTCATTAACCGCAGTGTTTATGTAATTATAAACCATAAATTTGTCCATTTTCTCAAAAAAATTATAAGTTTATTTGATTTGAAAGAGGAGATTTTTTGTTTAAAAAACCTCTCGACTTGTACACAATTTGATATTTTGAAAACCACATGTAGAAATCCCTACATGCGAGTTTCCAAAGGGAAATTCATGTGTATACACCGTTGTCTTTTAGAAAAATCACATATGCACAGAGTAAGTTTAATTTTTATTTTATTTTTTAACAAATAATAGTAGTAGTTTCATTAATCCACGTCTAGATCATGGCATTAAACCAGATGATTACATCACATAATTTTCATGTCAAAATTTGAAAAAAATTCCCTACTTACATAGAGGGTTGTCGTCATAGACGCCTTATTTCTATTTTGCCTATATCTACGGTGCATTCCATTCCCATGTGTGATATAGATCTTACAAAATGAGTTGCCTAGGTATGTGCATTTGTGCTTGTCGATTTAAAATTAGATTGGTGCTACCCAAAGATATCCATAACGAATGTTGTTCATATTTTGTCCATGGTGAATTTTGTTCCAATTATGTCCAAAGGAATTGATGTTCCTTTGTTTTCCATAAAATGATGTTCCATCCAGTTGTTGTTCCATCCAAATGTTGTTCCATCTACTATTCCAACTGTTGCTACATCTGCTATTCCATATGTTGTTCCAACTATTGTTTCATCTACTGTTTTTTCTGTTGTTCCAACTATTGTTTAATCTGTTGTTCCAACGATGTTCCATTTGTTGTTCCAAGTTTTGTTCCACTTGTTGTTCCATCCATAAGTTGTTCCATCAAGATTTTGTTCCATCCAAATGTTGTTCCATCCAAAATGTTGATATAACGATGTCCAAAGGAAATGTTGTTTCTTGATCCATGGTTTTCCTATGAACATTGGGATCGAGGTCCCAATATTTGTGCCATTAAGCATGAATGGGTTAAGGGATAGATTTTATGTCAACGTTTCCATCGATGTCGCATGTGCCCTTCAGCAATATGCACCCTTTATTAGCCTACTCATCAGCTTGAGTGTTTAGGGATATGAGCACGTGCGTGTACTAGATGCCTTCAAATTCCTTTGCTACCTCCTTAATTATAGTTAACATTTTATTAATACTAGCAGTTTGTGTTTCCTCCTTGAACTAGGCTTTTGATTAGAAAATAGGAGTCCCCCAACATGCACAGATGTCTCAAACCTTTTCCTTTTGCGATGGTGATCCCGAGCCAAAGACCACTTGCCTCCACTAGGTTTTTGGTTGCTCTACCTATCCCCCAGGCATATTTGTGCCTTTTTTTTCCATCAGGATCAATGAAGACCCCTCCTCCCCCAGCCTCCCCTGGGTTTCCTTTGGAGTCTTTGTCAAACATAAGAGTCCAGTTCCCTTTCTTCTTTATCTCATCCATTAGCTCCGTTTCCGTGCTTCTGAAGCACTAGCTGGGAGGATCCACCTTTGTTATTTTTGTTTTCTTGCTCCAGGACCATAGAGACAACCACTCCAGTTCTAAAATATCTAACAACAAGTCAAGCTGTGGGGATTTGAACTCGAAATAGAAGGATAGGGCTGAGAGCGCTGAAACTCTGGCAGCAGGCTTTTTCATTTTGAAGATTGATTTGTTCCTTTCCATCCAAATATTCTAGCAGATGTACTTTGGAAGAGATTGAAGGATGCATTTCATATTCGGTTTAGTTTGGATATTTCCTTTGTACCATTTTTTTGGTGTTGAGAAGAATGTGGAGGTCTCTGCTGGCCAATAAATTCTAGAGAATATCTTCCTGAAAGCCTCCTTCCAGAATTGTTTGTTGTAGGAGAATTTTATGAATAAATGGCTTATGGTTTCTTCCTTTTTTTCACAAAGAGGGCACCTGGTTGGCTCGCTTATACCTCTTTTCCTGATGTTGTCCTGTGGGAGGATTTTCTTGTGATTTAGTTTCTATTTGAAGTAATTTACTTTCGGGATAGCATTTGGCTTCCATATATGATTCCATATCCCACTTTTGGGAGGGACCTGCTCTTCGAAGAGGAGATGTGTGTAGCCTTATTTGAATGAGTAGCGTGTGTTCTTCCAACACCATTTATCCATTTTATCTCTCAAAATTGGGGAGAATCCCTCGAGAAGATTTAATATATCATTTTTTTGTTCATCTAGCTCTCTGGGGATATCTGGCAGAAGCCATCCTTTCCAATTCCTCTTGTCATCCCATACTAATATTTGTGCCAAGGTTTTGATATTAATCGATATGAAGTGATCACAGAGGGGTTTCAGTTGTTCCAGATCTCCTAGAGGGGCGTTATTCATTAATCTGTCCTCCCAAATTTTGACTGTCAGACCATTTCCAGGAACTCTGCTGATGTTTTGAGTGATTAAGGGAGATGAGGATAAAAGGATATGCAACATTTGGGAGCCTTAGGTGACTAGAATATACCTATTTTCCTATTCATGTTGCTTGAAATACTTTCCTCTTATCACTTGAGCCCACTATTCCTCAGGATTTGTGACTAGCCCCCACCAAAATTTGACCCCAATTGCTGGGTTCGTTGATATTGGGTCCCTAATTCCAAGTCCTCCATGTTTCCTGGGAGGTGTAACAGTATTCTAGTTTACCATGTGATATTTCCTTGTTGTTTTCTTCCCTCCTTCCCATTGCAACTTTCTTATTAAACTGCTAGGATGTTGTAGGATATACTTTGGAGCTTGGAGGAACGAAAACTGATATATAAGCAGAGAAGAAAAAACTGATTTGATAAGAATAAGATTTAGCCAAATCCCTCCCTAATTGGTTATTTTCTGTTTCATTTTGTCAATCATGCCTTTCCAAGTCTTAGGACTGGCCCTTTTCAAGAAAATTGGGACTCTTAAGCATTTAAATTCCTTCCATTCTATTTCTACCTTAGACCCCAATATTTATTCTATTTTTTTTTCCTTTATAAGGGAGATAGTCCATGCATATATTATACATTCGGCATCACTTGTTTTCCCTCCATATGATTCTTGGAATTTGTTCAGATAAGATTTTAATCTTTGAGCTATGACTAGAGAGGCTCCACCCAGAAGAGTCGTATCATCAGCAAATTGCCCTTGATTTATGCTTTTGTTTCCTTCTTTAAATCTAATTCCTAGGATGTGTTGAGAGATCCTTGCTTCTTTAAGGCTGCGACTAACGACCCCTCCGACCAAAATATAAAAAAAGGGCAAGATGGGGCACCCTTGTTGGAGACCTCTTGATGCTTGGAAAAACCCAACCTACCATTAATCAGGGGAGAGATCCATGGCCTGAAAATGCATTTCTCTATCCATCCGGTGAAGGTCTCTAAAATTCCCATCTACTTCATTATTTTGAGGATAAATTTGTGCCGAACCCTATCATGCATTGGCCATATCCATTTTAATGACCATTCCTTGTTCCTCCCATCTCTAAATTGAGTCGATGGCTTCCCGGATAAAGATTATATTTTCATAGATTTGTCTTCCCAGGACAAAGTCACCTTTATTGGGAGAGATGAGAAGAGACAAGATGAATTCCAGTCTAAGGGCTAGGATTTTGGCAATAATTTTATAAGAGAAGTTGCGGATGGAAATTGGCGTAAATTTCGAGAAAGAGGATGGATTTCGATCTTTTGGAATTAGGGCTAAAAAGGAAGAATTTATTCCACCACTAATGTAAGAGATATTCAAGGAGTACCCGATAATTTGGCATTAGTCCCTTTTTATTAGATTCCAATAGGTTTGGTAAAAGCTACCAGTGAAGCCATCAGGTCCGAGGGCCTTATCTAGAGAAAAGGAAAAGACTAATTTTTGAATTTCTTGAGGTTTAGGAAGATCATCAAGGATTTTGTTGGCATCAGAGGTCACCAGAGAAGGCATCGAGTCCAAGAAGAAGGCTTTACTATTGGGGGCCAATGGTTGGTCATCATGGTACAGAGCAGAGAACTGATCAACTGCAACAACATTAATCTCAGGAAAAGAGTAAAGAGATTGGGCTCCATGTTGAATTTGGGTGATGCCATTTTTTATCTCTCGAAATTTTTCTTGCTTGTGGAAATATTTCATGTTCCTGTCTCTAAAGCTAAGCCAAATATAGCGTGACTTGAGCTGCGACATATCTTCCTCTTGTCTCAAACTCGCATGGTATGTTTGGAAAAAATTTATTTATTCTTGGAATTCCACCTTTTCAACTTCATTATTTTCTATTTGAGCAGGGTGAAGATAGCAGAAGATCTGAAGTTAAAAATATGTCTAACCTTGCTTCTATGTGTGCCGAACCCGCCCTCTTATTATTCCAAGTGTATTTAAATTTACATGGCTTCACATCAAAGAGATGTAACTAGTTTATCAGGTCTTCGAAGTCCTCCTGATGAATTTCTCTTACCATTGTCCCTCCCCTCTTTTCATCATGTTTTGGTACTGTATTGAAATCTCCTCCTAAAATGTAATTCATGCCATACTCTGTGTGCTTGAGGTCTTGAAGGGACTTCCAGCAGTCTTCCTTTTCAGCATATGTATTTGGCATGTATATGTTTGTGATTGTAATAGTGTAATTTATATTTTTGACAAAAAAAAAAATTCTATCTAATGAACTAATTTTAGAGTGCTTACTAGGAGGAGGCTTGCGGGATCCCACAAGGTGCATACACCACCCGAGGATCCACGCAAGCTCACTGCCTCCAGTTCACTTTTGTTCCATATATTGGGGTGATGTGTAATGATATCCACCTCATTCATCTTTGTTTCCTGCAAAATTACAATGCTTGGCTTCTCTTTCTTGATTAATGCCATGGCTTCTGCTCTTCTCTTTTTGGTACTGAGTCCTCTACAGTTCTAGGAAACTACTTTCATTTATCACTTATTTGAGAGGGAGAACCATTTTAATGGGCCTTCTTGATTATCCTTCTTATTTCATTTGTTTCTCAGGTCTACTAATTGGCAGATAATTGTAGTTTGGTGCCCTAGTTCCTTGTATATTTCTACTTTGGCTTGCCTGATTTCTCTATTGGATTTCCTTCCTGATCTTCTGGCACGATGCTCATCAAGATTTCCTTTTTCTATACCTAGATTATATGTTGTGCCCTGAGGTGAAGCAACATCCTCCTCTCTGATTTCTCCCTCTTCTTCTTCAGAAACTCCTACTTCCTCTAGGTCTTTTTTGTCATGGGTTTTAGCTTCCCCTTTCCCTCCAACTGTTTGATTTTGAGGAGCTTTTTCAGGTGTCTTTTCTCCTATATCTTCCTCAGTTTCCATGTCAGCGAGAGCTTCAAACCTATTCGAATTATTTGAAGTAGATGGACCACCACTCGAATGGTTTCCTTTTTCTATTGGTTGTGTCTCAGTTGGGCCTGCATTTTTTTGCTGCGAAGCAGTAGTGGCTTATTTTCCCCCAATATTTGAGGTGCCTTCTATACGATTTTTCCAGGATTTTGATGTTTTTTTGGTTTTATTTGCTACCTGCCATTGTCCTGGTTCATCTTGAACCTCTATTATCTCTCGTTTTGGGAATTCACGAGCAAAATGTCTGTATTCATGATAGGATTTGCATTTGAACGGTATATGGTCATAGTCCACTTCTTGGATATGGGTCTAGTTATCCATGCACAATTTTATAGCCTTAGGAAGGCATTTCTCTAGATCTACTTCAACATAGATGCAGGCACATGAGAATAGTCCATATTTTGACTCAACACAGTCGATATAATTTCCTAAACTGTTTCCAATGGATTTGAAGGTGGAGTGGTTCCAGTAGTGGAGAGGTAAGAAAGTGAGTTTTACCCACACAAGGATATCTGAGGGGATTTCACAGCCAGGGTTTAAGTTAGGGCTCCAACGATCAAGGTATAGTCCCTAGGTACCCATAAAGTAAGGCCCATTCTTAAAGATTAAATCATGATCCACTCTAAGCTCAAAGTAAAATGTGTAGAAACCCTTACCACATAATGATGCCATGACGTTGCCTTTTATTAACAACTTCCATTTTTTTTCTAGCCAAGATCTAAGAGAGTGGGGAGAGGGCCAAAGGCCCATGAACTGTCTGATGATACCACTATCTTCCAGTTGAAGGGCTCACGTGCAAACATGTGAAGCTTCAAGGGTGATTTCAGGGATTTCATCTGCATTTTAAACAAATTTGGCAACACTAGATCTCTTGAAGGTTGGAGCAACATCCATCAGTGCTTTGAAAGTTACTAATGCATCAGGAGGACCTTGAGGGTCGGAAGGCTCCATCGAAGGTTATCACCTAAGAAACTGCATGCGCAATGTCTGGAAAAGGGCTTCTGCTACACGAGGGCAGTCTGCAGAGGGACAACCAGGGGAGCAAAGATGGAGTCCATAGGCGCAGAGCCCGCAGTAGAGGTCAAATACCAAACCCTAGACTAAAAGGGAATTGTAGAGGTTTTAAATTTTTCAAATTTTTTACGATAAGAGTTGTCATAGGTTTACTATCCATCATTGAAAAGCTTATTTTATAATGAATGAAACCTCCCAATTTTGCAAGATGTCGATTATTTGGAGAGAGAGAGAGCACAGTGATGTTGATAATGAGGTTTTGAATGATGAAGAATCATTGGATTCACTAAGAAATTGTGGATTTCTCAAATTTTTCATGATTCATGTTGGGATGTGTTTGGTGCACGTATGTACAAAATCACACCAAATTAAGGGGTGTGGTCTACCCACTTAAGTTATTGGTAGCAGGAAGAAAAATAAGTGGAGTCAAGCAAGTTAGTGGAACAAACTAGAATCATAAGCATACTAGATAGAGAAATAGCATGCATATATAAACTAAAACAAATAAACACGATCTCTAAAAAGAGTCAAATGACAACAATAATACGAATGGTGGCTCTTGGCCCCTCATATTGACCGCTGATAGGAATAAGAGTGAAACTTTACACTCTTGCCAAAGGGCCCCTAGAACATGGGTTCTAAGTCCCAATGCAAGGATGTTTTTATCCCAAGCTTACCTCGGTGCAGTCTCCCTCTCTCTCTACTGTGGTGGACTGAACTTGTTGGATGGCCAAAAATTGAGTCCCCTCTATCTTTAGCTCCAGATCACACACTGCTGGTATTTTTTAGGCAATTCTGGCAAGCATAACAATGTGTTCACCCATTCTTCATCTTATGGTGGCCTTATACAGGAAATTTCAAATCCTCCTTCTGTCCCTTGGTACATTATGGATGGTGACCCAAGAGAGGGGTATGATTCCTTTATGTGCTCCAAAAATTCCATTGTGTGCTCACTTTATGTTTAAGGAGGCATTGGTGGTTGTCCTTAGACAACTTCAAGTGAGGAATCACTTTTCCTTTGCTTTGTGTGGTCCCAGAAAGCAACATTTTTCCATTCCCAGGATTGCGCGCATTTTTTGCCATAAGGTGTGAAAAGGTGCTCTTCATGAAGGATAATGCACGCAAAAGCATTTAGGAATTGTTCAAATTTTATTTTTCCTCATATCTTAGAGATTTTTAAATGCTTTCTAGATTTTGTAATGTCTTCCAGCCCTGTAAATCCTTGTTCTTGACATTAAATATTGTCGTCTTTTTCTATACGATTTTTCAGCATTCACAGTTTCCCCCTAATGTGTGAGGTCTAGGAAGAACTGTATAGCCAAAATACATTATAGTTTCTTTTATGTATATCGTGTGTAGAGAGAGAGAGAGAGAGAGAGAGAGAGAGAGAGAGAGAGAGATACGTGAAGCTTGGAATTGAAAATACCCTACACCAGTTCCAAGAATGGCTGTGTCATAAGGGACCCCTGTAAGCAAATATAATACAATACATATATAAATTTTCTATGAGGTGAGAATTTCCCATGATCATGATGTTATGGCTAGTTAAAAAAATCTATTTGACATATATATGTTTAGTCTGTATCATTGATATGGTAGTGATCTGGTGGTTGTTGACGATGACTTATAATGCCATCAGGGTCATTTTTACTTTGAAAATAGGTGGAATATGGTACCCTTATGCATAAACTTGGTATGGCATATAGCTGCACATTGTATTCATAGGTGTTGGCTGGGACCTTCTCGTGTAAGCATCACTGACAGAGGCTCTTATGGAGGCATGGGTCTTCAACGAATTTGATCAAAGTGAAATGGTTGTAAGGTACAATACCATATTTACATGAGAGATTTTTTTGTACTCAAATTTTAGGAGGATCGATGACATCTATGGGCAATGATGTCTCCCATAGTGCCACATGAGGATGCCCCTTTTTTGGAGAGGGGTAATCCAAGGTACCGCTTCCTTTTTGGAAAATGGGTCTCGAAGTCGACAAAAAGGAAGCCTCAACTAAACGAGGGGTCACCAACATGAGGGATCGGGGACCTAGATGTGATGGTTTTAACATAGGCATGTTGGCGAGGGGTGACGAAAAAATGATGATGGGGATTCAGTGGCCCAAGGTCGGAGTATACTAAGCAGCTTGGCGATAGTCATAGTTATTTCTGATGGGGAAATCCCTAGAGTCAGTAGGACTTCCAGGGTGGGTGTAAACTGGCCATGAATGTCATGGTGGATTATGCGTGGGGGTGTAATACTCCGACCAAGGTGTTCAGGGACTATTGCCCTGGTATAAAAAAAAGTATGGGAGGGTGAAGGGATGTAGTGCACCGTTCAAGGTCTTTGTGCACTTACCAAAAGAATAAAATAAGGGGGTTTGGTTTGTACAAAACACAGAGATGAGTACCCCAAAACATGTATGTGTTCGCTCACTGATGTTGTGAGGAAGGTTTTTTGGTGAGGGTGGGCATCCCATTAGTTGGTCTCATGTGTGGGCTTGATGAAGCGGATTCAAAAGTATCGTAGATGGGATTATACTGGTGGAGGTGTGGTGGGCCAAATGCAAGGCGCAGTCATGTTCTTTTGATCTACTTACACAACCCGATCATCCGGGAAGGGAGTTTTAGCTTGTATGGTAAACTTGACCTTATGCATGGTGAATGGATGGGCATGTGATGCTTCCCGGACTAAAGTGGTAAGGCCATGGCGTCACTTTTGCTGTGATATATGGTATATTGTGGGTGACGAGCACCATGGAGGGGAGGCTCTATCGACCAACAAGGATATTTATCATGTGCAGGGTGAGGTGATGATAAACATGACCGGATATGAGGACCCTATGGTTGATTTACGATGGAGAAATGATGTCAGGATATGCAAAGTTCACTGGGACTCTATCATGCTAGGGGTAGAATGATACCTACTCTGGCACTTTCAGTAGATGGCATTATGGATGGTTTGTGTGTTTTTCCTTCAAAAACAACTACCTAAAGTGAAAGCATCTTCTTTATCAAATATTATTGAAATTCATTAGCTTTAAAAAGGAAGATGAGAGAGGGCATACCTGTCAGCACTGAAAATTTATTTTTTTGGGAGTGCGATTATGTGGCATCACCTCTGTTCATCATGGAGTGTTGATCGTGATGTATCTTACGGTTTAGAGTACAGACCTTTTGATCTCTTGTTATGGTCCTCCCAAGTTTTTGAAAAGAGCGATATATAGGTGAATATGGCCCTAATTCAATTCATTTGTACTTGTTGACTTTTTGAGAGGTTAGAGGCTCCTCTGTAGTAGTTCTTGCTGTTATGGTCAGCCTGAGCACCAAGGGTTAGTGATATCATGCCCGGGTAAACTCCATGACATCTTGCATTTTAATTTTTTCAGTTTTATGGTGTCGGGGTCTGTACAGACTGGGTTTGTACAGATTCTGAGTGTTTTTTTCCTAGATTACGTGGGCGATCGGGGCAAAGGCACACTTTCTTTGTGTATATTTTTGTGGGATAAGTGCGCTAAATTTCTTTTTTCCCTTTATTTGGTACACCTTAAGCACGCTTGTCAAAAATGCAGGCATGCGCTAAGAGAGCTTGTCTGAGGGACAGGCACACAAAGCCGAGGTGAAAAAATATTTTGGTTTTTTGCCTATTTTTGTGTTTTTTCTATATTGATGGGTACCTATTTTGTGATAGGTTCTTGTGGAGGGAGCGGGATTGGCCCGAACTTCGTACTACACTGGTTGATGATGCTGGGGTGCGTTGTCAGTTGGTGCAATGGGGGCTCCTAAAGTTCACAGAGAATGAGCTTCTTCGGTCATAGGACCGATTGCTATGCTACTTGATCTTACACTAGAATAGGAGGTGCAACATGTTTGTGTTGTGGGGAATGAACCTAGTCATCCATCTTGAGACGGATGTGTACTTTATGATCGGGTTACTACCTCATGGTGAGGCGCTGAGGTATCCACTCCCTTCCAGGAGAGTGGATATGGAGAGGTTTCAGAGACGTCACTATGGTGGGGCACCTCTTACAGAGGGGTGCATCAATATTGCATCCATTACAGATTTTGCAGAGCGATGTGCTCTAGTAGTTATTGTACAACTTTCAGGGTCGTCGGCTCCGCATCGGGCATCAGGCCCGCAGGTTGGAGTACTATGTCGGTTGAGGTCTGGGCATTTCTTTGACTTTGCTCATTTTTGCTGTGAAGGGATGGTGGCGTAACTCAACAAGGTCCATAGTGGATCGAAGTTGTTTACGTACGCCAAAATTTTGTGCAGCATTATGTATGAGAGGGTAGTGTTGTTGAGGCTATTGGTGGCGGTGCCTCTTGGGGGGCCACGGGAGCCTTGTATGAGGAGGTGGGCTCCATTGATGTCGTGAGGCGGTGGTGGCATGGTGGGGAATTATTGGAACACCATGACAGAGGCCTAGTTTGAGGTGAACCCATAAATGTTCCTACCATTCCCATATGCGGGGATGGACTTACGAGGTAATCCAGACATGGGACTCCCTTTTGGCTATTCTTGGGGGCCCACAGGTACATTGTTTACGTTATTTGCATTTATTTGAGTATATATGTACTTATGTGTTTTGCTAGTGACACTAACATAGTTTTGGTTACTGTTGCAGATGTTGGCGAGGTGGGTCATCTCGTGGCTTAATTGGCTAGCCAGGATCCTCTACGGTCACCTAGGGGTGGTCAGGGAGGAGGTGCTGCTGGAGGACTTGGTGGTGGTGTTGGCCCTTTAGGAGAGGGTAGCAGATCGACTGCTGCTGAGGCTGTGGCCGAGCGGGCTCATGCTGATGCAACAGAGGCATGTGTAGATACGACGAATGCTCATATCGTGGAATTGAATTCTCGGGTGTCAGTTATAGAGGATGTCTGGGGTCGATTGGACCGCTTGACCGAGGGGATGCCCGCTCGGGGATTTATGGATGACCTTAAGGAGGACTGATTGGAGACTGTGATGGCCCGCAAGAGGGATTATTGACCTTTTTTACCTTTGGTGGCAGTCTCGCTTGTGACGGAAGCTTTAGTGGTGGCACCCGGAGCAGTTGTGGGTTCAGGTGTCCCTCCTGAGGGGGTAACACCCTAGAGTATAGTTGTACACGGGGAAAGCACCATGTCGATGCTTCCCCTATTTTGGACAATTTTTTGTATCTTTGGGCTGGCCGTTGGGTCAACGACACTATATTTTGTACCCAGACATATACACCTAGATATATATATATATATATATATATATATATATATATATATATATATATATATATATATATATATATATATATATATATATATATATATATATATATATATATATATATATGAAAGATATTTACAGCTCTACATGATGTGTCGCCTGTTTTGGTTTATGTATGATGTTATACTGATGGGTATCTATGTTTTTGGTTTTTATGTATGATTTTTTATTCGAGATGCATTCCAGTTTAGAAGATTTTTGGCTATGCGATCAACTACTTGGATTTGACTCTTTGGTACATGTATAAATATGATATAGTCAAATTGTCTAGTTAATATTTTTGCATGCAAATATTTTCTAAATAGATGTCCATATTGCATATGCCCTAATGGAGGGCATCACACATGAGTCCGATGACGACGTCATATTCTGCCTGATTGTTTATTGCTGAGCCGATGCACACATCGTTTGAGCAGAGTGGAGATCAGTCATGGTGGTAGATGACCCAGGAATCTGCAACTAAATTTTGAGACCATCTTGATGCTCCATCAACAAATTGAAATAGGGTTCAGGTTGGTGATCTATGGTGACACTTTGAGCGCTTTTAAATAAGTCTTTTGGTCAAAAAAATTCGGTGGTTGGGGTTTTGTACGTTCACTCTAGGGAAGGGCCGCTTTGGCCCTTATGGGTCAAATTTCTTGAGGTAAAGGCTGTTGACGGGGTTGTTGAGGCATGTCCCATCTAGTTCCGTCAAGATGTATGCCCCCTGTCTAAGGAAATTTTTTATGATGTAGGGTCCTTTCCATAAGGTTTATAACTTTCCTGGCCCTAGGGCTTCTTTTGCGACATCATAGTGTAGGACTAGCTCTCCCTTGGTGAATGAGCGAGGGTTGATGTGGCAGTTGAATGATGATTTTACCCTTTTCTTATGGGCCTCGTTGTGTTGGAGCGACTGTCATCAACTTTCATCAATGAAGTCTAGTTATACTAGGCATTGTTCTAGAGGCTGGGTATCATCGAGGAGTTCGATGTCGGCATGCAATTTTGGGATCTTATGAAAATCAACACAGAAGCACAAGCTACCTTGATTTTTTGCAACAGGAATATGGTGGAAATCCTGTGATGTGGGGGCAGCTATAATCCTATTTTCGATATGTGATGATACAAATCGTATATGGTGGATCGTGTCATCAACATTTGGTGGGGGAAGAATCTTCATAATGGGATTCTGTGTGAGTGCAAGGTTGGGTTCCCCGCTAGGATGGTCAATTTCTTGTAGCTGGAAATTGTGTCTGCTGCAGAGGTGCCTGAATGTTTCCATTAGTGGGCATACCTCTGGTGTGTGATTTTGGCTAGTGCGGATAGTGCATGGTATCACAGTGCCAAAGGAGTAGATTGTATGGGAATCAATGCTACTCTATGTCCCAGATGTGGATGCCTGGAAAGGATCTATCATAGAAGAGGTTGTCTTCTGCTTCCATTTCCATGTTGTTGGCTTAGGTGTGTCTAACCCTTTGGGGGAGTGTAGACTCAATGCTACTCTTTCCACCTTTAGCTTGGGGAGGTGTACACATTTGATTGTATGGTGAAAGTGTGAACAAATCCGACAATAGGTGCACGTGATCTTCTCTTGGTTAGAGAGACTTTTTTGAGGGAGAGACGAGATTATGTGAAAAGTATTTGCAAGGGGCTTCAGTTCTCTACACTGGTTCACTCGGTGGTCATTCAGGTCACATAGTCTGTATGTTGTCCTTGGCTTATAATGGGTTATGTTTGGTTGGCGTGTCGTCCTCGTTTGCCCACTAAGCCCCTGTGGGGGTGGGGTTGTTGACCTGACGGTGTACCTTTTATACCACTTACAGAGGTCATCCTCCCTCTTCTCTATGGTATGAATCATGTCGATGGTAGGATGAAGTTGCAAGGCATAAGTGTAGTGTCGCTCATAATGTTTGCCTTGAAATATTAGGCAGAATACCCTTGATATAAGGGTTCCGTCGTACTCATTTTGAGGTCTGGCGGGGAACTAGCGTCGTAACGCTGCTAAATCTAGACAAGTGGTGACCACATGATTGGGAATTTTGCATAACATGCATGCTATTATTTTCTGTAGAGATAAGTTGAGGGTAACTAAGGGTTCCCTAATTGGTCACTTTTCAACTGACAAGAACATGATGGATCTACTCATCACATCTTCTTGGGTTGTGGAATTTTCTGTGGACTCCACATCCATGTCATATTCTTGGGAGAGGTGAACTATGGCTGAGACTAAACTAGTGAGGGCTAGCCAGAATCAAGGGATATAGTGACAATTCTCCAAAAGGTGATTGTTGGCGCATAATGGACATACGAATTGTGTTGCCTGCAATCCAACATAGTAAACTCTTCCTATAGGATACCATCTATGGATGAGTTCTATGGCTGTGCATTCTTTGAGGAAGTGACCACGTTCAACACATAGTGTGCACTATATAATAGGAAAGGGCATCACTGGGGGTGTTTCTGGTGCCCTCCGTTGTTCCTATGGGTATAGGATGGTACGAAGTTCCGTTCCGAATGCCTGGGTGGAGGGATCCTCTTTATAGGATCGCTCGATGGCATGTAAGGCGTACTTATATCGTGGGATCTTTAGGGAATGATGGGTATAGTGCTTGTATTTTCTGCAGAGAGCGCATGTGTGATTGGTATGCAATGCCTTACCTTTACCTTTGGTGGTAGGTTCCTTTTTATGGGAACGCGACATCGTGGTGTCTATCTCAGAGCCAAGGAGTGTTTTTAATTCATCCAGCTCTGGAAATATATGGTTAGGGTGGCCTATTACATCACAGATGGCGCAAACTGCTAATTTCCATTGTATGGCGGGGGTCACCATCTTCTTTCTTCTCTTCTCGGTTTTCTTGGCCATGATCACTGGTTTTGTAATGGGAATTTTCCTTGCAGGTGCGGTTTCGGTCATTTCTGGGATGAGTGGGGCCTTCTTAGGACTGAGGGGGTTTAATCTTGTGGTAGTGACATAGGTAGCTCATGATCCTACTAGGGGAATGAGGTACCAAACTGGGATTTCCAATTATATGTTTGGTAATACTAGTGTTTCCATAACCTGTTGGTTGACGAAACCAGCTGGGGGGTACATGAAAGGGATTTGGGAAGCAGCATAGGCTAGAGAGGTTGTCGTGGTTGATGACTTAGTGCCATTACTACTTATGTCCATGTCCTGAATAACTTTAGCGGTTGATGAGTACATCATCCACTCCGAAGCCCCTGTGACATTAGGTGATGACTCAAGGATAATGGGCAGATATCCTAGGAATGACCCTAGAACGGACAACGGTTTGAACTAGCCTTGGCCATATTCCTAGTACCGTGAGAGAGATTCCAAGGATCTATATACATAGGGTAGAATTACATCAGTGTTTGTTAGGGGTCGCTTCTCGCTATGCATCAATTGGTCTATAGTAATGATTCAGTCCTCGTGGGAGAACATCATGATGTGAAAGATGGAGGAGGCTATGGCAGACATGGCATACATATAACTCTGCCCAAGGAGTATATTGTAGTCCAGGTGAGCGTCCAAGACTTCAATGTCTATGTGGACCATCTTTCTGGCTAAGCAGACTGGGACGTTTTGGTAGAGGCTGATGGGGGTTGATGGATGACTGTCGTATGCTCTAAGCGTAATGACTGAGGGTTTTAGTTCAGGAGACCCTAACTTTTGCCAAAAATTTTTGGACATGATGCACATGGATGCACCCTCATCTATGACACATCAATGAATTGTGATATTCTAGACCAACATTGGTATCTGGAAGGCGACCATGGAGGGAAGCCTAGGGGAGGCTTTATCTAAGTCAAAAGCCATTAGGTGTGTATCTCCAGGGTCGATAGTGCCTAATGCGGAAAGTAGGGCTTTCCGTTGTTTTGGGCATGACTGCAATACTTCCAAAGCTAACATAGCAGTAGGAGATTGTGCTAAATCATCCACGATACTATAATTATGGGTTTCTTTGGAGTAGTTTCTTGATCACTTGTTGGGTCCCTTTGCCATTTTTGGCAATGGTTCTATAGGCATATTTGAAATGATCAAAGGTGTAGTCGGTGCACTGGTACTTGCCCCTGATGTATTGGTGTTTTTGGGGGTGTTGTAATTGTGATTCCATGCTTGGAAAAAATTCTCTTCGCCAGTCATGTAGATTTCATGGCTACTTTTCCGGGAGTCGTCTATATTTTGCTGCTAAGTGCTTACTATCCCCTGATGGGGGAATGGTTCTTGCATCACGGCTAGTTGCTGGGAAGATCCTCCTTGTCCTTGGATACTCTGTAGCTTCTTCAACTCAGGGATATCGGGGCAGTGGTGAGTATAGTTTCCATACTCACCACATATAAAACAACAATGGTTTGTTCGAAGAGGTGGCCTTTTGTTCTGTCATTGGGCATTGCTTGGCTCCTGGTTTTGATTCTGGTTAGAGTTTCCTCCAGCCTAGGATTGCGGTGGGCATTGTTTGTAGTTGCCCCCTTGTCCAGGGTTTCCTTTTGGCTTGTTTTTTGATTTTTAATTCACCACTTTAGGAGGATAGTTCTCCTAGTTGTATTGGTGTGGTTGGTTTTGGGACAGTTGCACAAAGTTCACTTGTGCATTGGTTTGCATAGGCAGGTCTTGTGTTGGGGACTGAGCATAACGCATTCCTTGGTTTGCACCTGGTTGTTGGAGGGGATTTCTTCCGTCAGTGTTTCTTTCTGCATACTGGGTACCCTGATTCGGAGGATAAGGTCCTCCCTGGTGATACGCTGGCACCCTATTGGTCAAATTTTGTTGAGGCATATGATTATTTTGAAACCCGTGTTGCGGTACGTTCTGTTTAGAACTATATGTGTAACCGGGGTTTTGACTATTGTTCCCTAGGTATCCTTGGGTCAATGACCCAATTAGTTCTTCTACAGAGTTTGATGCGCCTGGAAATTCTTGATAAGTTTGCAGGCACGAGGCATTAGGCAGGATGTTGTAAATGTATCCTGACTACATATAAATCATCTCAAGCTACTGGGCTTTGTTGATGTCATCCTCTTCGGATATGGGCCTTTGCTATGACACATCCTTTGAAATATTTGCTATAAGATTTCTCAGGGACAAATCTAAAAGAACCCGATCGTCAAGTTTAGTTTTACATAAACTACGTCACCGCCTCCATTCGTGGAGACGGTCCGAGATGTGGATGGTGGGGGTTTGTCTAAAATGTGTTAGTAGTTCCATTCCAAAATCATGGTGAATGGGTAACTGAAAATATGTTAGGAATAGTATGGCAAGCGCACCAAAGGTTCTATGTGAAGCTGAGGGTTGCTCCACGTACCACTTCACGGCTACTCCTGTCAGAGTGCATTAAAATAATCTCAATCGAGTAGTGTTGTCAATGATATTGTTCGATGTGCACCATAGGTGGAAGGTCATGAAATGATTACCTAGGTCTTCTTCTTTCTTTCCTTTGAACTTTGGAATATTCGAAGGGAGCTTTATGGGCATGGAAGGCCATGTAGATTTGTGTGCTATGGGGTCATTTGTCAACTTGGTTAAATCGAGCAGATTTAATAAAGCTAAGAAAGGTGATTGGGAGGTTGATGCCATTGCGATGTGTGAAAACACAAAGTTCTAGTTAGGAAGAGGGTTGGTCTACGACGTACCCTGCTATGTATTCAACTAGCTTCCCAAATGGGATGCACTCCACTTCCCCCTAGGGGTCGTGGGAGGAGTGGTCTATGGTGTGGTGTTGGGAGACCGACTAGGGTTCCCAACTAAGGATGCCCAAATAAAGGACTAACCAACAATGGTGGCAACACTCTAAATTTGATGCCTAAATGACAAAAGACCTGGAACCCCTCCCGATAATGGGAGGAGTTCCAAAAGACGCCTAGATCGACGAGGTCCCGTTGGGTTAGTTCTAGTGTCGACCAGGTTTGGTTTTGGAAAAATTTGAGAGGATAGAGTCTATGATCAAAGAAAAATTCCTGTCACATACATAAAACAAAGCGAAAATAAAATAAACTCTCCCTTTAAATTAATATATGTGAACAAGCAATAAAAAAAGTGGTTTTTTTTTTTTTCATATGATACTCAAACTCCTAGAAGACTTATTCATCCTCACACACTCAAATGTGATTGGGAATTGATAATATATTTTACGAGTGCTAGCACAATGTCTCATAAGAGCTGGAGACACCCTCGGTCAGCCGAAGAAAATCCACCAAGGTAAGGGTAGAGGGTCTGGTGATTTCCTGTACCGTCACCTATAGGGAAAGGATGCCCAAGTTTTGGTCACTAAAGTACCACTGTCCCACATGATCGTTTGAGTCTTGGGCTTCTTGGTAAGTCAGCTATTAGTACCGAGCATCAGCTAAGTCAAATAGTCCTAACTGATACCTGCCCGCACTGTGCCTAAGCTTAACCCCCTCTGAAATGGGTCTCTTTTGTGTTCAGGTTTTATTTTTCGTGGGCTGATAAGTGGATTTGAAGCTCCCTAAATAGTCAAATTCTATGTTTCAAGATGAAGAATGATCAAGGTGGCTTAATGGATGCCTACCCCCTTGTTCCTAACTTAAGCTATAAATTCTTTTGTGGCCCCTATGGGGAGAATTTGGTGATTTTGGTTAAGTTAGTTTTAGGTGTCTTTGCTTCACTTAGTGAGTGAATGTGTGTGAGCATAAAGTGGACAAGCACATACTCTAAACGTGTGGATATTTGATGATCCTTTACAAAATCCCCTATTTAAACTATGTTGTATTGTTCCTTGCTCAAACGACCAACATGTACAGATTATGGGCCTCTTTCTATTTTTCCTAGTTAATCTATGAGATTAACTATAGGGATATGGAGAATTGTGAATACAGAGTGTTCATATGCTTACCTAGGATCACTGGAGGGTGCAAAGGTAGCAAATATTACTTTATATTCTATAAACAATTCAATACTAGTCCCGAAAATCGTATTGGAAAAATTGAACTAAAGTAAAACTTTTACACTAGAAAAAATAAAACTAGCTATGCATGTGTGGTCTTCGGCCACTTAATTTGGCTATTTATCTAGGTGTGTTGGTACCAAAATTTGCAAAAAATAATTTTTTTTCGAAATGTAAGTTATTTTCCCCCTACTTAAACTATATGTGAACTTTGCAAAAATCAACTTGAAATAAAACTGACACTAAGCCTACAAAAAGAAGCTAAGAGTGAGCTTTAGCAAGTTGCAGGGTACCACAACTAGTGTTGGTAGGTGTATTAGGGGTTTCCAAGCACTTTACAAGCAGGAAAAGATAGAAGTAAGGGAGAATTTTCTCTTTTTGTCGTTTGCATGCAAAAGGCTGAAACAGGCACGATGTCTATGCATGGGTTAGCTCTGAACGTGCACCCTGTGCATCTGTGGGAAGAAAAGTGCACAAATTCCTGCAAGTAAATTTTGGAGCTATTCTGCTTCAGTCTACCACTTGAGATGACTTAGGTACTGCAAGAGAAATCAAGAGAAATTCGCTCCACTTCACATCATAGAAAAAGGTCCCTGCAAAAAAGGCACAACCACATAAACTTGGTAATAAACGTTAATGGAGTCACCAATCCTGTTGAAGTGTGTTTGGTGCACGTATGTATGAAATCACACCAACTTAATGGGTGTGGTCTACCCACTTAAGCTATTGGTAACAGACAGAAAAAGAATTGGAGTCAAGTTAGAAGCTAAAATCATAAGCATACTAGATAGAGAAATAACATGCATATATAAACTAAAACTAAACTAAAAAATAAAAAAATAAACACAAGCTCTAAAAAGAGTCAAACAACAACAATAATACGAATGGCAGCTCTTGGCCCCTCTTATTGAGCACTGGTAGGAATAAGAGTGAAACTTTACCCTCTTTCCAAAGGGCCCCTAGAACATGGGTTCTAAGTCCCAATGCAAGGATTTTTTTATCCCAAGCTTGCCTTGGTGTAGTCTCCCTCTTTCTCTATTGTGGTGGACTGAACTTTTTGGATGGCCAACAATCGAGTCCCCTCTATCTTCACCTTTGAATCACACATTGCTGGTATTTCTTGGGAAATTATGGCCATCATAACAATGTGTTCACCCATTCTTCATCTCAATGTGGCCTTATATAGGAGATTTCAAATCCTCCTTCCCTCCCTTGGTACATTATGGATGGTGACCCAAGAGAGGGGTATGATTCCTTTGTGTGCTCCAAATATTCCATTGTGTGCTCACTTGATGTTTAAGGAGGCGTTGGTGGCTATCCTTAGGCGAATTCAAGTGAGGAATCACTTGTCCTTTTCTATGTGTGGTCCTTAAAAGCGACATTTTTCCATTCCCAGGATTGCGCGCATTTTCGACCATAAGGCACGCAAAGGCTCTCTTCCCAAAGGATAATGCGCACAAAAGAATTTAGGACTTGTTCAAATTTGATTTTTCCCCGAACCTTAGATATTTTTAAATACTTTCCAGATTCTATAATGTCTTCTAGCCCTATAAATCCTTCTACTTGACATTAGATAATGACGTCTTCTATTGTACGATTTTCCAGTGTTAACAATTCCCAACATGAAAACATAAACTCGGTTGTTGGAATGCTAATTGACTATTAGCACCTAGAGCAGGAGATTCTTATGATTGATCATATTCCTTTACAGATCGAAGTAGAGGATATATACTTCATAAAAGGACTTTCCCGAAGGGGAGAATAAGTTGATTTGAGAGGGAGGGCCTAATAAGGCCTTAGTATTGCATATTAAATAGCTATGTACTTTACACCAAAGAATGACAAGGTCATATCATAGGTTATGATAAAAAAAATCATACTCATGCCAATCAAAACCATCATTTTCACTATTCTCAGGTTAGCAGGGTTAGCCTCATTACATTAGGCTTCACGACCTGCCATGTGCTTGGCAATATAGTGCCTATGACCAATAGTTTATGATTCATGTAAACCTCCCTTGATTAGCATGAAGAATAAATTGACATCAGTTAGACAGGGTAAGCATTGGAAGCATCCATTTCTCATTCTTCTTTGAGTGGATTAAAGCACTTCAACACAGGGTATCTACTACCATTTGTAGTCCCAAAGATCCTAGGATGGCCACATGGGAATATTTGATCAAGTAAATTGGAAGAGGTGAAGTCACTCGACTTCTTCCTCTAGTGGGAGAAACAATTCATGGCCATAGATGATTACCCCTATGTAGGCTTATAATTTCGAGAAGACCCAGAGCTAGTACTTCCAGCAGGAGCTACATGGGATAATATTGGTAAAAAATATATATTTTAATTTATTTTATTTTTTTGGATTTTTAAATATAATCTTACTAAATTAAAAGTATTTTTCATTGAAACAAAAATCTTACAATATTAAATGATCATGATGCATATATTGGACCAATGAGACTTGAGGGTCTACCGAGGCACAGATTCACGGGAGAGACGTGAAGAGAGAAAAAATTGAGTCTGATAAATTCCTTCATGTCAACCAGAGGAACTTGGAGAGTTTGACTCACCAAGTACCTATAATAGTAGTAAAGGAACTCCCTGAGGATATACAGAGACGAGTGGTAGGAGTACCATAAGAGTGGGTGGGGCTCTTCTGATGAGTGGTGAATGCCATCATCTTCTTCTGAGATGCTCATCTAGGGTAGGGCCCACAACATTAGATTTAGATGACTGATATTTTAGACATGTGGAGATGATCAGGATTAAGCCCTAATTTTGTGGGTAATTTTTCCAAATTTTATAATATTTTGACATATTATTCCTATCTATATATAGATATTTATGATGGTTTGATCACATATACAAATGATTTTATGATATTTTTATTTTAACCATATGAATGATTGATATGCCAATCTAATGTTTGGTTAGCTATAGAATCATCAAGTGTGTTTTATGATCATGGAATATGAATGAAAGTAATAAAATTGAACGATATTTGTAATAATTTCACTCTCAGAAATTGGCACTGTAATAAATAATCCCTCACAAGATAAATGGTATTCAATTGAGACACAACTAGTTGTGAATCCAAATAAACTAGTAATTATTCAATACCAAAAGTATTTAATCATATAGTAAATTGATGACAACACTATATTCAGCCATATTATTGGAACTAGGACCGATACATATGTCTCTTGAGACTAACAAATGGCCATATAGATAATATATTACCCAAGCGGTAAAATCTAATTTCTAAGTATGTCTACTAGAACCATTGGTGAATCCTAAGTCCATCAATTCACCCATTGAAACTTGTCAAAGAAAATAAAAATTTTCATCATCACCACAAGACCCATAGACAGAAACAAAAATTATGTACAATATTTACAAAACAAATAAAATGCTAAGAAAAATCCTAGGCATAATACTTCTTAATATAGATCCCATTTCTGGGCTTTGAAAACACATTTCCCTCAAAGTCAACCAATTCATACAAACCTTTCTTCAAGACCTTTTTAATGATAAAATGACCGTACCACTTGGGTTTGAATTTTCCTACACCAATATGTCTCTATCTTGATCATAGACAAGGAAAAATTCACCTTCAGATAAAACCCTAGGTAGTATATTATTGTCATATTTGGCTTTTAATCTCTTTTTATGAGTTTCATTCATTGGGGTTGCATCCCGCCACTGCTCATCGAGATGCTCCAAATGAATAAGCAATTATTCAAGACTCTAGGTGTATGGAAGACGTTGGAATACTAATTTGAGAGATGGGATCTCACAGTCCATGGGGAATATTGATTCCAAACCATAAGCTAATTTAAAAAGAGTAAAACATGTCGCAGTCTTGACAAACATCTAGTATGCCCAAAGTGTAGGATATAGCATGATGTGCTAGCTGGACTTAGCTTTATTGATCGTCCTTTGTAGGATAGTCTTAAGGTATTTATTGATAGCTTCTACTTGAACATTAGCTTGGGGGTGATAAGGAGACGAATTTCCATGCTAAAATTCTGATTTCAAAGTCATTTCAGACATCATCTTATTATGGAAATGAATACCATGATCGGTGACAATATATTTAGGAATATTGAAGCATGAAATGATTTTATTGATCAGGAAAATACTTTTTGTCTCACCATCATTATTGAAAGTATGCATAACTTTGACCCACTTGGTGAAGTAGTCTACTGGTATGATAATATACTTGTGGCCATTAGCCGAAGCTAGGTTGCAAGTTGTAAAATAAATACCCCACTTAGCAAATGGAACAACAATGATGATAGGTAAAAGTAGAGTTGGATGAGCATGCATTTTTCGAGTATACACTTGAAAAGGATGGCACTTCTTAACCGCTTCAATACAATATTTGAAAATTGAAGGCTAAATATAGCCATCACCTAAGATTTTTTGGGTTATAGCAAGCTTAGATAGATGACCTTTAGAAGCTCCACTGTGGAAGTCATTCAAAACAAAATCAACTTCTTATAAGGTTAGACAACGTCTAAGCATTGAATTAATCCCATTATGATATAAAGTATCACTAGCAAGAAAATAATTTTAGCTAGGTGACACATTTTCCTATGTTCATCCTTAGAAAAAGTCTCAGGGAACTTCAAAGTCTAGAGATATAAAATGATGTCTCCATACCAAGGATTTTTTGAGGAGATGAGAAAAATATTTTCGTCTGGAAATGAATATTCATAAATAACATCCCCATCACAAGGAAATTCTAAAATCTATTCTACGAATACTAAATATTTTTTCAACTTAGCTGACATAAAATCGAGATCAAACTCTTACAAAATGAAAATCCATTTATTATATTTTCCCCCAATCACTTGCCTACTGAGAACAAATTGAAATGGACTGAAATCATCCAATACATCTTTTTTCTAAGTAGAATGTAATGACAGAGTCATTGGATAGCATGCACCGCTGCCAAATCCAATTCCTCGATGTGATAATACCTAAGTTCAAGACTGACCAAGCCATGATTTAGATGATAAATCACATGCTCCCTACGATAATTTTCTTCCTGGACCAGAACCATACTAATGGTTGATTCCTTTGCTGCGAAATATAAGAGGAAGTCCCTACTATAATCAGGTGGAATCAAAAGAGGAGCAGAGGTCAATTACTTTTTCAAGACATCAACTGAGCGCTGAGAAAAATCATCCCAAAAGAATGGAAATCCTTTCTCTAGTAAATGCGTAAATACCATTGTAATATCATCATATTTTATGATAAACCTCCTTAAAAGTTTGTCTTTTCCTTGGAGACTTTGAAGTTGACGGATACTCGATGGGGAAGGAAACTAAAGTATTACCTCAATGTTGAAGGGGTCTTAAAAAATCGCTTCATTAGACATTATGAATCCCAATAACCAACCATACGTAACTACGAAAATTCATTTATTAGGGTTCAACCAAATTTTATAGTGATGACATCTCTCAAAAAATAAATGAAGGTGCTCTCTATGTTCCATTCTCTTTCGAGAACAAGAAGCTAAATCATTCAAATAAGCTTCAATTATATGCTTGATGTCATGGAAAGCATAAGGCATGGCACGTTGAAAGGTAGCTCCAACATTTTTTAGGCCAAAAGGAATTTTCCTGTATGCAAGCGTACCCTACGGGAAAATAAATGATGTCTTATGTTGATCTTCATGATAGATAGTTATTTGATTGTATCCATAAAATTCATCCATGAAGGAAAATATTTTGCTTCCAGCACACTCATCAATGATCTGATCAATAAATGGATTAGGGAAATTATCTTTAGGACAACCTTTATTCAAATCCATAAATTCTAAGCATACCCAGATCATTCCTTTTTTTTAATCAATGGGGACTATATTTTAAACCCATTCAGTCAAAGGAACGTGGTATATGAAACCTGCCTTAAACATTTTATCTACCTCAGCCTTAATAGCTAAAAATTTCCTAAGATTAACCAATCGAACCTTTTGACATATAGGCTTTTCATTTTTGTATGAATTGATCTCATGTTGAACTATCTAAGGATCAATTCCAGGAATTTCCTCATAAGAACAAGAGAATACATCCTAAAACTCTTTAAATAGATCGTAATAGATTTTGATTTCTTGAAGGGATAATTCAGATCCAATGAAGACATTCTTGATAATATTTGGATTCCTATAAATGTTCGCCAGAATGGTTATTGAAATATTATACATCTTACCTTATGCGAAAGTATTTGATGGAGCTAAAGGGTTTAAGATTTTATGAGCACTTCCAGTCAAATAAGGAATAGAAAAATTTGACTCAAATTCACTCAAATTGGGGAGAAAATATGACCAATGATGTAAATCAGCCTATGGTCTCTCTACACCAATCATTTCTTCTAAAATTTCCTCTTCCAATGGTCAAACAATATCAAGGAAATCCATAGTCAAAGTAGAATCAACAGTGCATATTAGAGCCACATCACCAACCATATCCTTTGATGGGGGACGAATGGGGTAAGAATCTGTAGAATTAACAATATTTTGATACATGATTTCTGTTGTAGATGTAGGATAGGCCATTCCTCCTACTTTCCCTTCTTCTAATGTAGTAGTAGGAGGGGGAAAGGGACAAGGATCAACAACATAATGAGTTCTGAAAGAACATTTTCAAGGAGCAATCCTGGAGAATGAAATGGAATTGATATGATAAATAGGAGATGGAAGATAAAAAGTACCGATCAAAGAGGAATGTTATGCAACAACTCACAAAATAGAAGAAAACATAGATCAATTACTTAAAAATTATGCACTTCGAGGGGGAAAACTCTTTTACATTAAATAAATGAACAATTCTTGGATGATTCAAATGACAAAACCTAGTGTCTATATATAGGAGTCTAAGGGGTTACAATATAACTAGAGCCAACATAACACTAATAATGTAAGGACATAACAATAACAATAGTGGGCTTATATAGGGCGCAATAATAACAATATGGGGAATACATGGGAAAAACAATAATACTAAGGGGGTTACACTAACAATAACAATAAGGGGATACACTAGTATTATAACATGCCCCTCTCCTTCAAAAAAGTGTTGTCCTCAACACTTGAGTAGTTCTGAATTCTTCTGTATAAAATTCTCATCCTCCCATGTGTAATCTTCAACGGGTAAGTTCTTCCACTTTATGAGATACTATGAAATTGATCAATTTTGTAGTTGTCGAGTTCTTGTTTACTTGACTTCTTCATGTTCTAATATGATTTTTCCTTCCTCGTAATGTTATGGAAATATTTTTTGAATTGGGAGCTTGTCACCTATAACCTTATTTACGCAAGAAACATGGAAAACGGGGTGCACTCAGGAAGATGCAGGAAGCTCCAATTTGTATGCCACAGTACCAATATTTTTCAATGCCTTGTAAGGACCATAATACTTTGGTGATAATTTATTATCATTGTTGGCTTGCTTGAGGAACATTTGTTTGTATGGTTGTAGTTGTAAACATACCTAGTCACCTGCATCAAAACTTCTTTCACTACGATGTTGATCTGCCTGTGGTTTCATTTGATTCTGTGCCAAAGTGAGGTTATAATTTAAGATTTGTAGAACTTGTTGTTGATGCTAGATGTGATATTCAACTTCTTGAACCTTATAATTTTCTCTTAAATATGATGTGATGGACGATGTATGATATCCACAAAGTGCTATAAATGGGGTAATTTTTGCTATAGTATGGAAGGAAATTTTATACCACCATTCAGCTAGAGGTATCCACTTGATCCATTGTGTCTATTTATCATATACAAATCAATGAAGATATCCTTCCAAACATTTTTTCTCTATCTCAGTTTGCCCATTAGATTGAGGATGATAAGCTGAGCTATGAGATAATTTTTTACCCGGATAAGAAATTAATTTCATCCAAACAATTCCAGTGAAAATGGGATCTCTCTCGCTTAAAATAATATTTGGGTTTCCATGTAGCTTTTGAATTGTTTCCATAAATGCAGTACCAACTATACTAGCTTTAAATGGATGAGATAATGCACAAAAGTGTGCATACTTGGTAATTATATCAACTACCACCATGGTGAGACTCTTTCCTTCGGACTACCATGATGACACTCTTTCCTTCGGACTTGGTTAAAAATATGATAAAATCCATTGAAACCTCTGCCCAACGTTGTCTTGGAATGGATAAAGGTTGTAACAGACCTGACTTCTTAATTGTCTCAAATTTTATTTTGTTGGCAAACCAAATATTCCGCCTTAAAATTTTGAATGTAAGATTTAAGGCCATCCCAAAAATTTCCTTCTTGACCCTATGGTAAGTTTTTTAAAATCATGAGTGCCCTCCTAAAGGATAGGTGTGCAATTCCAAAAGACTATTTTCTTTGAGTTGGGAATTAGTACAAAGATATAAGCAATATTTGTACCATAATGAATCATTTTTCTAGCTAAATGTATCATATGTAGTGCGATATTACTACAACTATTTAATGAGTTTCCACACATCTTCATAATTATTTCATTCCTCCCTTGCTTCGGTTATCCACTTAGGTTGGATAATAGAAATGGAATAAAGCAATGCTTCCACCTCCTCATCCTTTCTTGAGAGTGCATCTCAAACAATATTTTTCTTCCCTTTTTTGTAAATGATTTCAAAGTCATAAGCCAAAACCTTTGTGACCCATTTTTTCTGCTCTTCTGAAGACAATCTTTGTTCCAAAAAGTATTTAAGTTTATCATGATATTTTTTTAGCTTGAAGTGTCTTCCCATTAGGTAAGGTTGACATTTATTTAGTGCATGTACTATTGGAAACATTTCCTTCTCGTAAATAGGTTTGTCACAAATATTTTCCTTTAATTGGATGAATTTCAAAAGAAATGTGTATTCCTTGTTGCATTAAAATAGCTCCAATTCCATTTCCTGAGGCATCACATCCCAGAATTAATGTTTTTGTGAATTTTTCCGTAGCTAAGACTATTTCTTTGCAGGTTACCTCTTTAATATGTTTAAAGGCCTTAGTTTCTTATGGAGCCCAAGAAAATGCATCTTTCTTCATTAAGGAAGTTATAGGTATCGATAGTCTCTCATAATTATTAACAAACTTGTGATAATACCCTATCAACTTGAGAAAACCTCAAAGATGATTTATGGCTGTGGGGATTTTCTGTTCCTTAATGGATTTAATTTTGTTACGGTCTACCTTATCACCCTCATGAGATACAATATGACCCAAATATTCCACCTCCTATAATCCAAAGAAACATTTGAAGGTTTTTCATATAATTGTTTCTCCAATAGTTTGAAACATTTGAAGACTTGCTATAGATTAGTATATCATCAGAAAATACTAACACAAATTTTGTAAGGAAGGGTTTGAAAATGGAATTCATCAAACCTTGAAATGTGGAAGGTTCATTAGTAAGGCCAAAAGGCATGATCATAAATTCATAATTACCCTCATGAGTTCTAAATATTTTTTTTGGAATGTCTTCAGTATTCATTCTAATTTTATGATATCTTGAATGACGATCCATCTTGGTGAAGTAAATTGCTCCATGTAATTCATCCATTAATTCATCAATGATAGGGATGGGAAATTTATCTTTAATAGTGAGATTGTTGAACTCCATATAATACAGACACATATGCCATGATCCACCTTTCTTGTGCACCAATACTAATGGAGCAAAGAAATAACTTTGACTAGGCTGAATTATACCAGACTCTAGCATTCGTGCAACCATATGTTCAATCTCACTCTTTTGGGCATAATGATATCTATAAGGCTTAGTGTTTCGAGAAACACTTCCTGGAATCAATTGAATAACATGATCATGATCATGAATAGGTGGGAGGAACTTGGGAGTCTCAAAAACCTTGGAATGATTGTCCAATAATTTTTGGAGATCTTGAGAAATAGATGATTTTGATGTTTGAACCTCTAGTGAGCATAATTGTGAAATTACGCCTCATCATTCTTTCTTCAGAATTTTTTCATGAAATTAGAGTTAATTATATTTCTTAGTTTCCATGTGATACCTAGTAATTCAACTTCCTTTCCTTCCCAAAAAATAATTCAAGAAAAATTCTTGAAAATTAAAAGGCATCGTCCCCAAATATTGTAACCATTGGACTCCTAGTACAACATCAACACCACATTAGATGAAATTTCAACCTAAAAGTTCCCATTAAATTTTCACGTGCATAATATGTAAACCATTAAAAATCCTCTAAATTTAAAAAGAGGTACATGTAAATATATCGGAGGGAAAATAAAAATAAAAAACTACTTTCTTTAATTGTATTTTTGGCTTATCTACTTATAGGTTTAATCAAATTTCAAGTCTATACACTCATTGGATGTGGAATTAAATTCCACATCCAACGATTACCCATTACACATACTTATGAGAAGACCCACATTGATAAAAATTTAAGATAAATTAAAAAAACATATTGAATTTTTATCAATGTGGGTCTTCTTAGAAGTATGCATAATGGGTAATTGTTGGATGTGGAATTTAATTATACATCCAACGAGTTCCTACACTTTAAATTTGAGTTAAAATATAAGGAGATAAGTGAAAAATACAATAAAAAAAATGTAGTTTTCTTATTTTCCCTCCAAAATTCATAAATCTTATTTTATTATTTTCCTATTATTTTATTATTTTTCCTTAAGAGGCCACTTTTAGGTAGAAT
Organism: Pinus albicaulis; assembly: GCA_034641835.2. Taxonomy (NCBI): domain Eukaryota; kingdom Viridiplantae; phylum Streptophyta; class Pinopsida; order Pinales; family Pinaceae; genus Pinus; species Pinus albicaulis. The sequence continues at coordinate 1,225,444,996 of CM076582.1, read as the reverse complement.
TTCCTCTAATTCCCATTGGAATGGAGAGCATTGGAAAATTCAATAAATATTCCCCCATGGTTAGATGGATATTTATGGCACTTTACAGAGAAATTTATAGTTCCTCCATTTTCACCCTTCACTTGACACTCTGGTGTTGGATATAGGAATAAATTCAATTCCTTGGATATATTACAATGAATAAAATTGTCGGTACTACTTGAATCAATCAACACTATAACCTTTCTCTTGTTGACATTTCCTTCTATATTGAGAGTTTGAGGAGTGGTAATTCCTTCCAATGCATTACAAGATATGGTCATATGTACTTATTCTTTCTCTAGGGTTGGTTCTAGGTGTATATACTTCTCTTTTGATGTTTCTTGTTCCTTTTATTCCTCCTCTTCAAAATATATGTAAAATAATTTCTTCTCAACACATTTATGACCTTTAGTGTATTTTCTATCACAACTATAACAAAGCCCTTTTGCTATTTTTTACTCCAATTGGTATGGTGTCAACCTTGTAGGTTGTGGAAGGCTACAATCAACAACACTTCCATCTTTATAGTTGTGAGTGGTAAACTTCATTTTTGCCATCATTTTTCTTTCAACTTTTCTTTCCACCTTGAATGCCTCCTCCAAGGAATCAAGATCCCAAAGACAAACCTCATGTTGGATGTTATACTTTAAAGTCCCTATGAATACATCAACCCTATGCTCCTCTGGAATATTTGTTACACTGATATTCAATTTTTGGAAGTACTCAATGTGCTCTTCCATTGAACCCTTTTGTTTGAGATTTATAAATTGGCTAAAGAAGATGTTTCTCTTTTTATCCTCATAATGTGTTATCATTTCCTCTATAAAAATTAACTAAGTGACAAGTGATTTATGAGAAAAAATCCATCGATACCATACAAAATAATTTGGTTCTAAATATAAAGTTGCAATGTGTACCTTTTGTAAGTGTTCCACATCATAGAGATCAACATATTGCTCCATTTGTAGCATCCATGTTATTAGATACTTATCATCCAAGTTACTCATATCGATCTTTGGAATGTGGTGTTTCTTAAACCCAAAAATAGAGTTTCTAAAATCACAATTCATATTCCTTTTATCCTCATCATTATTTTCATGGATTACCTTGTCACCACTGGGAAGCCTATCTTGCAACAACTTTGTTAGCCCTTCCATGTCTTCTTTAAAACCATCCATCTTAGCACCCATGAAATCTTTCAAATCATCCATCTTAGCTTCCATTCCATCCATATTAGCTTCCATGTCTGATTTTAAACCATCCATGTCACCTTTTAGTTCATCTTTGGTTTCTCTTTATGAGAGCAAAGTTTGTTGCACTTTGTCCCGTAATTTTGAGATATGATGCTACAATTTTTCCTCTTCATGCATCATAGCAGAGATTTCTGAGGGCTTAAAGGGAATGGAATTATTTTGTTTGGGAGGAATTTTATAACCCAATACTGATATCTATGCTTCAATATGCCTGTGGAATCACTTCAAAATGATATTTTAAACAAAATTTATGCAATTTAAAAAACAAATACACACCTTTTTATTTATTTTGGGAGCTCTATATTGAAACTCTTGTATATCTATGATTTAGGATCTCCAAGATATGAACTTCGGTCATGTAATATTCCTCTGAGCCTTCTTTCCAATGCCATAGGTCAGACGAGATTTGGATTCTTCAAGATAAATTTATATCAAGTCTCCCATGATGGCTTGATTATAGACTGATTCAGTAGACATATCAAATGTTATTACCAAATATTTTTTTGGGTCTACTTCTCGGATCACAGTGAGGAAAGCACTCATATGCAGAAGACATGATTGGAGTACCTCTAAAATTGACATAGCATAGGGGCTCAAAGCAAAATATTCAACAATGGAATAGTTCTTAGCTACCCTAGCATTGAGATTATAAGTCAAAAAATTTTAATATACTTTTCGCATCCAAGGTATAGGCTCAACTTTGGGCATCTCCATATGGAGAGTTCTATAATATTGGAGGTAGCTTTATCCTTAGAAGGTTTTGTCTCTCCATAGTCATGTGCTCTAGTTGCAACATCAACATGATGCTTTTCCATATATACATTTGATCTAGATTCCCCATCTTGGTTACTCCATGCAGGGGTTATAGTACTAGCATTAGCGCCAACAAGTAATTGATTCCCTTGGGGAAAAGGGTTAGTCAACACCACCTGGGAACTAGAAGAACATTGTTGAGCTAACAAGAACTAAGCATCCTAAATCCTAGGGAAAATATGGGTAATATGATCCCCAATGCATAAATTGCATTGCACTTTAACTTGATCGTTTTATTCCTTCTTTCCCTCACCAGTATCATTACTTGGTTTATTTGAATTTCCCTTCCCACCATTATATTTCTTCTTACCATGTCCTTTCTTCTTCTCATTGGATTTTTTATTTCCTTTGGGATTTGAAGATTGAACAACATTGACTGCTAAATATTGAGAAGGAACAGACACTGAAAGAGTATTTTCTATTGGAGAAGAAAATTGTAATGATAATTGTTGCAATTGACTCAACAGACTAGTTGTATTTCTATCGATTGACCCTAAAATATTGTCGGCATGGGGGGGTGGTTTTTTTTTGGCTATATCAATCTTCGATTGAGGAGCATCAAGAAAAATCTTATAAAGGAATCCAGACTGAGAATAAATAAGTTCTAACTGTTGGGATCTAAAGATAAAATTTTCTTCAATGAACACCCTAGAAAGTGACACGTCCTTAGAAATATCCAGCTGCAAAGATTTCAGAAACCATTCGAGAAGGAACTCATCAGACATATATTCCTTGATTAATATCTTCCTTATGAGCCACTCCTGAATGTGGTCAAAAGTATGAGTAGCCTTTTCCTACTCAAAATTGGCTACAAACTCAATTCCAACATCATAGTGGATAGGAAATTGGAAATGGTTTAGAAACATTGTAGCTAATTCACCAAACATGGAAAATGTACCCCTAGTTAACTCAATATACCATTTAGATGCATTTCTAATTAAGGTGCGTTGGAAAAGTCTCAACCTAATTGAACCATCAATCAAGGATTTCGATGAACACCATAAATGGAATGCGGTTATATGATCCGCTAGATCCTCAACAAACATCGCTTCAAATTTTGGAATTTCAGATGGATGTTTAGTGGGGATGGGAGGCCAAACCAAGTTGTAGCAAATGGGATCATTCATCAATATTTAAATATATGGAAAATTCAAAGTTTCCATGAATGGTAAGGGTGGAGTAATTGAAGAATTCCATACTCCAAGGGTGGAATTCTTGATATTCAAGAAAGAGTATCCTAGATTTTGAGAGGCATCGGACTTCCACAGGTTACTCATATAAGGACTTGAACCAAAAGAAAAAGCTTGTCATCCAAAGGTAACCGGATGGTATCCGCCATCTAGTGCAGGACCTTGTGGTCTATAACTAATAAGAGGGAATCCACCCCCTAATATAAGATGACCAAGCATAGGAATGTTTCCTCCCATCGAAACATTATATGAAGCGTAGAGCCTCTGATATGGATTCCATGCACTATCTAAAGGAGGAAAAACTTGTGAGGTATTAGCAGTAGGGAAGGGAATACTCGCATGCTAACCAAATAGATGGGAAAACTTCCCGGACCCAAAACCACTAACAAAAGGATCTTCCCATCCCATTGAAAGGAGCAAAAGGTTGGGTGCCCCCAATCAAACCCAGAATGGAGGTAGAGCCAATATCTATTGTACTAGGTGTGACATTAAAGATATGAATTGTACCATGTCTTACAATTGCAGGAGGATCCCGTACACCAGTAGCATCAGTATCCATACTTGCGGTACTAATATTGGCCATTGGAAAAAAATAAGGAGAGTGAATAGGGCTAGTCAGCCATGATTTGAGGTACCCACTTATGATACAATGTAAGAAAGAAGAGAAGGAATAAGTTCTGAAGGAGTCACATGAGACTTAGGAACTTCTTCAATTTGAATTTTGTCTTCTGATTGGAAAAGTACCCTAAAAAGGACCAGAGCATTTCCGTCTAGATCTTGGAATAGACTAGGTTCATCCTAAGAAATGAGAGCCATTGGAAAAATATTTTTCTCCGCTGCGTTAGATAATACTCGTTCAAAAGAACCAACATAATTGATCCTATGCATTTGAGCTTAAGGAGCAACACTCGTAGGTGAAATCCCATGAAGCCTTCTCGATCAATGAACTGGTTGATTAGCCACTTTTAAATATTAAGAGAAATTTAAATACTCAAAAAACCTATGGCAAACTAGGAGCTCAAATCACTCACTAAAAATATCCTAAATATACAACCAAGCAAACAAATTCCAGGTATTTCTGCTCTAGGTGATTAGGATCAAACACCAAAATACAAGAAAATGAATATAAGGACCTTCCCAAGATAGTTTGGGATCATGAGGGCCTAAGCCTACCTGCGAAGGTATCAGAAACAATTACAATGACCTCCATACAATAGCCTTTGCTGGTGCAAGTACCCAAGCTTCGCAAGGACACTCTCCAAAATTACTATGAAAGTGACTCAACTTCTATCTCAGGTACCATGTGAATTCCCCCCCGCAGTAACCTTTGTGGTCCCTAGGATAGGAAACTAAGGTCACTAGATTATAATCAGAGATCGAACGAAATGTTCATGGGCACATGATACAACAAGTAGTAAGATACCCAATAGATCGTACTTGTGAGATTACATGATGTTTCGAAGAAGATTGTGTCGGATAGGAATGCCAAGTTCACTTCCAAGTTTTTTAAGGAGTTGTTTGCAATTTTGGGGATAGAGTTGGCCTTTAGTACAACTTATCATCCACAAACAGATGGCTAAATAAAGAGGTTCAACAGGATCCTAGAGGGCATGTTGAGGATGTATGTGATGCACCAGTAAAGGAGATAGGAGGAGTATCTTCCATTGGTTGAGTTTGCATACAAGAATGGTTATTAGGAATCATTGAGGATGATTCCTTTCAAGGAACTGTATGGGAGGAGTTGTAATACTACCATCAGCTAGAGTGATCCAGTGAATAGGGTACTTATTGGACCAAACATGTTGGCAGGCATGAAATAGTAAATGCAAGTTATAAGGAAGAATCTAAAGGAAACACATGATAGATGGAAGAGTTATGAAGCTTAGCACAAAGTATTTAAGGTGTTTCAGGTTCGGGAGCATGTGTATTTTTACATCAAGCCCAAAAAGAGCTCATTGAGGATTAGATCATGTGTCAAGTTGGCACCACGGTATTGCAAGCATTTTTAGATCCTTGAGAGGATTGGACCAGTGGCCTATCGACTTGCACTGCCTCCAACAGTGAAAGTCCATAAATTTTTCCATGTTTCATTTCTTAAAACGCCGTACATAAAGAATGTTGATCATGTTATTGACTGGTTTTTATTATGGGTGGAACAATAAGGAGACTTCCAGCTGGAGCCTTAGTGCATATTGCAATAGAAACATCTCATGCTCTAGAACATAGTCATCGAGCAAGTTAAAGTGCAGTGAAAGCACTTTGGGCCCGAAGAAGTTACATGGGAGATGGTGGATCATATGCGAGCTATGTATCCTTCATTTTTTCTAGTTGAGGAAAAGTAGTTTTGGTATTTGTACATATTTATGTATGTTTTATATTCTAAATACCACCATGAGCTAAGTTATAAAGCTCCAATAAGGGGTGTGGTTGTTATATTTTCATGTTGTCATGATGGTTTTTTACTTTGAGCAGGTTATTCATTGTGAACAATGCATTGAGATAAGTTATAAATCTCCATGGGAAGTATGTTTTCTTTTCAGCAGTTTTGCCGAGGTATAGGTGTGGTTTAACACCAAGGATGGTGTTCTCCAAGGGGGAGGGTTCTGTAACAGATCCGAGCTAAAAGTTCATGTAATAAAAATTAAGAAAGGAAAAAGTAAGACCATAGTTAAGGGAGACTTATTCCAAGTTGAATGTTGGGAAATATATCCTAGTGGGAATCACTTGATGTGTTTATGGATAAGGGGAAATTGGAAATAGCAATGACTAAGGTTTTGAAAAGGAAAAATTTATTTTTGGCACATTTGTTTATGAAACTAAAGTAAATTAGGAGAAAATGAGGGCGAAAGGTCACAGGTTGCATGTGAGAAGAAAAATGAAGTAAAATAATGGAAAATTGAAGAAATTATAGGCCTCATCAATAAAAATACCTGAGAGCATCAATGAGTAAGATTTTGTTACTTTATCCTTTTGTTAGTTAATTTTCAGAATTAGTCTCAGATAGGAGAAGAGCACCAAAAGGAGAAGGAGATCAAGAAAGCAAAGGAAGGAAAAGGAAAGGAAACATAAGCAAAGATCAAGTAAGGAAACGTTGGAACGGGTAATTTTCATAATGAATACTTGCAGGTAATAGATTGCATGTATGATTTCCTAGCCAGTTTTGACATGCATGGTGTGTGCATGTTGGTATTTTTTTCTTTGATGTTAGTGGCATGGTTTTTCCAATTTTTGACAGTGGTTTTCAGCCTTTTATTTCCATTTCTGGATAGCCATGGTGTGATGGGATTGTTCTTGGTTTTGAGCTTCGAAATTGTTGAAATTTTTTGGAATCTGAAGCGAAGGTGGTCTCGGAAAAATTACCAAAGGCCTAGGAATCCCTTAACCAGTAATGGCAGGATACCCGGTAAAGCCTGAGCATGGAGAGAGGAAAATTCCTCAAGGATGGTGAAGGAATCTGGAGGAATTCCAAGCTCGATTTGATTTTGTGATCTCAATGCATGTTTAGTTGAGATCAAGGTATGGTGAGGGTGGTGGTGGTTTAACCTTTGGATTTCCTTGGTTGTTTTGTATTGGTTTATCCCATGAGATCCAACATTCATGTTTGGAATATGGCACGGGGGTGACTGGATGAAAGAAATATTTAGTTCAGCCATGTCTATGGTCAAGTGGTACATGGAAGTCCCAAACCTCGTTGCCTCTTGCCTATATTTAATGAAAGCTAAGGTCTCTTGATTTTTATTGGTAAATGCACTTGATATTATGTGGATTTAGTGGTTTTTATCCTATGGTTATTTATATGTTTATATGTTGGTTATAAGCATGGATATATGATTGGTTTTAGTCGTGGACATTTTTATTTTTTTACCTATAACTGAAAGAATAATGGACACAAGACCTAATTGATGTTAATATAGGTAATGGGAGAGGGTGGTGACCCTTCTTGTCAAGTCTCATATGAGTTTTCACTACCTTATTCTAAGAATTGTATCCATGACCTCTAAGTTGCCTATATACCAAGTCTTTGACGAAATGTGAGTCCTAGTTGGGGATGGTTAGGTATAGTCTTGGTTTCAGTATTTGGTTTATAATAATTTTAGTCATGTATTTTATGAGTTCTGAAATTTATATGGATTTTTTGGCAGAGGCTTGGTTCCAACCCTGAAAAATAGCCTTAATTTTTGTAGTTGTTGGCACAACACTAAGCAGAAAAGTTCATATTCGCATGAAGGGAGGCCTACGTGAGCGACTAGGGGTTTCTAGTCACATGGAGGGCTTTGCAAGGGAGCGATTGGGGCTCTAGCTCAGGGAAAAGTTAAGTTGACTTAGAGGATGGACAACTGGAGGGGCTGGGTTACTCCTAGAGGTCCTAAGGCACGTGAGAGAAGTCAATAAGGTATGTTTTGTTGACTCCATTTCCTTAAGGTCACCTAGGAGGTTGAGTCTTATCGTAACATCCCCTCATCTCATGTTTACCCCGGGTAAGCCAGTGAAAGTGGGTAGATGTGAGAGGAGAGGTTGGTTACACATTGAAATAATTATTTAACATAAACATTGAGATATTTTTTATGGATTACGTTGTCCACATTAAAGTTTTTTCTAATAATATTTTTTTAAATACATTTCAATATTACTACAGAAAAAGGGAAATAGAAGATGCTAAAACCTGAAGCTGAGAACAGGAAAAGAGGAAGGAATACAAAGCAAGAGGTCTTAATGAACCTCTCGTCAACATACTCCCTTGGAAATTCATCCTAGGTCAGACAGGAAATTGATGGCTGGGAAAGAGAAATTCAGAGTAATGAGGAAGACAATGAAGCAGAGGCAGAAATTATGGACTTCGTTTCAGTTCCTGGGAACACTCAAGTTCGCCTCTCACTGTTTAATCAAACATTCCATACTTATTGGATTATGAAATTCCTTTTAGCTAAGGCTATTCAGAGTATTCATCCTTGCAGAGAGAAGCAAGAGCCAAAAATGTTGGATTTATTACAGGACATTGATATTCAGCTGCAACACATCAAGGTCACCCAATACCAAGCCACTGACCGTATTGGCAGAATTGAATATCGTATTGGAAGAATTTAGAAACAAATTCAACATCTACAACAAGCAAACATGCCCGGATCCACAGCAAAGGACCCTATCCTAATACAATCTTCAGATGGATAGGAGTTCAGTTTAATTCAGTATATGCATTTTGCTTTTTTGGAAAGGACTTTAGTTTCTAATTGTTACCTTGGCAATAGTTTAAATATTCAGCTAGCTAATGTAGCAAATTGTAGAATGAAACATTTTCAATTTTGGATGGCTTTCAATGCTTTAAGGTGGCTAACAGACCTGGTTTCCTCTGGGCAAGTTGAGGCCACAAAAATACTATCTATTGTAACCTCTTTCAGAAGATAAATAGAAAATAGCAAGGCACTACTAAATTGAAAAAAAATATATATATTACTTAATTTTATATATTAAAATATTATATTTATGATGTACGCTGAATTTTTTAATTATTGTTAATATTTTTTAAACGTTACATATTAATTTTATATTAGAAAATAAATTGTTTATACATTTGTCTCTTATCACACTTATAAGAAAGGAATTGAATCATTTTACTTTCAATTATTTCTTCTCTTTGCATATTGAATTATTTTATTGTGTTTCATATATATACATATATATTTATGTTTTTTATAAATTTGATATTAAAATAAATTAGTTAACATGAAATTTAAAATGGTTTATTTACGTATCTTATTGAAATATGAAAATATAAATAATATCAACTTTATTTGTAATTTTTTTATTACTTTAAAAGAATTTTAAAAGTGGATATCAAATTATATTATTTCATAAAAGCATGAAAATATTTTATTTATAACTTAAAGTAAGACTAAAATATTTTTTTATCAAATCTCCTTTGTAAAACTACCTTTTATAATACTTTTAAGTAAAACTATATATATATAACTTTTTATAATACTTTTAAATAAAATTAACCCTATATATATATATATATATATTTATTATTTTTTATTTACTTAAAAAATTAAAGTAAACATTATTTTTAATTTAAATTATAATTTATATTTATTTTAAAAGGAACATTCTCCTTGGATTATGAAATGGGCCATCACTATCCTAAACTTATTCATCGCCACTACAAATCAGTATAATCAAGAGTGGAGGGATAGGCTAAAACAATGCTCACAAGAAGCTCGATTCAATTAAAACCAGGTAGCACCATAACCAAAATCTTTAACGCAATTTTTCTGGTCACATTAGGATAATGTTAAATTAGTGTGGAATTGAAGTGGAATATAATGGCACATCGTGCAATATCCTTTGGAATAACTACCACTTTTCATCTATGGGGAGAGCAGAAAAATTTTCAGATCCTATTAAGATAAATATCAAATTAGTGTGGCATTGAAGTGGAATATAATGGCACATAGTGCAATATCCTTTGGAATAACTACCACCTTTCATCTTTGGGGAGAGCAAAATGGCACATGACACCTATATATGCTTGATGGTATGACTACCATGTGCCCTAGCACCTCCATCTCACCCCATTTAGAAACTCAATAAAATATGATTATCATAAAAATCAAATTTTTATTATATATATATATATATATATATATATATATATATTCAATTTCTTATTATTTTAAATAAAATATTATTATATATCATTATCATATAATTTAAATTTTTATATTTTTTTAATAAAATAGGTATTCATAAATATTCAATTTTCTTTATTTATCATAATTTTCAATTTCAATTATTTAATTACAACTGGATTTTATTTATATTTTTCTTATATTTTTAATTTAATGAATTAAGAGATTATATATATATATATATATATATAATTGAATATATAGATGTTACATTCTACTAAATTGAATTAATTATTTATTTATAATAAATTCAAATTTAATTATAAACCGAAAAAAAGTTCAATTAACCACTTACCACTCATATAACCAAAGAGAAAGTAACCCTATTAAATTAGCCATTACCAAACATAATAATTTATAATATATTACAGTTAAAAAATTAATTGTAGCTGTTGCTCCTATGACAAGAAAAGCGGAGGCAACAATTTTAGAAAATTATAACATTTCCCCAGACACACAATAATAACTTTAGATTCCTGCAGCTCTGGAATATGTATAATGCTTAGTTGCAACTACTAAACCACGAGTTAAAAAATGGCCATGGGTTGGATGAACCAATTTGAAATATTAAAGCTGTTGTTGTGATTTTCAATCTCGATTAAATATCCTTACCAGCAGCCTTATAAACTAATTCCCATGTGGAACTCCAAGTTAGAACTCACAATATTTGGTTAATGGCTTCAATTAATGTTTATTAGTGTATTCAAACAGGTAGTCATGATGGAGTTCAGGAAGTTGTTAGTTTAAAGAACACAATCCAGACACTTGCAGAAGGTTACAAACTGTAATGAAAATTCTGTACACTGAGCCCATAAGTCAAAGGTTCTGAGATTATCCACTGTGTAAGCTGCTTTCACATGGGTCGATGCACATACACTGTTTGCAACGAGCAAACAGTCAATAAAATCTTAATTTAAGAATGCAAAGTGCAACCATTACATAATGAGCGACATCATAATTTTATTATTATGGTTGTGCTGTAGAGAGTGCCATGTGAGCAGCTTTATCAAATTTTTCGCGCATGTGGTTTCCACTTCTTTCTGTTGGGCAGAGTAACCACCGGCCGTGAAGTCACTCGACAGCATCACATAGTCTCATCATGCAAGCAATGAGTATACTCAATGTGTATATTATTTACAATATCCTATAACCTATTGTTAGCAAAATGCAATAATGGTGGGTCATCAGCAATGTGATTCTCTGATTGGTCTAACTCTTATGGGAAGGCCCTTCTCAAACTCTACGAAAGGAAAAGCAAGCGCACGGTCTTCTTCTGCCAATTCCCAGCTGCCAAAACAATAAACAAAATATTTTATTCTCATGCTATATTTTTGGAAAATTTGTTTGTTTATTTTATGGTTTAGTTTAAAATTAATATCTTATATATATTAATCATATTATTAGGATTTTGAACCATTTAATATGGTTGATTTTCATGTGAAAAGAAAAAATTGATAATTTTAATGAATAAATAGTGAGGATGCATCATTGCCTCTTTGCTTCTGAGATAGTCATTGAAAGTTAAAAATGGCTGGGCTACTTTTCAATGACTATCTCCAAATAATAATGCATCTCACTATTTATTTATTAAGATGGATCATCTTTTTTCACCTTGTCATAAAAATAAATCACATTAAACTATATATAATCCAAAGCAAATTATATATATATATATATATAATATACCTGAAATTGAGAACGAGGTGATGAAGGAAAACAGCGATCTCCAACTTGGCAAGCTCGAGACCCGCACAAAGTCGTGGTCCTCCTCCAAATGGAGTAAAATATGTATTGGGCTCCATTTTCTGAAATTTCCAGTCCAACCCAAATGATTTTAATATTCATTCTGTCCCAATTCCCAGTCAAAATTGATTAATTTATTTATCATCAAGTCAGATACCTTCCATCTATGGGGATTGAATTCCAGAGCTTCATCATACAGATCCGGATCCAAGTGGACTGCTGCAAAAACTGGCAGAACTTTCCATCCAGCAGGGATGTCATATCCTGTCGGTAAAAAGAAGATTAGTTTTACAAGAACTTTGAACTCTAAATTCTCAGACTGACTAAATATATGCAGAGACCTGATACTATTCCCAATTTAGGTCACAGACCTTTGAAACGCAAGTCCCGTATTGCTTTTCTGTGCACAAAGCGAACCACGTTGCCTAGCCGAAGGGTTTCATGGATGACCTACTTCATCACAAGCATATAATTCTCTATCAAATTCTTTGACAGTGAAGCCTGCCATTTTGCTTCAAATTAAGGAGCCAGGGCCTGTATACTTACATTTTGAGTGAACTCCATGGATTTGTAATCGTCCCAGTTCAAAGTTTTCCTCTCTGGGCTCTGTTGTTGCATTGTTCTGACAATACCCAAATGCTCTGACTAATGAATTTGTGCAAAATATAGTTAGATTTAGTATAGTGCACAGATTAATGCCCACATTACATTACCTAATGAAAATGTTTTGGACAATATGTTTAGATATAGGTATACAAAACCAGGTGATTTTTTTTTAACACCGGTACGTACCCTGAGAGTATCCACTGCCCATGGTGATTTGGCCAAAAAATGCAAGGCCAGAGTTAAACCCACTGCAGAAGTTTCATGGCCAGCAAAGAGGATGTTGAGGATGAGATCCAGTATTTGTTCATTTGAAAGCCTTCCATCATCCATGACATTGCTGAGGAGGTCGTCGTAGTGTACGTCTGGATTCCCTTTTCTCTCGTCCATGGTCTTTTGCACACAGTCCAGTATCCTTGCTCTAGACTGCCCAACAACACCAGAAGTCTCAGCAACATAAACCCTAATTTCCTCAGCAACACCCTAAATTGCTAAACGATTCCAGAATTCTTGGCAACATAAAAATTGAATTGCTCAATGACAACAAAATGCTCAGCAACAAAAATTTTGAATTCTTCTCAGCAACCTATACATTGGAATTGCTAGCTCCCGAGGTACCCTAGGATATATAGATTGGAGAAATGTCCGTTGCTTTGTATGATATAAATGTTGAATTTTTCTCAGCGACATACACACTGAAATGGCGAGGTCATGAGGTGCCCTAGAGTCTTGAATGGGGAAATGTCTGTTATTTTGTATAAGATTTGCTAGGATTGTTCAATAAACAGAAAACCCAAGAACAAAGGCTTTGTTGCAATTTTATTTTTAAAGCAAAGCCAATTGAGCAACATGAATTTCATTCTAATTGGTTAAAAATATGGAATTTTTTGAAGTGCAAAACTCAAAAGTTTTTAATTGGTTAAAAATATGATTTTTTTTGAAATCTTTCTCAAAATACAAAACTCAAAAGTTTCTAATTAGTTAAAAATATGGAATTTTTTGAATTGCAAATCTTCTTCAAAATGCAAAACTCAAAAAGTTTTGAGCAACATTAGTTTCATTCTAATATGTTAAGAGAATGGAATTTTTTGAAATGCAAGTCTGTTTCAAAATGCAAAAGTCAAAGTAAATCTGATAATGTCAAGCTTGATAAATCCTAATGATCATGAAATTTCTATAACCTATTCATCTGAACAAATACTAACATGGATGTCAATTTCGATATAAGATAGGATGTTTTTTAGAATGGAAAAATAATTATACGACAGTTTTTCTCAATAAACTACTTTTCACTCTGGAAAATGTTATCATAGTGATATATCTTTATAAGAGTTTGCTATGCATTAATACTATTTATAAGTGTTTGTTATGCATTAATACTATTTATCTGGTGTGAATTGAGATTAATCTAAATTATGGTCAGGTCAGGTCTTAAGTCAGTGCTTTGAACTTTCTACTTTCCAACATGAGACAGGTAACAGTTTAAAAAGGCTACAATTTTGTATATAGACAGTGAATTTCTAGTAAGAATTTGGTTAGAAAATTTCTAAGAAATATGATTGTGAAGTGTTTAAATGTCTTTTTTTAAGATGAAATAGATTCAGCACTATCCTGAAACAAACTTTACCACTATAATTTCAAAAATTTGCTATTATTTTCCTAGCTAAGACTTTGTCCGTTTAGACTACGGATTTAACACACCCCAGGGACCGTAAACATCCAAACTTACACCAATACCTACATTAGTTATTTTGGTGAATTACCTTCAACGCTTTCCTGTAACTAGTCCAGGGAAGATTTATAGGCACAGAGATGGCACCCTTCATGAACGTGAAATACTCCCTCATGAGATCATCAGTCTCAGGCTCCCCAGGATTGAAGCTCATCATCTGTTTTGCCATCAAATTGAAAGTAAACTGCGCCAACAAAAACTCCTGCCCCTCAGTCTCTGATGATTATCAAATCTAACCATAGATAGCATTAAATTCAATACCTAGTGCGAGCAATTATATTTCCTGAGAATTAACCTTCTTGGATTCGAGCTGTGCAGAGAAGGGGCGTTGCTCCATCTTCTCCCATGACTCGAGTGTGAGAAGTGTGTGTTTCTCAATATCACCCAACAAACGGTTCCTCAGGTTGCTAATGCTCATGAAATTTAAAGCTATGGATCGCATGCATTTATGCATTTCTCCGACCAGAACGAGCATCGACCATTTGCCCAGAATTCCCCCGATGGTGCTCGGATAACTGCATTCGAAGAGCCTCCCTTCGTTCGCCAAGATAAATTTGTTCAGGTCCGGGTCTGCAGACACTATGGTGGGATGCCCGAATAGATGAGACTTGAATATCTTGCCATGCCTGTTTATACTATCAGCAAAAGGATCAGTAAAATAGAATGATAATGAATATTTGTGTGTATATTTTCATAGCTTGTAGTTATGATGATGTAAGTTTTTGGATTTATGTTGTATGTTAGTATTTTCATAGCGTGTAGTTATGTTGATGTAAATTTTTGGATATTTATTGTGTGCTATTTTAAGAGTGTTTATAAAAATATAAGACAGTTATACTTATCTAAAAGAGTGTGGTTATGTTGATGTAAGTTTCTGGATATATGTTATGTGCTTGTTTCAGAATGTCTATAAACACACAAGACAGTTATATCTATTCAAAAACTTATATTAAAAATACCCTAGTCCACAACATATATCCAGAAACTTACATCAACATGAGGAATGTTCTCTCCCATTGAAATCAATTTTTCATGGATCAGACATTAAGGAAAATAATGACCAATTAATCAACCTAACAGAACAGAAGCCATTGATATCAAATGGTTGAATACCTTAAACAATTTTCTTGCATGAAAGACCCAGGTGAAGTAGCTGCATGAGGCTTCAAGAGTTTCAGTGTTCCACCCAATACTGGCCATTCAATATTCCCAGGAGGTAGATTCAGATGCATCAACCTCTTCTCCTTGTTCTCCTTAGTTTTACCATTGTTTCTCCTCACTTTGATCACCCAAATCAGAATAAGCAGGAAGAAAGCTCCAGTTCCTATGGCTTGTACTTCAAGCAGTCCCATTAGTGGAACCGCTTGCTGATTCCTTTCTTATAATCAAAGTTCTGCTAGATAGTTGTACGGGTTCAGACTTTTTTTTCTTTCTCCCTGGTGATCGTACGGGTGCAGGATTCGTTTATGAACAACTCTGATCCATTGAATTCGGTCTGTGAAATTGATAACTTACTTATCTGCTCCAGCCCAATTGATCGGTGCAATTAATAAGTTACAATCTGCTTCAGCCCTTTGTATTTTCAGATACCCTCTCTATGCTCTTGATCGGTACGCCCACCTTTACGTTGTCAAATATTCACTAAATTAATTTTGATTTGCAGAAAAAGAAGTGAAATATTGTAGCATTCATAAGATTCATACTGTCATCCATTTTTTCTTGCACAATTATCGAAGGGTGGTTTTGTTTCTAGACTAGTATTTCCAATCATTTCTGGAAACCAATAAAAAATATAAAACGTAGCGGGCCACCGACCCATCTTCACAAATCAGGGCATGAAGAGAATATTATTGGCAAAAGGGTTGAGCAAGGGATGCTAAGCCCAAAAGAGAATATTGGGTGTAAAAAGTGGGATTAGACTACGCCTTCTTGTAAAAAAAATATCTTATGTGAAGATAGTAGGAGTGAAGATAGTAGGAATTCGCATAGGGACTTTTTATTTATGTCTTCGACTGATTTTGAATTTGTGAATTCTTTGGATGAAATACAGGTTTCCTGTAATGTTAATTATTATATATTTTTAATAAATAATAATTATTGAAAGTATTTAGAGTTTTATAGGTTGTTTTAAATTTATATATATATTGATGTGAAATTAGAATTTGAAGTATAATAATTATATTAAACAAAAACAAAAGTGATTTTTGTCAAAATTATTGATATTATATAAAATTATTATATCAAGTTATCTAAATGTAAACATTTTCCAAAAAACTTCTAGATTTTGATATATTTTAAACTCTGCATGACTGAAACATTATGAGAAGGAACTAAATATTTTTGGGCATAGCTTATATCAAATAATTGCACTAGGTGATTTAGATTGGAACCTAGGAGTTAAGCAGAATTGGGTGAGACATTGGCATTCTGAGCGTTTTTGTCTTATATTAGTTTGGATATGTGCCACTTTTTGGTGAATTGAATTTATTTCGTCCTCCAAATTTTGAATCAAAGCTTTGTGTTTAA
The DNA here is from genome assembly GCA_034641835.2 of Pinus albicaulis. NCBI lineage: Eukaryota > Viridiplantae > Streptophyta > Pinopsida > Pinales > Pinaceae > Pinus > Pinus albicaulis. The sequence continues at coordinate 1,225,428,429 of CM076582.1, read as the reverse complement.
TCAAAAATTTTGCAATTGTACATATTGTGAGGAATCCATTACACTAGGAAATTATAAGAGCTCTTGCTCAATTTTAATATAATTTAAGTTGTATGAATTGCCACTAACATCCAAAAAACTCCTCCCGGCTACCAGACTCAATGAGACACAACCAAATTTTAAATTGTGGGGCAAACAATTTATAAAGCCAATAGAAGATTGAAAAATATATTTTCTCAACTTCATGTTATTCTTAAGACAACCATACAAAATTCCACCTCTCTTAAATGACAGATAAGAAAATATAAACTATGCGAAACAACCAATCAAACAATTATAAAGCCAATAGAAGATTGAAAAATATATTTTCTCAACTTCATGTTATTCTTAAGACAACCATACAACATTCCACCTCTCCTAAATCACAGATAAGAAAACATAAACTATGTGAAACAACCAATCCTCTAAATGAACTCTAACGATATCAAAACTAGGCAATAAGTCAAATTTAAATGAGAATCAAGAGTGTCTACATAATGGTCGATTATCTTATACCCTTTTATATATAGAATAAACTCATACTTAGGAAAGGAGAGAGAACTAGACTTGAGAATGACATCGTTAAATACAAAGAGGCAAGAGAAGGTCAAGAGTGAATACACCTTTACATCGCCTGCGGAGCTTAGGGACATAATTGTTTGGCTTTAAAAGAAATACCAAAACCAACTGATATATATTAAATGGGTGTTTAAGAAAGAACCCACTGATGCAACTTATGGAGGAGAGAATAATCCATAATTGCACAGTCATCCACATTTATTGGAGAAAAAAATGTCATCTATATGTATTGAGCCCAATGATATATTTGTTTGAGGAACCCATCATGCACACAAGTCTCAATGAACTATGACATTTCCAATTACAGAGCTACATTCCCATACCATGCATGTTGTTAATCCATTAGAACCACCAAACAAGGGCTTGATAGAGCATTGGTGCATTAAAACCATTTTTCTCTCATAATGCACAATGAACCCAATTAGTTTCCCATGCCATTCCATGTCAGCTTGGTACAAGTCCTCTTCACTTCACTTCGGAATAACTGAGATTACAGAAAATGGAAAGGATAAGTTCCCATTCTTCCACCATCCTCAATTGAACATCAACTTAAGCCCGGCCTCATGATTAAGATTGTCACTAGAGCGATAAGAGATTCAACATGAGAAAATCTAAAGGTTTTCGTTCACTTGCATCATCACCCCACTATTTTTGAACATTGCACTCACAAAGGTGACGAAGGGATGAAATAATGCTAGGTTGGAATGGAGTTTAAACATCACCCCTACATGCTTCATTGTCTTTAGGCTTGTCATGTTTCTCCTAACTTTGAAAAAAAATGGGCCCTTAGGCACCCTATTTTATAATGTTTCATATCTTATTAATCAAGGTAGTGGGAAAAATAAACTTTGATAACATCTAGATAATGCCTTGGATCTTCTTTATGACATTCCTCAATGTGTTGTCATGGGAAAGTTTATTGGCAACAATAAATTGGAGATGAGCTTTGGTTCTTTGAGTACAATCACAGAAGAAATATGTCTATCATTTTCTATCAATAGACCTTGAAGTAATGCATATTCTTTTTATAGATTATTGGATAACAAGCCCATATCCCAAAAAAAACCAATTCTTTATTTCCTCTTAATTATCGATCCTTAGAATATGGAAGAATTTGGAAATGCGAAACCAAAGATAATGCCTTGGATCTTCTTTATGGCATTCCTCAATGTGTTGTCATAGGTAATTTTATTAGCAACAATATATTGAATGATGAACTTTGAGTCTTCAAGCACAATCAGAAAAGAAATATGTCTATCATTTTCTATTAATAAACTTTGAAGTAATACATATGCTTTTTATAAATTATTAGATAACAAGCCCATATCCCAAGAAAAAATCAATTATTTATTTCCAAAAAAAAATCATCAACCTCTTAATTTATTTATAATTTAACTTAAACCTTGTTGAAAATTTTCATTAAAATAATCCTTAAACTTAGTATTTAAAATTTTCATTGGATACGACTCTTGTACCTTATTATAATTTTAATGTAATTGTAAAAAAATTAGACATCCTCGGAGTCAAAGACTCCAAACATCTTTCCTAGTATTTATTATGGAAGTACATTAGCATTTGCGGTAAATTTTGGTTGTATGTGATTTTGCTAGTTTCTCGTGGTAAATTTGCGTCATTATAGAACTTTTCATATTGATTTTGCTTTAATTTCTCGTGGTTAATTTGCGCTAGTATAGAAATTTCCAATTGTGGGTATGTTTTAAGGATTTAAAATTATTGAGAAGATACGATCAGATATTATGGTCAAACATAGTAGAGGCATGTGCCTCGGCTAAAGTTTAGACCGACAAAATAGAAAAAAAAATAAAAAATATTTTTCGGACTCGTTATCCTTTTGGTTAGACTAGCTTTGGCCATAAATCCATTGGCAAGTGTAGGGCCAAAGGTATTGAAACCAAGGGAAGTGCACAATCCCAACAAGTGTAGGGCCAAAGGTATTGAAACCACGGGAAGTGCACAATCCCAACCATGTCCAGTTATTTTATGGGAAACTTTTATGAGGAAAGGGGCTTTGAGCACTTTGAAAGGTTAAACATTTCGGTGCTATACAAATAAAAAATGATCAATAATAGGCCATGCGGGGCTTAAGAGTATATCATATTCTAGGAAAATAAGAAAGTGGGGCATGACAATCTTCAACATTTTTTTCCTTTACTTTTTAATAATTTTATTAATGAATAATTTTTCCTCTGCTTTTTAATAAGTTTATTAATTAATTGTGGTAGTTTTAATTATAGAATATTATTAAAAATATATAATTGTGAAAAGATTTAAATTTAATGGAATTTCATGGATGAGTAACTCATTTGGATCAATTTCGTTTATCGGAAACTCTAAGGGTCCAGTCTCATTCAAGGATGTCGTGAAAGAGAATGTTTCTACAACAAAGAGATAATACCCAAATATTTCAATTTGAGGTCCTTAACTAGTTGAACAAATGGAAAACACGCCAGATTTGTTAGTAAATTTGTGAGAAGTAAGTGATATTTTTACATCTCTTCAAACCAAAGCTATTATCTACATATTTAATGGTTTCTGGCCCATGTCCGAAGATATACATCAATGGGTCTTCACAAATTGGACAAATAAATGTGGTATTTACCTTTGTTCGAAGGGGTTTTTTTGGTTCAGTTCGACAATTAAGAGGATATTTATTTTGTTTTAAAGGAGGCACCATGGTATTGGGGAAGAGGAAGTCTCTTCGTAACTCCATGGTTTCCATCTTTTGATGCTACAATAATGGTGGTTCTGAATATGTAGATATGGGTGAGACTACACAACCTCCCTCTGCCTTTCTGGCACCACCAAGTTTTGGAAGGTATTCGAAACACGTTGGGGAAGTTTCTGAAAATAGATCAAGACAAAATGAAAAAAAATGTATTTTTACTTTTTCTAGGATTCGTGTTGAGATAGTCCTTAGTAAGGCCTTCTAGATCGCATCCATAGTTCATAAAGATTTTAAGTGGACTCAATTGTCAGATTTCAAAAATACGGTTTTCAGATGCCATATTTGTGATCAAAGAGCGCACTTGCAGAATGCATGTCCCCAAGAAAAAAAAGGGCAAATAAAATATCGCAAAATCCAAAGGGATGGAAAGTTCTAGATCCTCTTTCTTCAGAAGATGAAGATGAAGAAATAGACTATAATCATCAACAAACACAAGAACAAAATCAACATGGATCCCAAGTTAAGGAGGGGGAAAAAGTAGAAGAATAATTTTGAAAGCCACGTTGAGGAAGCCATTGATTTAGCAGTGATCCATGCTCCACGAAAATGGCATGAGGAAATATAAAACAACCAAGGGGTAGCCATAACAAAGTGAATCCACTCATTTGAGAGTTTTAACCCAAATAAATAATTGTCATTAAAATTAGAAGGAAAAGAAATGGCAATTATAATTTCCAATCCAAATTTTGGGGGTTGGCAAAAAGATCAAAAGAGGAAAAGTAAAAAAGAGAAACTCAGTTTATCTGGGTAAATGTAATTTTGTTTTTTGCAATTTTTTCATGTTATGAGTACATGTAGCTATGCTACTATGCATGTGTTAAGCACATGCAAACTGTAATTTTATTTTTTAACAGAATTCTAGGTTTTTTCTTCGGAAAAAGGAAAAAAGAAAAAATAAATAGGGAGTTAATGATGTTTTGAAGAGTTTAAATATTTATATACACTAAATTGATTAAATATTTATGATCAAATCTAATAACAATTAATTTCTTCAATTATCTTCTCACATCAATATGATATGCCTTATCTTTTTTTTTTATCCCCTTCCCACAATTTATCTCCATTTATAGTGGGATTTACCAAATTGTGATTCGTTTTATCATTTGAAAGACTCATGATGGTGTTAACTAGGCTTAGATTTGGATGGGAAGGTTGTTATAGTTTTAGGCCCAAATTTGGATGGAAAGGTTGTTATATTTTAAGAAGAGCTTCCTCAAATTGTTATTGGTTGCATCTCCACGATGATGTTTTATTAATGTCACTCTAATTTCCCTTTCACTCACATTGTTTCTCCTTTGCCATTAGTGGTCCCACCACATATTTATAGAGCAATTCTATTCGAACCATTTCCATTTCCCACTAACAAATAAAGGAGCATATGATTACCCTCTATCAACACGAGGGCATAACTAAGAAGCTACAAACCTCATCTCACCATCTCCAAATGTGGTTCTCTAGTTTGGTAGCTCAAGTTGAGATTACAATGGATATCTTAATCTAGGAGAGACAGTTAATGCCACAGGTTCAAGGTGAATCTCGAGCGTTCTAAATAAAAATTGAGGATGATTAGGCAAGTCACCCACCTGAAATGTAGTTTTTTTCTCCATCTAACTCGGACATGACATCTTTAGCCTTCACATAAAGAAACCATCCAAACCTGAATTTCCAAGCCATATGGGTAGCTAATAATGATATGGAACTATTAGGACTCCTTACCAACCAAACTAACTTAGATTTAGTGCACTATATAAATGGACCCTCTATTTTGGACTAGAATTCATCATAAGGTGCTCATCCATTTTGTAAATTTACTACATGCATTTTCCATAAATTTTTCTAACATATATATCCTAGTTCCCATTTTAAAAAAAAAGTGAACAAATAACAAACTATAACTGTATAATAAAATTTCACATCATAAGCCTAAAGGTTTTTTTTTGGAAAATGCCAAACTATAAAATGTACATAAGGGCTACACATCATAAGCTCAAAACCTTTGAAACATCTTTTTTATTTCATTGTAACGAGTTAATAGTTCACTATTAGAATATGATAACTCTCTAATTATAAATTATCATGAATATAGTATATTGAGATATATTTAGACACATGGAGATGCATAATTCCATTATTTTTTATTCATTTCCTATCAAACAAGAGATTTTGCACTTTCTATTCTTTTTATGCCTTGATGACAAATTGACTAGAGAATTCTCTTCAAATTTGGGTCTAATTCTAGGATGCAAATTAGGGGAAAACTAAATAGATTGAATTGATTAAGTTATGAGTGCACAAGTATGAGCAAAACTAAAGTAAATGTTGGAAAATATGTATATCAAAATAAGTATAAGATAATGACTTAATACTCTATTTTTTTTTCTTTATGCTACTTTTGGTATCATATATAAGGATATGTCTTATCATATATATAAAATTGGTTCCATATGTAAAACATTTGGTAAAAAATACATGTAATAAGGTTAATAAAGGAAAAACTAAGACCAAGGTCATGGGTCATATATTCCAAGTTGAATGTTGGGAAAAACATCCTAGTGGGTGTTCATTTGGTTTATTATGGCCTAAGGGGACCTTGGAAAAGGAAATGGCAAAGGCTTTGGAAAAGAAAAGTGGCATTTATTGGTATTTATTTATGAAAATAAAGGAAACTACGAGAAAAGGAAGGTGAAAATTCAAAAAATTGCATGACAGGGAAATTGAAGGAAAAAATGAAGGAAACTAAATAAATTAGAGGCCTCATTGATAAAAAGGATTTTGGGGATCATTTCATGGCTTCTATTGGTTTAGCTTTTGTTAATTCAATTTTTGGTGCTCTCATTCTATTCTCTCTCTCTCTCTCTCTCTCTCTCTCTCTCTCTCTCTCTCTCTCTCTCATACTCTTAGACACTTCGAGTTTTCTTGGAGCACTCTTGGAGGAGAGTGGCATACTTGGGATTTGGAGCAAGAAGGCAAAGGAAGATCAAGAAATTGCGAGAGGACACTGAGATCAACATCTACAACGGATTTTTCTTTTAGGTACCGCGTTGCATGTATGATTCCCTTGCTAGTTTTAGCATGCATGGAACATGCATGTGGTTTCTTCGTTATGATCTCTCATTAGCATGGAGGATTGCTTGGATTAACAATGGTTTCACCTAGCCTTTCCATTTACTAGATAGCCATTGTGTTTTGGGTTTTATCTTTGTTTTTTGTTTGGTGCTCATGTTATTTTGGTTGTGGGTTGAGTTACTAATTCTTGGAAGCCTTGTTTGGAAAAACACTCTGTAAGCCCTATAATAACTTGGGTTGAGTTACTAGTCTTGGAAGCCTTGGTTTGACAAACACTCTAGAATCCCTTGGTGGGTTGAGTTACTAGTCCTGGAAGTCTGACAAAATTTATGGGTTGAGTTACTAGTCCTGGAAGGCCTAGTTGGAACAAACACTCTATAGCCCTGGAAAACTTAGATAGAGACCGATTTGGTGATGGTTAGTGATGTCTGACCGTGAGGTGGAATAATTGGTTCAGGGTTAAGGTGTTCTTTCCTTTGGAAGGCCTGGTTTGGTTTTGTTTAACTTTTTTCGTGAGATCCCACATTCATGCTTGGAATATGGCATGGGGGTGATTGGCTGAAAGAAATATTGGTTCAACCCAATCTATGGTCAGGTGGTACGCGGAAGTCCTAGAACTAGTTGGACATTACATATGGTAATAAGAGCTCTTTCCCTCTTGTATTTGATGGGTAAATATAATTTCTCATATGCGATTTTTATGCTTGTTATATCCTTGTTATTTTTGTTAGTTATATACTGGTTACGAGTATGTTCTATGACAAACTTGATGTATGAATATCATCATGTTTGAATTATCAAATGAATGAACAATTAATATATGACCTAATAGATGATAATGCAACTATTGTGATAAGACATGAATGCTTCTTAATGATTCTCAGATAAGCATGAGACCCCTATCCTTAAATTTGTTGTTATGACGTGTAGATTACATATTTGTTACATGTTTGACGAAATGCATGTCATGGCTATTGGGGGTTTGATCAATTCCTTGATCAAATTTTCACATTAGTAGCCTTGTTTTAGTGTTATTTATCATTTCTTGTAGTTTCATGATGTTATGGGAAGTGGATTGAGACCTAGACTTGAAAATGTGGCTCAAAATCTAGGTTCGATAGTGTGGGATTTCCTGGAAAAGTCCACAATCGCTGGAATGTATTACCGTGGGAGAAAATGGAAGGCCTTAATCACATTCATGGATTTTCATGGGAGCAGCTGAGGGTCCAGATCATTAAAAATTAATTTTTTCTTAGGGGTTGGTCACCTGGAAGGGTTGGTTAGCTCCTAAAGATTTTGTAGCATGTGTGGAAGGTCATTTTGGTCTTGTCATGTCAGTTCCACTTCCTTAAATATACTTGGCGAGTTGAATCATATCATAGTAACTCTTCATCACATGTTTACCTCGGTAGACCAGTTAGCTTAGGTAAATGTGGGAGGATGGTGTTACAGAGTGGTATCAGAGCATCCCCTTGGATTGGAAAGACAATGTGTTTATCATGCATACATGTCGGTTGCATATATGTTCTTTATGCTTGTGGTATATTTTCTTTTTTTCTATGCATCGTGGTAGTCATGGTTGCATTTTTGTCACCATGTAAAAGTTGATGACGTTGCAGTTGGGATTTGTTTTTCATGAATGCATGTCAGTTGTATGTGCATTTTTTATGCATGTTAGTGTCTATATGTTGTTATGCATGTGTTTCCATTGTTAAGGTTGTTGTCCATGAGGTCATTGTATGTATTTTTTGACATCATGATGTTGTTGGTATGTTATGATGCTGATATGTTGTTTGAGATAGAGTAGGAGATGCATATCATCAAAGCGAGGTTGAAACACTAGACCTTGGGGTAAGATAATATCATCCTATAGGTTGTATGTTTGGCATACAGGTATGTTTGTTAATGGTTCTTATATGAATGTTGGTCATGTGCATGTCTATCATTCTATTGTTATTATGGTTACATCTATGATAGATGCTAGTAGATCAATGCGGTCACATGTACATGCGTTGGTTAGTTATGAAGGATAGTAACATGTTGTTATATGCATGGTAGTCATATGCATGATGGTTATGGTCATTGCAACTAAGACCTTGATGTGAAATGTATCATGCTAATTTGGATTGGCCTATGCAAATGGTTAGGGTTATGACATTCAAGTATGAGTCGAATTATTTGTGATATTGTATTGTACTAATCTATACTAACTATGCAGATGTGATTGTTATGCATGAATGGAAATTGCTTATGAGTTTATGATGAGAACATGATATCTATTTATTGTTATGAACATAATTACCTTATTTATGTTTTAGTTGATATTTTTTCAAGTCATATCGTGCTAATCTAGATTGGTTGTGTAGACAAGATAGCCTCCCCTGAGATACATTAAGGTATGAGTTTTCTTATTTCATCTACTTAGTGTTTGAATGTTTAATTATGTCTTCTATTTGGTGTTTGAGTGGTTGGTGTCTATTATGTTGTCTATTTGTTTCTTGAATGTTTGACTAATTGCATGATATGAGTTTATATCTATAATATTACATGAAGGAATGATATTTTTTTAATATGGTTTCACTAACACATATGTGCTCAGAAAAATTGATATGTATTTGAGTATAAGTAGGTGATAGTTGTAGCATTATGTCTTATTAATGTGAGGTGATTATGATATGTTTTTTAGTCTTGGTAAAGGTTGATTTCAAATTAATAAAGATGTTGTCTTGATCTTTGGAACATGTGGTTTACATGTGTGCTTAGTTACAAGGTAGCATGATTGGCCCAACAAGGTAAGATAACCGGTATATTGTTATATTTGTTTATACACTGATAGTTATGTGTTTATGGAATAATGATAATGGAATTTCATGGCAAAGAGACTTCCATGAAATCTTGGAGAAGGCTCAGGTTGAGCTTTCCTTTGGAAGCACTGGGAACCATAGGAATTGATTCATGGTGTTTGTTGCTAGTTTTGTCCTTTTGCTCTTTTGTGATTTATTTCAATTTTATTTGCAGTTTTTTCATGTATGGTGCATGGCCATGCCACATTGTTTGTGGTGCAGTATTTCTATTGGTTTTTCATGGTTTTTCTTCTTGGTCATTTTTTTCTTTCCCTTTATGTTTTGAGGGTCTTGGGAATTGGTTGGGAAAGAGGAAAGTTAACGGATTTTAAGGAGAGTTGTGTGGTACCCAATAGGTAATTTAAGACCTAAATGAAGCTCGATGCTTGAGTAAGGGTAGATAAAGGTAAGAGTATGACAATAGGTTGAGTTGGTTGGGTCCATTAGCATAAATGGATGATGGCAGAACATTCATGAGAAAAGTAACAGGAAAGGTAAAGCAAATGGGCTTAAGGTAACAAATGTCTTAGCTATGTTGGGAACTATTGTTCTCAATTTTTTGCATGCATGCACGAATAAATGGAGTTATCTTAACCTAGACCTTATGATATCTGGTAATTATGTTGTGATCATGATTATATCAATGTCTATATATGTATACTTATAGGCATACATGTTTTTGTCTGACAGGTTCATCAATAATCATGATTGGTTTATGATAATTTTTTTATGTATATATGTATGTCATTTTCTAATAGGGTCATCAATAATCATTCTTATGGAGGAATGATTGCTTATGCAGGTGAATAGCATGAAGAGGTTCCTAGTCTTATGAGGAATCAAGTGGGAAGAGTAACCTTGATATATCTATGAGGTTAGTATCATATGGATATGAATTTATATTATGTGATTATACTATGTCTATGTTTTTTTTATGGCAGTTAATGCTGAGGGATACATTAGCATAATGAAAATCAGCTTCATCTATGGCATGTTGGGATAAGCATTGATGGAAGAGAGACACTAGAAGCAATCTACCTCGGTAGAGTAAGTGTGTGGTTTCTAGATGTGCAATAAAATTGTTATGAATATGTTGTACATATTTCACCTGTGATGTTGTTTATGCAATTCTATGTATATATGGTGTTGTGTACATGTTGATTATGTATTGTTGTGTACAAATGGTGTTGTGTGCATGTTGGATATGTGATGTTGTGTACATATAATGTTGTGCACATGTTGGATATGCGATGATGTGTACATATGATGTTGTTTGCATGTTGGATATGTGGTGTTGTGTACATATGGTTCCTTTTGCATGATGCATATATGTTGTTGTGTACAAATTGTGTGGTGTGCATGTTGTACATATGGTGCTATGTACATGTGGCGTTGTGTGTACGATTGTACCTATGGTGTTGTGTGCATGTGGTTTCATGTACATGTTGTACATGGGCTATTGTGTGTAGGTATTGTTGTGTACATTTCATGCATGCGGTGTTGTGTACATGTCGTGCATGTGGTTTTGTGTACATGTTGTGCAGGTGGTGCTATGTACACATTGTGCATGTGGTGTTGAGTGCATGTGGTGTTGTGTACATGTCGTGTATGTGATGTTGTGTAAATGGGGTATTGTGTAAATGTTGTACATGTGGTAATATTGTACATGTGGTATTTTGTGCATGTTGTACATTTTGTATGATGCACATGTGCTATTATGTACATGATATACATGTTGTTTTGTGAAAAATGTGGTACTGTGGATGTGCATTGCATAGTCATGGTATCATGACATGTGTACTCATTATGTTGTACTCTATGTATGTATTGTGGTGTACACCGAGTGTAGGTGTATGCATTATGTTGTGTGGTGTAGGTGTATGTATTGTGTTGTGGTGTATACACCATGTGTAGGTGTATGTGTTGTGTTGTAGATCAGGTGAAGGTGCATGTGTTGTATGTCAGGTGTAAGTGCATGTATTATATGATATTGTATTTCATGTGTGGTTATATGTGTGTGTTTCACACTATGTGTATGTGTATGTGGTTAAAGAGAAGGCACTGGATGTTTTTTTGGTGTGGAAATCGATCAAATGTGTGTACAAAAAGGACAAAGGATAAAGGTAGAAGCTAAGGATCGATTGAAGGATAAGTATTGGTATTTTATTTCACTTTTATTATACATTTGATATGATTATAGTTTATGATGGTTACATGTGATTTATGATTATTATTTATGATGGTTGTGTTTTGAGCTAACCAGATGTGATATGTTTATACATGATGATTTGATTAAATAAATAGTTTGACTTGTTGTGACGGGAAGTGAACAAAATTTCCAGTGTACCTTATTGACGAGCCACTGATGAGGTATGATTTGAATTTATTACAATTTATTTTGAATCTAATGGAATTTATGTGCTTTGTACAAGAGAGCATGAAAATTCTCAGTTGGGTGGTCGAAACTGGTTACAAGGATTAGCAACAATAGCAAAAGGAATTAGAACATGTAGTAGTATACTGGTAAATAATTTCAGGAGAAGTGCCATTGTGGGCGACTGGTACCAAATAGTGTCCATTGATTTCCATGAGCATGCTATGTCTAGTCTAATGGTTTTCTGGTAGGTATATGCCACTAGTACCAAATAGTGTCCATTGATTTCCATGACCTTGCGAAGGGAGGGGTTACCTGAGGGACTGCGTAGCAGAGAAGGGGATGCCTGCAAAACTTGGAAGGTGTGTGATTTTACATAAGGGGGTATTTGGATTTCCCAAGGGACAATGTAGAATATAAGGGAATTTTGGGGATGGATTTGTTTTGTTCATTATCATTTCTAGATGGAATCATATGCACATTGCAAGTATGCCCTAGAACAATGAGTCGAAAACTGTTCACTGGGAGGAAAACAACGTGAGATTGTAACACTGGAAATTGGATATATAATTTGTTCCTGGTAGTGGATTCTGGACTTCTTGGGATGGAAGTAAATTCTGGTACTACTTTTGAGGGTGGAGGTGTGAGCCCCTGGATTCCCTTGTTGCGGATATGTGTATATGTGTATATGTGTATACTATTGTAAATACTATACTGAGTTGGATTTATAAAGCTCCATAAACAATATGGTTATCTGTTGGTTGAAGAAAGTGTGCACGTGTATATGTGGTTGTTATTGTAAATACTATAATGATTTGTGCTATAAAGCTCTAGTAAATATTATGTTAATCATGGTTTTGAGCAGATGTCATTATAAATACTGCAACGGGTTGGTTTATAAAGATCCATAGGCAATGTGTTTTGTTTTAGTATTTTTTTGGTTTATAGGTGTCATTGAAAACTAAGACGGTCTTCCCCCAAGGGGGATGGTTCTGCAATAGCCCTGGTAAAAAATCCATGTCATAAAGTTAATAAAGGAAAAAATAACACTAACGTCATGGGGCACGTATTCCATGCTGAATATTGAGAAAAACATCCTAGTGGGTGCTCATTTAGTTTATTATGTCTAAGGGGGGATTGGAAAATTATTTGAAAAGGAAAAGTGGCATTTTTTGGCATTTATTTATGAAAATAAAGGAAAATAGGAGAAAAGGAAGGTGAAAGGTGAAAGGTCACAAATTTTCATGAGAGGGAAATTGAAGGAAAAAATGAATGAAAATGAAGAAATTATAGGCCTCATTGATAAAAAGGCTTATAAGGATTAGTTCATGGCTTTTGTTGATTTATCTTTTGTTAGTTCAGCTTTTGGATCTCACATTCTATTCTCTCTCTCTCTCATACTCTTGGAAACTTAGAGTTTTCTTGGAGCACTCTTGGAGGAGTGTAACATACTTGGGATTGGGAGCAAGAAGGCGAAGGAAGAGAAAGAAAGAACAAGAGTACATCGGGATCAGTAGCTACAACTGGTTTTTCTTACAAGTACTGAGTTGCATGTATTATTTCCTTGCTAGTTTTGCCTTGCATGGCACATGCATATATTTTCTTGTTTATGATATTTTGTTGTAACAAAGGATTTTTTGGATTGATAGTGGTTTCACCTAGCCTCACCATTTCCTGGATATCCATGGCATTATGGGTTTTATCTTTTTTTTTCTAGTTGGTGCTCATGTTCCTTTGGCTATGGGTTGAGTTACTAGTTCCTAGAAGCCTTGGTTGGAAAAATTCTCTAGAATATTTGTAACATCTTGGGTTGAGTTACTGGTCCTGGAACCGTGGGTTGCAAAACACTATGGAATCCCTTGGTGGGTTTAGTTACTAGTCCTCGAAGCCCTCATTGGAAAAATGCTCTAGAAGGTTTGTAACAACTGTGGGTTGAGTTACTAGTCCTGGAAGCCTTCGTTGGAACAACCTCTCTGGAGCCCTAGAAAACTTGGGTAGAGACTGATATGGTGATCGTTAGTGATGTCCTACTGTGAAGTGGAATCATTGGTTAAGGGTTGTGGTGGTTTGGCCTCTAGAAGCACGGTTTTGGTTTTGTTTGATTTGTTTCATGAGACCCCACATTCATGCTTGGAATATGGCACAAGGGTGGTTGGATGAAAAAATATTGGTTCAACCCAATCTATGTTTCGATGGTACGTGGAAGTCCCAAACCTGGTTTCATTTTACATATGTTAATAATATCTCTTTCCCTCTTTTATTTGATGGGTAAATATACTTTCTCAAATGTGTTTTTTATGGTTGTTATATCCTTGTTATTTATGTTGGATATATGTTGGTTATGAGTATGTTTTATGACAGAATTGATGTATGTCTCTCATCATGTTTTTATTAACAAATGACTAAAAAATGAATATATGACCTAATAGAAGACAATGTATCTATTGTGATAAGGAATCAACACTTCTGAATGATTATAAGATAATTATGAGACCCATATGCTCAATTCTGTTTTTATGACCTGTAGAATACATATTTCTAACATGTTTGATGAAATTATTGTCATCGCTAGTAGGGTTATGGTCAAGTATTAGATAAAAAAAATCATTAGTATCTTTGTTTAAATCATATTTATCATTTATTGGAGTTTCATGAAGTTATAGGGAGTGTCCTGAGACCTATCCCATAAAATATGGCTTAGAATACGAGGTCGTTGGCTCAAAACTGCCTAGAAAAGTCCATAGCTGTTGGCATGCCTTGTTTTGGGAGCGACTGGAAGGCCTCAGTCACATGGATGGCTTGTCATGAGAGAGACTAAGGGTCCAAATTAGTAAAATTTCAAGTTGCCTCATGGGTTGGTCACCTGGAAGGGTTGGTTGGATCTTAAGGTTCTATAGCATGTGTGGAAGGTCAGATTGTTATTTTCATGTCGGTTCCACTTCCTTAATCGTACTCAGGGAGTTAATTCATATCATAGTAACTCTTCGTCACATGTTTACCCTGGTTGACTAGTTAGCTTGGCTAAATGTGGGATGAGGGTGTTACACCATACTTTTCAATCACTGGAGATTCACTCGTTTACCAGAATCTTATGACATCCATTCATATAAGGGATTTTAATATTTTGATAAATGAAGTTAATATGTTGTTTTAGATATAAGGGGATGATTAGGGAGGGGGGAGAGTTATTTTTAATATTATTAATGGGGAGGGAACATTATATATATTAGTTGGAGGTTTGGGGAAAATAAAATTGATGCCTACATAGAAAAAAAATCAATATAAATACACTAAACAAATAATCAAATCTACCCAAGAAAAATATTTTGGACAAATATATAAGATCTACATGAAAAAATACTCTGATAGGTAAAATATATCCACGAGCATTTGTTTATTGGAGTTTTGAAAGGAATTTCTCTAAAATCAAGGTTGTCATTGATTGTACATTGTGATAAGAAGGTTTTATTTTTTACAATCTTTCAATGCCTCTATAATGGAATTCTTTCTTGCACCATTTTTTGCTACTACATGTTTGAGAAAAAGTGAATTTATCATTAATTCCCTTCAAATGCATGCAAAATGAAGAAATATTGAGTGAAAATGATTTAACAAAGGCCCATCACACAATGTAAATTGGAAAATGAACAAATATTATAAATTTATTAGTGGCAAGATGTGCAAATTTTAGGTGTTTATCTTCTAAGATTCATAGTATCATTCACTATTTCCTAGGTTAATGGCCCCTTGACTAATATAGTAGAAAATTTTCTCATTGTTGCAATATGAAGTGTTTCTAGCCATATAGGAGTATACCTTTTTGTCCATGGTTACATATTTTATTTCAACATGCAAGAAAGGATCAACTTTATATTAAATACAAAGTTACTTAAAGCCCAAATAATCCTTGAAAAATGCATGTGAAAAAATTACATATTGAAATTAAGAATTAAAATTTTTAATGTAGGCATTAAAAAATTATATCACTAACTAACATCATACCATGTCTACTATTATTATAGTGTATTCATCATATTATAACATTAGCTTATAAGATCCATATGCCACTCTTCTAATATAATATCTTCTTCTTCCTTTTTCCTTAAGTGGGCCTCAGAGATAAGGGATGGGTTTTATATGTTAACATATGGAAAAACATATTATAATGTTATAAAAATTAGTATACCTAAAGGATAATAAGAGTGATCTTAGGTAGGATTAAGTCCGACGATCACAATCTTTTATTTTCTAAGTTTTAAGGATAAGAAAACAACATGGAATATCATTTGTATAAATATTATTAATGGATAAGTAGATAGATGGACAAGTTTTCTTGAAATGTCAATGAAATCAAAGCTCTAATAAATAGTAAGTCATCACTTGAAGTGGATAGCCTCACTAGGTCTACAAATATATATCAATATACATGAATATTTCCCTTGGTAAATGTATGGTCATGTGTTATACTAAAGAGAGGGATCAAAGTAATATAAAAAAGTAGTGAAAATAAGAGTTTTTTTTTTATTGGAAATATCTATTAGGAAGGGATTTTAATAAAAGTATTTTGAAAGGTATTTTTAATATTTATTGGAATTAGGTTTGTCTTTAATATTCCATGAACAAGCACACTATGTCATAAGTTCACTAAGTAAAGCCCATGTATAAATGGCGTGATTATTCTCCTTCTTAGTATGACATGTGCTTTTGTTGGCACACATGCATTGTTAAGCATAGAATGTTTCAAGGGTGCACATGGTGCTTAATAACATGCATTAGCTTGAGGAATGATCAATGTACTAAGGCATGAATAATGTGTTAGAGTGCATGTATGGACTTTGAAACTTGCATGCATAGTTCTCTTTCCTTCAAAGTCATCACTTGACTTTAGAAGCAGTACACTTTGGTATTTCTCAAAATATTAAGAACCAAAACTAGCCTATTTGAAGAGAGAGTACTTAAAACTTAATAATGTGTGTGTTGAACAAGATATTATCATTCCTCAAAAAAAGATTAATTTTTTTTTTCATGTCCTCATTTTTATTTTCCTCTATTGTAAAACCAAGGTGGATTTCTAGGGCATTAGATGACTAGGTCATGGGAGAAATTTTATGTCATCAGGGGTTTTGAGGAACTTTTTATGGGATCTGATGGAATTCACTTGGCATATTCTATCATTCACATAACTTGGCTCTCATTCTATTGCATTCTGACAACAAATGGAAAACTATGTTATTATTGAGCTTGACTTAATTAATTTCTCTTGAGGTAACATTCCAAGAGAAATATTTGAATGAATACATCAATATAATAGCTCATTGGAACCAAAATGAGAATATATATAGGATAGTGTTATACGAAATTTTGATCTACGAACAAACCAAATTCCCTAAGTGTGTTGTTTATCACTTATAACAACAAAGGAAATAATAACTATTATTTTCTCTAAAACAAGCAGATATACAAAATGGGAAAGGAGCCTAATTGTGATTCTTTCAATTCTCCTTCTCCTTCTGTCGCTATTGCTGTCACTCTCAATCCAACTCAAGTCGCTAGATCGATTCCTGCAAACACAAACAGAGAACAACAAACAACATACAATATACAAGATATATACTTATATTACTCAAATAAAATCGATTAGATCTGAAATACATACATCATTCAAGAATACATTGCACAAGAAATAGAGACATATGTATGGGAAAATGAAGAACAATATTTATTAAAGAGTAGAAGGGGAATATTACAACCAATGGATCGATTTGTTGTCAACCTGCTCCAGCCTCATCACATACAACATTATCCCAGCAATGTAGAGTACTTTCACTCTCTTATCAAATAAGAATCCAACAACATAACTTTGCATAAAATTCTTCCTCCCATAGCACTAGGACGAGTGCTCAATTTATAGGAAAAATGATGGTAGTTTCTCAATGAATGATTTTATAATAATAGGCAAGACATGTTTCCAAGTTCAGAGGTGGTAGATGGACACTTGGATTTTAATTGTGACACATATGGACACTTCTACAAGGCACTGGCCATGTGGATGTTCCCGGAACAATGAGTATTCCTCTCCTAGGTGACCAATGCACCCTTGAGTGTCGAGAAGTGCACTGCAGTTCACCCTTGCGAGGAGGATTTTGCACTGCAACGTAGTTAGTCCCTTGCAGATGAGAGTTGGTAAGTCAGTAGGTCATATAACATATACTTCAAACCTTGGAAATCTCACAATAAAAGCCATGAATTAAATGTTCTTCACTTAGGTCATATAGCAACTGAAATATATGGGGATGATAGACCCTATTTCATTGGTCCTCGGGATGATGTCCAGTTTGAAAAGGTCTTGGGGGATGATGCCCAAATTGACCTATACCAGATAGGATGCTAAAGAGCGACTTCCAGTGGCCATGGTGGAAAAATGCCAAACGTGACTTAAGTGAAATAAAATAAAACTAGAAGTCACTTAAGATTAAGTCAATGGAGGAGATTCTAGAATAATAATAAAAGAATAAAATTAGATGCTTCTAGAGGCTTGTAGATATATCCATCACATCCATAAAGGAGGAGGAGGAAATCATTTGGAGATATATTGAAGTTGAATATTTTTCTTATATAGAGGTTTGAAAACAAGGTTCTCGACTTTCACTAAGCCCCAGGATGAAAACCCTTGGGTTTCCATTTCTTGTGAGTTACGCAAAAGCCGAACCCACCATTGAGGAGGTTTCACCCAAAAATCTCACGGATTTTTAGCAGTGTTACTAGAGAACACATCTATAGCACATCTAATGATTGGAGTGAGGATCATGCAGATTTTCAATTCGGGAATTAGTGCAATTCCAATTTGGGAGGTCAGTTCTAGTATGGTAGCAGATATATTTTGAGACCGGATCCAATTTGCAACAATTGAGGGTCTCTCTAGTTATTTGTATCAGCATGTAATATCAGTTTTTTTGTTACTATAATAAAGCTGAGATTTATTGCATTGATCTCATATTGTAATTATTGTATTTTATTTTTAATTTTTCAGAGTAACAACAAATATTGATTTATGAATTATATATATATATATATATATATATATATATATATATATATAATTTACTATTAATTTCTCTAGCATAATTTAATGAATTTTCATAGGAAAATAATTTTTTGAAGAGATTTTCTGCAAAAGTAATTGTATTTGAGACTTTGCATATTCTTTATATAACAATTAACATTTCTATATAGCATATCTATAATTACACTAAAACTAACAAATCTATAATTACACTAAAACAAAAGAAAAGAAAAGAAAAATCACATTATTTTTCTCCCCTTCCCCAAAAATAAACTTATCTTATAACACATATTAAACTTATCTTATAACACTCATTAGAAAATATATTTTTTAATATGCTCAAATCTATAATTACACTAAAACAAAAGAAAAGAAAAAAAAACCACATTATTTTTCTCCCCTTCCCCAAAAATAAACTTATCTTATAACACATATTAAACTTATCTTATAACACTCATTAGAAAATATATTTTTTAATATGCTCAAACCTCACAAAGTTATTCCCTTGCCCTCTCCCCAAACAAATAAAAGCAAATGATTAGAACACAAGTTTTAACATGCTAAAACCTCAAAGCATCTTCTTCTCTATGGTAACTTGGTCCACTATTTTGTGCCCATGAATATGATAATGCTCTTTTTCATGCATCAAATTATTTGTATTTTTTATGTCTTTCTCCAATTATTTGTATTTTTTATGTATTATATTTCTATATGGCATATATACTCGTTGTGGGGACATGCCTAAACGAAAATACCTATCTTGGGTCATCTGTTTTGGAAGAAGAAACCAAACTCATCTCGTCATAAGAGAAAGAGCATGCTTGTATTTGTCACTAGCCCCACTTCCTTTCTCTTGGTCCTTCAATTACCATAATCATGGCCATTCCACTAACTTCCCTTCTTTTAAGGAATTTCATATAAAACATTATTTCTATCTTCACAATTTTGACACTTCTATAAGGGAAAGCCACCCATATGCACATGCACACATAATGACATAGCCCATTCCATGAGATTGCAATAAGCATTTTTTCAATAGAATAAATAATAATAAAAGGCCACCCATTATAAGCAAAACAATAAGATACCTTCCATTTTATTTATATAAAATTTAAAGCGCGTAGAATAAGAAATAGTAAAAGAAACCCAGCAAAAATCTCATGTAGAAATGAATATTATAAATGAAAAGGTTTTAAATTAATTTGGTAATATTTGGCAATTGATTAAAGTTCAGCCCACATCACGTAGAGATCATTTGTATTCCTCAACCCCCATTATTTTTGCACTTAAAGAATGAGTGCTATATCATTTCAAATGCAAGAGAACATAAAAATATTTAATTTATTTTACTGAGAACGCTAGTGCATCATATCAACTCTTATATATTATTTTAAATTTATTTCAATTGCCACTTTAAATAATGTGGATTATCATTGGAGTTCAAGTGTCCATTCAATCGAAACTTTATTTATTCCATCGTGAATTATGTTTCCAAATGGCTCAATCATAAGGTGACACGATAGTGTTACGCATTCATTCCAGCCTTCCGTTAGTGTATGTTTTATTTGAATAAATTGCTATTATATAAAATATTAAAGTTAAATGGGAGTTTTTAATTAACTATTTGAATATATAGATTTTAAAGTTATTATATAAATAGTTAAATCAAATCTATTATTATTATTATTTAATATAAATAAAAATAAGTATTAAAATATGAAATTTTTTTGTTAGTGTATTTTATTAATAATATTATAATTTTGAGTTTATATAATAGTTTATAAATTATTTTTCAATGATAGTTTAATTGGTGATGGTTGTGTTATGAACTATTATGTAAATTATGAATTTAGAGATTCAAATATTTCTAATTGTTGCATATATAAGAAGGGTATATATAATTATCTAGAGATTATAGTGATAATAGTCATGATCGACTACATGTCATGTGAGTATGAAACTTATCATTTATGGATTTATTTAGATATAATAAATAAATAAATAATTTGGATTAATCACATCATTAAAATTTGGTCATTAAAAAAAAAGAATCATCTAACGTTGTTTATCCTCTGGACAATGGGAGAAAAGATAATTGATCTTAATGAATAAATAGTGGGAATGCATCATTGCCCGAAAATAGCTATTGAAAACTAACTGTTAAAAGCTAATTTCCCAAAAATTAAGCAAATCTGACAAGAATTCAATCGAGATACATGAGTATTTTCTATTTTTTATTAAAATGACAAAACCTATCATAAGTCATATACCAATCAATAACCAATAACAAAAAATAATATTTTTAATTTTTGTTATTTGCAAATGTAAACTAACTCATCATTATTATTTAAGAAAAAATCATAATTTTATTTAAAAGAAAATCATGATCCTTAAAATGATCCATAAAACATAAAAGCATCATTAATACCAAATATACTTATGAACTATGAGTTGGAAAACTTATTATCTTACATTTCAAAAAATAAAATTTAAACAATTAAAAATAAATTTAAATTAAACTATATTTAAATATCCTTAAATTTAAAATAATATAAATAAATGTGTTATATATATATATATATATATATATATATATATATATATATATATATATATATATATATATATATATAACCTTATTCATTCAATTCTAATACAATAATACATTAATCTCATATCTATATAATATTATATATATATAATAATACATTAATTTCATATCTATATATTATAGTTATATAATTATATAAACTAATGTCATCTTTGTAATGTTTTGTTCTAATATCATTAGATTATATAAAGCAATATAATTCATTTTTTCTCTAAATATAATAATACAGCCATATACAATAATTTTATATCTATATAATATTATAATTATAGGAATATATAAAATAATTTCATATTTATATAATAATATAATTATAGGAGTATATAAAATAATTTTAAATATGGAATGTTTTATTTTAACATTTTTATTTAGCCCAAAAGCATTTTGAAATTTAATATAGGGAGACATATAGGAGTAATATAAAAAAATAAATATTTTCATGGCGTAAGGCATTCCCCTAGCTGCTATTGTGTCCATGTCTTAGCCATTGGATCAAATGTTAGACGATTGAAATGTTTTAGGCCATTAGATTCACAAGTATATATATATATATATATATATATATATATATATATATATAATGTTAGGTATTTTTTTGGTTTTTTTTTTTTTTTGTAAGTTAGATTGAATTTAGGTTTTGGTGATTTTTAAGTTAAAATGTTGTTATTAAAAATTTGTTATATTTTTATATGTAAATGTAAATAGTTTTATATATGCTTTTTATAGTATTTGATTTTTTATAATTGAATTTAGGTAATAAAATAAAAACAACCCATGGTTTTGACCCATGGTATTCATGTGGAATATATTTTATTTAAAGGGGGTATTTAAGATGGCTTGGATCAATATTGACTCTGGATCTGCTAAGAGTGAAAAGAGAATTGATCCCTCTGATAAATAATATATATCTAAACTAACTATTTAATAAAATTATTTTTAATTGTTTATAACCACTATTCTTTGAAAATTTTACTAATAAAATGTATCTAAATTTTCATACATCCAAATATACATAGTTTTTCTTGTTTTATATTATTTTTGTTACAACTATTTTATTATTCCAAAAATACATGGTTTTTTTATATATATTATTTATGTTACAACTGTTTTATTATTCATGAGTAGTATTTATTAATATATAAAAAATTAAATTGATAATGAATTTTTTTAAATATGTAATATTTATTTAAATTTCCAAATTATTATTCATGAGTAGTATTTATTAATATATAAAAAATAAATTAATAATGATTTTTTTTTAAATATGTGATATTTATTTAAATTTCCAAATTATCTCACATGACATGATTTATCTTGAGAAATAATGATGAATGTTCATAATTCTAATTTCTTAATTAACACTAAATTTACCTTTAATTACTTAATTTTAATAGTTTGTAACTACATACATACTCTTTCAAAAAAAAATTGTTAATGAATATCAAATTTCTTTTCTTAAAAAGAAAACTATATACATATCTTTATTTACCTAATTGTGGCTAAAAAACTTACATGTTTTTTACTTTATAATCATAAATTAATTTCACATTATATGATGTCAAACTTACTCAAGTTTTTATTGTGAAATTTTAAACAAAGTTTTTCACTACATAATTTTAGCTTTTATAATTTTTTTATTTTTCAATTCCAAAAAAAACTTACAAAAGAAAAAACTCACTAAGTTGTTACTGTTGATTATAGTTTTACAAAATTGACACTATGTGATTAACGATAGAGTAAGTTGAGAAAACCATAAAGGGTTTTTTGTACATGTTTTATCATAACATTTCCCTCCATCCAATATATATTGTAGAGTCTTCTAAAGAGAGAGTGTATTCAAGACACTAAAAAATTTAAAATAGATATCTATTATGACATCCATATTGCATACTAATCATCCAAATTTCCTGTCTTATACAACAATTTCTAAGAATAACCACTCAATTTACTCTCCAATTTTTGAAACCCCCACCCATCTTGGGGAGATCACAGTGTAAAATAAAATGTTCACGTGATATTTTTAAAGGGTTCATAAACAAAACAGACAATGAGAAAGTCAATATTGTGGTATAATAACTAATTTTTAAATCATTGTGACAAAAAAAAAATCACATTAGCTCAAAAAATATATCTAATGCTATAAGGATCTGAGGTGATGAAAAAATTTTCAATCATGATAACTAGGTGACAACCAAAACTAAGTTTTAACCACAAGAAAAAAATCACAACAACTCATAGAATACATTTCCTCGTCATTTCCAGGTACATCCACATCTATTTCAAGCTCTCTGTTTTGTACCTATACATCTTCTTCATGTTCTCTATTTTCTACCTCCAAATTCCTTTACGCTCGTTATTTTCCTTCACTTAATGTGCCCTAATGTGTTAAATCTCTATGCAATTCACCAAATCCATTTAGTTCCAACTTAGTCTTATTTTCCCAAAAATAAATCATTATTATCTATTTCAAGCTCTCTATTTTGTACCTATACATCTTCTTCATGTTCTCTATTTTCTACCTCCAAATTCCTTTACACTCGTTATTTTCCTTCACTTAATGTGCCCTAATCTGTTAAATCTCTATGCAATTCACCAAATCCATTTAGTTCCAACTTAGTCTTATTTTCCCAAAAATAAATCATTATTATCATCAAATATATATCTTAAAAATACAATTCTCGCTCAGGTGTGTAGATGAACTTGGAGTAAACTCTATTTCTGTTAATAAAATTTATATGTATTTACATCTATGCTAGATATATTGTAATTGAATGTATTTAAAATATCTTATTTGAGTTACATGTTGATTTCATGCTTGTTTCCCAGGATTATTAATCACCAAAATATTTTCACCCCAATTTCCTATTTCAATATCTATAACATTTTTTTTATATATGTGAACAAATTGTGTTGGTTTACATATATGTTTTCACCAACAATTGCCTATTTCACTATCTATAACAAAATTTAACTCTTATATTCAATAACTTTGAAACCTCCACGACCTGCTTTGAAAGCAAAATTTTCCTTTCATTCCTTTAGGATGGCTCCTTCTTCGCAACAACTCATTTCATTATGTTGGTTTACATATATGTTTTCACCCACAATTTCCTATTTCAATATCTATAACAAAATTTTCTGGTTGATAACTCTTATAATCAATATATTTGAAACCTCCACGACCTGCTTCCATGTAAGAAAAAATTTCTTTCCATTCCTTCATGATGGCTCCGTCTCTGCAACAACTTATTTCTTCTAGGCTACTCTTCCTATGCTATTTCCTTACGGCATTTCTTTTGCAACATATGGTGCAATTTCTAGTTAAATATCTTATCAATATATAAGACATGCGTTTGTAAATATTTGCATGTCTGAAATAATAATACAAGGTTAAAAGTAATATAGAGTCCAATATGGAGAGATGTTGTAGTGTTTCTAAAAAGTTAAAAATAATACAAATAATAAAAATCAATTTGTTAAATGTTAACAATATTTAAATTTAATTAGTAAGTACATAAAAAGTATAATACCATGGATATTCACAACCACTTTACTATAGATATTATTAACTTATAAATATTCTTTTCTACAATACCGTGGGCCAATACTCTGACCCATCAATACCACATGCCCAAAAACCATCTCTCAATTCACAATCAAAATATTTTACAAATATTTCTTTGAATTTAATTTTATAACATTTTTTTTACTTAAATCTACAAGCAAAAATATTATAATTACTTTTAAGATATTTTTAAACCCCTATCACATTCAAATATATAAGATATAAATAGTAGCTATAAATTAAGATCCATTTTACCATATAATTTAATGTGATCATTTTGTAACCATATTTAAATTTCATTAAGAAGCATATAAAAACTTAATACTTACAATATAGCAAGCTTTTTAACCATGAGTATTCACTCCTACTTTAAGATGGATATATTAAGTTGTAAATAAAATTTGTTACAATACCACGATCCAATACAATGTATTATCAATACCGCATGCCCAAAAACCATCTTTCATTTCACAATCAAAATATTTTAAAAATATATTTATTTTTAATTTAATTTTATTACATTTTTTCTTTGAACACTCTCAAGCCCAATATGGAAGAGATGTTGTAATTTCATGTTATGTTATGTTATATGAATATTTTGACTCGGTGAAATTCCATTATACACCAATTTAGTGTCTAGGTCGGAGATGACCATAAAATTGGATTATATATATATAATTCAACACATGCTCTTAACCATTATTCCCTCATATATATATATATATATATTGAGTGGGAATAATGGTTAAGAGCATGTGTTTCCTCCTAAGAGGTCACAGGTTCAAAACTAAGGGGGGTAGAGTATGTAATTGGGGTCTCATATGCCAATTTCCTCTCTTATTATTTTAAACAAAGCTCATGTTATGAATATGGTATGGTTGGTCCTAGTCTAAAGGGATAAAATCTCTCTAGGTGCAAACCTCTTTTTTGAGTGAAAAAATATTTTATTTTTTTAATTTTATTTCTATTTTTATGTAAATTTATTGAGTCAAAATGTTTTAATTAACACATATTTTTTTAATTTATTATTTTTTATGTAATTTGACCTACTCAAATTTTTTAGATAACATAACATGACATGACATGAAATTACAACATATCTTCCATCAACCCAAAAAATGTAATAAATTAACTGAAAAATCTATATATTTCTAAAATATTTTGATCTTATGATAACAATGCAAGTAGGTTCAAACCATAAATGCATGGCAGAGATTGTTACGGGCCGTCGGCCGCGAGGTAGGGGATTGAAAAGGTTTACTTCTTGCTCTTGCAAAACATTAATTCAAACAAGCATTCGAATTTGGACAAGAGCAGCGACAGGAGATCTGAAATATCAGGGGTTTCAGCATAGTGGGCAGAGGTTTTTTGGGTATGTTCTGGTTCTCATCACTCTAGTATCAATTTTAAGTTTTCTTGTTCGCATACCGTCAATGAACTCAGAATTTCTTACTGGCCATGCAGAGTTGTTGTCGTTTCTGGTTAGATTTTTCTTGTTTTATAGTTTTCATGTAATGATAGAGGGGGTTCACTTCAAAATTCCGCCCTTTTTTCGTAGCCCAGGTCATCATCTCTATCTATATCTCAGTATTGTCTTAAGGTATGGGTTTAGTTTCTTCTTATGTTATGATTTGGAAAGTCTGGTCCCTGGTAATTCTTTTAAGATGCTTTTCCAACACCTCAGTCATGTCTGGGGGTATAGGTTAAATATGTGCTTTGCAAATATTTTTGATGGTCTTCTCTAGAATTTGGTTCTCTTCATTCTGAATGGTTTGGTTAAGCTTTGTCCTTTTACTCAAAAGCTTGAGGGAAATCTAGATGTTTGGTTCCTTTCTGTCTTCTTCCATTCCAATTTTCACCCCCAATTTAAAAGGAACTCCAATTGTATTTTGATTTCTTGCTGTTACAAATCCCTTTCCTATGTGGGAAAAGAGAAGTCCCTTCAAATTTGGAATTACTATTATCTTAAATCTCAATTTCTTGGGGTTAATCGAAAATCCAGTGGCACTGCGCATACTGTATTTACTCTCCAGAAAACCATTCTACTATCAATTCAATGGAGAAAGTATTTTGGCAATGAGAAGGAATAGTATGTTAATTTTCGAATGATTGAAAAACACAATCCATACCCCACTTTTTGGGTAAATCGAAAATTTTTGGAATTTACTATAGATCCTAAGTTTTACATAATTGCTACTGTTCGATATACAGGGTCTCTGTCAGTCATAAGTTCAGACAGTATCATTCAGGGAAGAATGACAAAAGGAAAAGGGAGAAAGTTACAACCACCTCAGGCAGCTGGTCCAAGAAAAAGAGGAAGAAAGAGTAATCAACAGACTCTAGAAAATATTGCCAATATTTATGAAATAGGGATTCCAAAGCATATTCGTAAAACTATTCAAGGTTGGAAAATGGATAGTGATGATGAAGATGATGATCTTCAAGAACAAAAGGAAAGAATGGATTTTATCTCTGACCCAGGAAATACAAGAGGAAGAGTTTCTTTTTTCCAACAATCTATCAAGACATATTGGAAAATCAAATGTGTTTTAGCAAAGGCGATGTGGAGTATGCAAGAAAAGCAAGTCAATCCTTCAATTATTTTTGAGCTCCAATAGATTAAACAGGATATGTGGGAAATGACCAAGGCGCAAATACAAGCAAATGCACGAATAGGAAGGATTGAACAGCAGCTCCTGAACATGCAGCAAGCTGAGATGCCAGGGTAAAATGCAAAACACCCAGCACCTGCTGATTCTTCAGATAGTTGACACTTTGATGAATTTAGTTTTGTATGTTTTTTGAAGATATTAAGTATAGTCTCTATTTTATTTGTAGTTTTTATGGACATAGTAAAGGGATATTAGCTGTCAGTAGAAGGAAAAAATAATACCAATTTTGGTTGGCTTATAACTCTCTGAGGTGGGCAACAGACCTGGTTTCCTTCGGACAGGTTGAGGCTACCAGTAACTATAAATTTTGAATAGAAACTTTCTCTTTAAAAAATAGAAAATAGACATGTCCTACGATATTTACAAAAAAAAAAAACAAAAAATATTTTGATTGTAAAATGAGAGATGGTTTTTGGGTGTGTGGTATTGATAAGCCATGGTATTGGCCCATGGAATTGTAATAAATCCTATTCACAACTTAATATATAGATGGTTAAAAAACTTTTTGTATTGTAAGAATTAAGTTTCTATGGCTTATTAATGAAATTTAAATATGGTTACAAAATTATTATTTTAACTTATATGGTAAAATGTATATTAATTTATCGATATTATTTTTATCTTATAAATTTTAATGTGATAAGAGGTTTAGAAATATCTTAAAAGTAATGATAATATTTTTGCTAAAATTTTCAAAGAAGATAGTCCATCTAACATTTTTAGAGAGTTGTAGGGATGCGTGGTTCTTGTTTTATTACCATTAGGTCTTAACAATTACATCTCTATTGTATTTATTTGTTCACTTAGGATCAGACTATTTATCTTTGTCCCGATGATGAACCAAAATTTTCATCTCTATTTTATTTATTTTTTCACTTGGATCATACTATTCATCTATGTCATCATGATGAACCACAAAATCCTCTAGACTTAAAAAAAATTATGTGATTTTTACGACAAGACAATGTCTCTCCATATTTCTCTTTATATTACTTTTAACCTTTTATTATTATTTAATTGAGCCCACATGTAACTATTTGAAAATCCTTGACTTATTATAAATTGAACCATATTTAAAAAAAATTCGTTTCTTGAAAATGCACCAAGAAAATCTAGTTTTGACTTTTCCTTGGTCAAACTAGATTAAAATTTGAATTTCAAATTCAACAGAATACTTAGAGGTAGTTAACCGAGGTGACATGGCACTTGTCACTCAGTTAACTTAGTTAATTTTAGTCGAAGACACTTGATTTCTATTATGGAGACACTTGATTTCTATTCAGTATGATTGATTGCTAATTTCTAGCAAAACATTTCAGAACTTCAATCACACTGAGTGGTCATCAACTAACTAATCAATCAGCCAAAAATAATTGTTGCATGCAGAGAATTCAAGTTACCCATTTGAGATTGGAGTTCAAGGGAAGTGTACTATCAGTTGTAAACTAATCCAAGTTGTATAGGTGGTGCATGCAGTCAGAGATCATCCTAAAGGAATTGTGCAATCTAGATTGAGGAATTTCCTAAATAATAGGGGCTAATTCCTCAAGGAACAATGCAAGGAAATAGGAGCTTGGAAGGCTATGAAATTTTCTAAGTATTTTCCATAGTAATTCATTGAAGCAGTAAGATAGACTATACAGGAGCAGGTTGTGCTCAAGCTTGAGCAAGCATATGTATTCATCAAAATTATTTGATCGGTGCAATACAAATAGGAATGGGTTTTGAGCAGTTTATTTCCCCTAGATAAATCTATGTGCATGTGTGACATTTCCTTTTTCACGTTGATGTTATGTTTTCTCGATCGTGAGTTAGCTTCTACAGATAAATAAAATAGCTTCTAGTATTGCGATTTAGTAAATTTCATGAGAATTTTAGAATCTACACATTAATTTTCCCATGGTATCAGAGCTAGATTCACTGTAGAGAAGATATTTTGAAGTTGTCTTTGCAGGAGGATCAGATTTACAGGATCATTTCTTTAGAGATATAAGTACGGATTTTTGTGGACTAAGACTCGAGTATGCCCTCGAGGGAAGCTCAAATAATGTTTCTTGGAATGACCGCATGGATGCAGTACTGGAAGACAATGGGTTGGAATTCATTGATACAGACACCCAAAAATAAAAAACAATTGATACTCTGAATCAAATAGAATGGAAGAACTTTGTAGCCAAGGCAAGGAGAATCATATTGGAGGGAGTATGATACCATATTGTCTCGAATCTCCACAAGAAAGAGACTTTGTATGCAATGTAGCAAGAATTGATAGATCTATTCCAGAATAGTAGTGACCATATGAAACTGGCACTCAATGATAAACTTTGAAGCATCAAGATGCAAAAGAATGAGTCAATTCAATAATATCTGAGCAGGTTAACACAATGTAGTGATGAACTTGCAGGATTTGGTGTCATAGTTCGAGATGATGATTTTGTTAGCCTATCCCTTCTAGTCCTTCCCAAGAGCTAGAACATTTATAAAGATTCAATGTATGGGAGGGAGAAACTACCAAATTGGAGTTCTTATGGTCCAATTTGGTACAAGAGGAAATAAGGCATAATACCAGACATGAGGCTTCATCTAAGGGTGAGGATGAAGAAAAATTTTCCTTGGCTGAAAATGGAAAGAAGGGAAAAGGGAAGAAATTCATGTCCAAACCAAAATCCAGTTAAGGGGGAAAGAAGATATACTTGTCTAGAATCAAGTGCTTTCAATGTCATGAATTTGGAAATTATGCCACGAAGTGTCCACACAAGAATGAAAGTAATAATTCATTAGGAGGAGTAGTAGGTGAAACTTTGGATTCATAATTCAAGCTTGAGTTCACCCTCATTTCATGCATGGAAAGCACAATGATATGAAGTATGTGGTATCCTGATAGTGGTGCCTCGTTCCACATGATGGGGAACAAAGAAATTTTCAGTGACTTGGAGGAGAAATATCTCCAAATTCACATCGAGATGGGAGATGATGGAAGGTACAACATGATTAGGATCAACAGAATCACCTTTCAGACGAAGTCGAGCTCCCGTGTCAAGCTCAAGGATGTGATGTTTGTACTGGGTATAAACATGTGTCTGATATCTGTCATGGTGTTGGAAGACCGTGTCTACGATATGATATTCAACAAAGGAAAGACATTCCTGAGACACATCGCCATGGAACAAGTGAAGAATATCGGCGTTCAATTGAAGAACCTATACAAGTTAGATGTGGAAGACCATGCTACATTGAGCACAAAGGTGAAGAAGGTGCAAAGATGAGATGTCGGGGAATTATGGCATAAAATACTTAGCCATTTGCACCATGGAACCTTGAAGATAATGTAGTATATCACCATCGGTGTTATAGGTCAATTTGGGCATCATCTCCAGGACCAATGACTAAGGGTCTATCATTCCCTATCATTTCAAGTTGCTACATGCCCTAAGACAATAACAAGACAAATCAAGCATGACTTTCATCAAGGAAAGGTTTCGA
Organism: Pinus albicaulis; assembly: GCA_034641835.2. NCBI lineage: Eukaryota > Viridiplantae > Streptophyta > Pinopsida > Pinales > Pinaceae > Pinus > Pinus albicaulis. The sequence goes on along the minus strand of CM076582.1, from coordinate 1,225,397,409 downwards.
AGGTTTGAAGTTTATTATATAGCATATGAAAGCTCACCAACGCTACCTCTAAGGGGACTAATTGTGTTGCATATGCAGGTAGCCCTATGCAAGGCTTCTCTGCAAAGCACTTCCTGACATCTATGGGTGTGTTGGTTACATTGGGAGTGAAATTGACATTGTTCCATAATCTCCACTTGGCCAGTGCCTTCTAGAAGATTTCACATGTGTCAAGCTTCGAATCCAAGTGTCCATTTGAAATCTAAAAGATTGGAAACATGTCTTGCCTATTATTGGAAATTCATAGATTGAAAAACAACCTTCAGCTCCTTTATAAATTGAGCACAGATCTGAGTGTTTGATAAGGAAGAATTTGAGTAGAGAAATGCTAGTGGATTTTCAATTGAGAGTTAGATTTGTGTAACAGCTGCTGGAGAGATTTATACTGTGATGGGGCTGAGGATCGTTGCTAGAAGGGTCACTTCAAATCCGTCATTGGGTTGTAACCTCTCCTTCTATCATCAATAAAGAATACAACTTACTTTTCCCTATATGCATCTGTATTGGCTTTGATTTTCCATATTGCAAGATCTTAGTTTATGTATATTGTTTATGCTTTACTGATTTAGCTAACTAACTTGAATAGACATATGTATTATTGCTATCTTCTACCTATTTTAGCATTCTTTCTTGTAGGAATAATTTTGCACAAACCGATTGAATTTGAAGCTACAACGAAAGAGACAGAAGGAGCCATTTAGAATTGCTTGGATTATAAGTAAACCTCCAATCCTTTCTGTGTGTCTGCTCTGAGTTAGGAAAGGTAGTCGTATAGTATTTAATATGTTGTTCTAGACTGTCATCTGTCTAGGGAAGCGTGTTTTATCCGTAATTCACAATTAGTCCAAAAAATTGGCGATTTCGCTGGGGATAATTTCTCTTAGATCTAGGTGACTTAGCCTCTGATTTTCTTTGTTTATCCACCCAGTAGTTGTTATCCACAAAGATCAAAATTTTTCAGATATTAATTTGCAAAAGAAGTGTGTTAAACAGTAGTTTTTTTCCTTATACATTGCGCCCAACGCACTCTTGGACATGACACAGTGCTTTGCATAGCACTGTCTCCCTTTCAAGCCTGCGTTGCAGAGCACTGTCTCCCCTTAGAGACTATGTTGCTTCCTGAAGCCATCCAGATTCCATTGAATTTGTATTTGCAACTTGATTCAATTTTTTTTTATGTTTTGAAAAGTTTGAACCTCATATTGACCAGTGAATCTATATATTTCTTCCTCCTTTGAAAGAAAATTTGTTCAATGTTTGTTTAAAGCATTTTTCTTTATCATTGGAAAGTTTATTTCAAAGTATTTTTAATGTCACATTAGATCCATTTGCTTTTGAAAAAGGAAATTATCATAAAATATTGATTTCCTAATAGGAGAAATTGTTGTTTCATTCCTCATTTTTCCTTCAAATGAGAAATTGTTGTTTATATTCCTCATTTCTCAAAAGTAAAAGGCATTTGATTTTTTGATTTAGTGCGTTTAGTTTCTTTTCTGCATTCATAACATTAAAGGAACTGAAAAAGAAAAATCTACATTTGCATGTAGGATTTTTGTGTGTTTTTCAAAAAGGAACAATTAGGAAATCTGCATTTATTTTGTGTGTTCTCATTTGTTTGCTCTTTCCCTCTTGTAGCTAGGATTTTCATTGAAAAACTGAAAGTGAAAGATTTCTTATCTTTTTTAGTTGCATTTTAGGAATTTTCTAATACATCATCATGGTGAACCATTGAAAATAAAATTGTAAGCAATATCAACATAAAATTAATCTCAATTTACCTAACAAAGCATTAGAACCATAACGATAACATTTAGAAGGTCTACGCTAGAGACGCGTTCCAACGTCGTAAAACATAGCAGTTGTCATTAACTTGTCTACGATACATTCTGAGTGTGATACCTCACTCCACGTACGTAAGTATATCATAGCTCATCCACGTACTTTCAGGTATATCGGGTGGTGTTACAGTACGATAAGTATAAAGGGGTGCTCTCACTGTGTGATTTCGCATCAGATAGCGCTAATACAGATTTGGGCCTCCACGTACCTTCGAGTATATTTGGGTGGAAAAATTTTAGGTGCTATCCATCCATAATGAACCGAGTCGGCCACCTTGTAAATTATGATACACTGAACACAACATTCAAGGAGATTTCCTACCCATTCTTCTTGGTTAGGTACGAGGTATTCTGCAGTTCACAATTTCTTGGTAAACCCTTTTACCTAGCATTACCCTTTTATTTTGTTTATTTGCTTTTGGTTAAAATAAATCAGTAATCATGGAAGAACAAAATACTTTCCCCTGTCATTCGCGTAGACTTGCATTAAAACCACCTTTACCACCAAAAGTTACTTCTGGTAGGCGAAGGAGATCATGATCTTCCGAATCAAGTACAATTCATACCTATGGTGAAACATCATTTTCCAATAAACTAGAGTTTGCTCAAGTTTTTTCTACACATCTTGGTTCATCTACTGTTCTCAAAATGGAGTCTTCACAGCTACCCATGGTCATGATCCATCGAATCAGTGAGAGCATACCTTTTGGACCCGACGTTATTCAACCAAAAATTGATCCAGATCCTGTCTCTTCTTTGTTAGAACATCTGAATCCTGAATTCGAACAAATAAAATTTGTTCCTACCTTGGTCATCCCACAAAGTTCTATAGCTATTGAATCTCCCATATCACACAGTGAACCACCTGAAATATGCTTTGGGCCTGATGGTGAAATACTTCCACCTGGCTTAATTTTGATTGAAGAAATCCCACCAGACGATATACCTTTAACTCCAACCCATTTTGGGGAGGACCTTTACCTGTACGAGTTTGTTTCTCAATCGACACCCTCTGCTTTTGTTGATCTTCCTCCTTTTCAAATTCTCGTCGATTCAAAAGGGTATACCTTTGGTCTAGTAACCATGACTAAACCAACATCTTCAGTTGGGCCAGCTATTCCAATTACGTCAAATCCTGCCCTAGCTACCCCATTGATGTTCACAACTTCACGAGAGTCATATTTTCATGGTGGCCCTATGGTCCCATCAGGTTACAAATCATTATATGGAATTTTCTCTAGTGCATCTTCAAATCCATGGACTTTACCAATGTCATCATCCAATATTTTAACTGGAAATCCTATTGTAAGTACTGAACGATGTGATTCATTATACACATCTTTAGGGCAATATCAAGCCGGTCCTTCTGGGTCTATTCCTTCAAGTACCATATCAACTGGACTCCTAGCATTTGGAGAACAACATTTTTCATCTTGTTATCCTCCTCATGCTAGGGGGAAACCTTTGGTCACCCAATATGATATTACTCCATCACTTTTTGGTCAATCTAATGTTGAAACAAATGTTTTTCAATGATAGCCCACTCTGCCTATCCAACCACAAACGATCGTACAATCGTATCAACCAGTTAAACCTGTTACACCCACTTTATTACCACTTGTTCATACATCTATACACATGTTACAGAATCAAAATTTTGTACATCAACCTTATCAATCGGGTCCTTCAACTCAATACCATCAAATGTTGGGTCCATAGACTCCAAATCTTTTAATTAATTTGCAAAAACCTGTATCAGAAATTATTTATTCACAAGCTGGTCTACCATTTTATGGGATGTCACAACCGCTATGAGTTATACCTATCAACCGAATCCAAGTCATCTTAATTTGGGTTATAACATTGGTAGACAGACCCCTTGGGAACCTCAGGCCCAAATACCTCAAACTTCATTTCAATAAGTATCATATCTAGGTTTTGGTTAACAGAATCCTCAAGCATTTTCTATGAAAAAAAATCCATATCTGGGTTATTAGCAATAGATTCCTTATGCTCGTGCTCAAAGGCCTGTTTCTCAAGAAATTTCATATTACCCTCACTATGCTCAACTTGACCTTAATCGACAGTTGCCCTTTGTTGCAACTTTAGAGTTACCAGATTTAAATCGGCTAACTAATGATCCAATCAACTATGCTCTTTTGTGGCTGATGATACCTCACAAAAGACCCTCAGATATTCCTAATTTCAATGGAGACCCTAGAGAAGATCTGTCGACTCATGTTATGACTTATCATTTATGGTGTTCATCAAATTCCCTGAATGATGATTCTATTCAACTACGTCTTTTCCAGCGTACGCTCACAGGTCCGGCTGCAAAATGGTACATTGAATTACCTAAAGCTTCTTTTGATAATTTCACAGCCCTAACTACTGTCTTTTTGACTCATTTCCAGTTACCAATCAGATATGAAACTAGAATGGAACTCTACTAATTTCAAACAAACTAATGCTACTCACATTTTTTATCGTATTCATGAGTGGCGTCGTCATCATCGAATGGTTAAGACCTTTGTTCCGGATCAGCTCCTTGCCAAATGGTTCATTAAGTCCCTGTTACCATCTATAACTGAGGATGTGGCTAAGGGTGGTGTTGTCACAGAAGAGAAATTTATCGCTCGTGCCCAATATTTAGACTTCATTTATACTTAGTTTGGCATGCTCTATGAAAAAATTCCTAACGCGCTGAGATCTAATTTCAATGTTCCTCCTCAATTGAAGGGCTCTCATGCTGGAGACGGTTTTATAGGCACTACAAGCACACACCACAATAATGCATCTGATCCTGCTCCTACTTCTGAAATTCATGCCATGTCATTTGACAAAGGCAAAGGTGACAAGCAACCAGGAAGTAAGAAAAAGGGGAAATAAAATAAAAAGAAAACTTTTAACCCGCGGGAAAGATCATCTGATCAACCGTCTGAACCTCGAAAACCTTGTTATCCATGCATAATCTGTAATGAGGAACATCTTTTTAGGGATTTTCCTCACCGTGCTGAAGTCTCAAAAATCATCAAGACTTCCCATGCGTCAGCTGTGTTTACAGACCCATTTCCAAATCCGAACACCAATATGGTTGCTACGAATCTAGCTCCTAGTTTCCAAGTGTTAATGTTATCCGTCACAAAACTTTCAACAGATATTTTGGTGTCAACGCAAAATAAAGATTATGGTAGTCAGGCCACTGATCAACTTTCTACCTTGACAATGAATCCATCTACAGAATCAATACCACCTACTGTTATTCCTGAATTAATAATCAAGCCACCAAAGGGAGTAATTCATAAATTGACATATAATCCTCGAGCAAGAGATACACAAAATTATAATATAGTTGAAGATTAGGCTCAATCCCCTTCAGCTATGTCTACTCTTGAGGTATTACAAAATTGTCCCTCCAAAAAACAGGCTTTATTGTCGGCTATTGGTGGAATTGATCCGACTAATTCTAATCTTGTTGTCTTTAATCATACGGGCTATGTGCCGCAACTACCAACAGAATTGGCATTCTCCATACAAGTAAATGTTCTCAATTACCTTGTTCATTGCACTATTATTGATGAGGGAGCATCTACATGCATTATGTCTTTAAACTGTTTGAAGTCACTTGGCTCACCGCGCTTATCACAATCATCAATGACGTTGAAGGCATTTGATGAACGTACATATAAACCTTGTGGTATTATTAATAACCTGCATGTTGAACTAGGGGGAAAAACAGTAAATATTGATGTTGAGGTTGTTGATGGACCCATTGACTATAATATTTTACTTGGAAGGCCATGGGTATATGAAATGACTACTATTGTTTCTACATATGTTAGAATGATTGCCTTTCCACATAAAGGTAAAATCATAGTCGTTAATCAGCTATCCTTCTTTACCTCTGCTTCACAGGTAACTAGAAGCGTTTTTTTCGTTCACATACCCCAACTAGAACTTCAGAACATTGTTGTAGGACTCTTAAATGATTCTGACGCAGGGCTAGCCTGTAAAAACCCAGAATCTTTCCATCTCATGCATATACAATGCGCCTCAAACAATTGCCCAATTAAACTTCAATACACGGGAAAATTCAACAACTTAATTTCGCGAAAGCTCTTCAAATATCTTGTTCACAAACTTCTATGGAATTGAAAAACCCATGCTTCAAATCATTTTCATGCAATCAACCCCAAAACTTCATTTCAATCCCAATTTAGAAACTTCATTCATCATTTCCATTTAAACATCAACATTCAAATATGGCTAGGTTCAATCAAAAGAATGAACTTCGTGTTTTTTTAAACCTCAACCGGACATGGCAAACATCACCAATAACATTTGACATGCACAAAATTACGTGTTTCAACCAAACCAAAGTACCATATATATGTGCCTTTTCCCTTTCATCTTACCAAGCTGGACCAACACATCATGCATTCCTGTTGGCTATGGCAATTTGCATAAACATTCAGATTTTGATTATAATCAACTGTTAACCTAACAAATTTCGACCAAATGAGTACAAGATCCATCTATTGAGCTTTTCCCTACTCAACGCCTCTGCATATGATAATTCCAATTTGGTTTTCACTCTATCATCATCGATTTCCAAAGCAACATGAAATTGCTTACCTTGCCATTCAGCGTTATTGAATTCAGCTTTGTTTCATCTGTCGGGTTGTCTTCCACTGATTTTGTAAACATTGTATGTCCACTGCCAGTTCTCATCAAATTGGATTTGATAACGCTGGGTTCAATGTTTTATATTACAATCGATCCCAAATTGGATCTGAGACTGATTAATATGTTCTTTTATTGTTCCTCATTTCAGAACTTCATTTCCCAATTTCGCCTTGACTCCAGGATTTATTAACCCTTCACTCTCACGATTTCTCTGCATTGTCATCGATTTTGTATCTCTGCGCCAACCATTCAACCATAGCTTCAACGTAATTCAGGTGTTATTTCAGATCACGCAATTCTAGTGCCTTGCTCCGTTCATGGTTCTGCGCTGACTCCCAATCGATCTCTGCTTGACCGGATTTAACATCTGGCTTCTATTCAATCATAAGGTTTCAGAACATTAATTAAACATTTGCTATGTCATCGATCCATCTATTTATCAATGACTGTATCATCCAGCCTTTCGAATGTCTACACAATCTTATCAAACACATGCAGAATTAACAAACCAAAGCTTCAAAAATCTGAGCATTTCCACGCATTATTAAACAAGTAGGACTTCATTTTCCAACACTTAGAGATTAGCGTAGAAAATGTATTAAGGACCAGCTATCGTATCTTTCCACATATCAACATGCATATCATTAATTAATAAAACCGTGATCAAATGCATTAACCAAGGATATCATCCAATAGAAATTAAGAGGTGTCTTCCCTTTCAACCACCATAATCAAGTAAAGATTGAACCTTAATCGATTCGACGATTTAATTGAACAATGTTGAATGGACTTCTTCCACAGGGATAAATACAAATTCACTAATAACGATTAATAACTCCTTAATGCAAAAAGAGTCGAATTCCCTTCGTACATTTACACACCCAAGTCCAATTCTACACAAAACTCAACAATGGCATAAACTCAGGAAATCAAATTTCGAATTAATACAAAGTACTTACAAACTCTTGTCTTGGCCAGATATTCGAGATCGATGGCCCTTTACAAACTGCCCGAAGGCTTGCAAGTAGAAACCTGCCCTCTACTCACACTCTCACTCTCTCTTCAACCATTCAAGTGTCTTTTCCTCACAAAAACCACTCATATTTATACATAAATAATGCATTTAATTCACTCCAAAAATCTCTCTACCTAATCCTCAACTAAATCTATATTTTAGGTGTGGACTCAACAAAGTCCCATACATAGAATACCTACTCTCTAATTTTGCTCCTAATCTATTTCTCTCATATCCTTTTAATTAATAAAAGAATATTTACACATCCTCACTTATATAATTTATCTCCTATTTTATTAAAAATAACAAATTAATTAATAAAATAATAAAAATGTCACACCCCCCTTTATTACATATTTACAAATGAAAAATGGCCTTGATGCTCCTGCATCAGACTCCCAAGGTTGAAATTAAACATGATCGCCTGATCATGTGTTCAGATCTGTGTATGCCTGGATCCCATATCTTGTGCTGCAATTTCCCACTTGTCGCTGCTTCTGTTTGTTGTTCTTCTCCAAGTTTCCACACTTTATGTTGCATTACCCCACTGGATGTGCTCTCGCAATCTTTCACTGTCTTTCTCTTGTTGTTGCTCCTTTTCTTTCTTGCTACTGTCTTTCTCTGAGACATTTTCATCATTAACCTTCTTATCAACTCAATTTCTCTGTCCAGTATATCCTCTGTCTACTGATTTTTTCCATCTCTTGATTTCTGAACTCTCATTCTTTCTTGTTCTTCACTTGTTTTGATCGCTTTTCCACCCTTACTATTGTTTTGTACGTTTTCTGCTGCTGCTACATTTTCTTTTAGAACAATTTCTTGCCTCTGTTTTCTGCATCTGTCAACTTCTTCTTGATTATTATTTATGACAACTATTTTGTCATCCTTCTTCAGCGGCCTCTCCTTAACATCCTTTAGTAGATGTTCTTCCTCTCCTTCTTCCATTTGGCTATCCACTTGTGCAAAATATGTTCCAGCGTCTACAACAACATCTTCAATTATAAGACAATCATTATAAAAAATATAAGGCCTTTGTACCTCTTTTCCCTTTAGCAACACTTCAGTATGCTGCTCTGAAATTCCCTTGTCCGTCAGCACATCAGTATGCTGATTTTCTTTGCTCAAAGAATTCTCTGAAGAACTCTCAAGACTGTCAACCAGTCTTTCCTTCACACCATCTGTCTCCAAGATGTCTTTCTTCTTTTGTTCACTGTACTGAACTCTTTCGTCTGCTGCAATCTCTCTATCATACTCTGAATTCATCAACAAGTATTCCAACAATGCAATTTCTCTGTGGCATTGCTGAAGCATATCACCATCACTTACAGTCCCTGCAATCATACACAAATCTTCAGTTTGAAAATCACAAAGTTCAACAGTCTCAACTGTCGGTTCATATACCAGCTCTTCCAGCTGATCCTCTTCTTCATTCACATGAACTCCCTCTAGTGCTATAACAGCTTCAAGTACAAACGCATCACTACTTTCTTCTTCAGAGTACTTTTCCATACTTGTGACAGCTCCACAAGATTGCACATCCTCCTCAGTAAAACCTGTAATCACATCACAATTGTCAACTACAAAAATACAAGAGTTAACATTATCCAGCTGATCTAGATCCACCCAGTAACTCAAGAAATCATCAGTGATCTCTTCTTCTGTTTCATCAATGGAAACCTCCACTTTCAACTCAGCTGCTCTGAGTTGCGTACACCTCAACTGTACATCCATCATCTACTTGAGCTTCTTCAGCTCCTCTGTTAACTGCATGTTTATCTGTTGATCCCTTTTCTACTGTAGCCTCTGCCACTTCACTCTCTTCCTCATCAGCCAACAATTCCATTAACAACTCGAGATGAACCGCGATCTCAGCTTTCTCTTTCTCATACTCCTCATCAGTCCACTACTTCAATATGCCATTTGCCTTGGCATATTTCTCCCTCATTATACTGTGGCTTCTCTCTGAACCTATGCTTTCTCCTTTATGACTTTCAATAGTCATCTCCTTCGCCATGAGTTTCTCACTCATGAGTTGCACCAAGCCTCTGCAACAATAACTCTCCTGCTACCATTTACCTCACCAATCCCTTTCTCCGGATCTGGCCTCTTGGTATTCACTGGTCCTCTGCTGAAACCTTCCGAGCATTTCTCCACTGCTCCTTCAGGCTTCTCTCATCTGCAACTTTTAAGAACACACTTGTTCTTTTCATTCAACCTATTTTGAATATTTAGGTTCTACCACACACCTAGAATCCTCTGCTGGATTCCATCACCACTGCACTCCAGCTATGATCTACTTCTTGCTGAGATTTTCTCCACTATGCCTGCAACCAAATCCTGCAAACAGTTCTTCAAACCAGAGTTAAATATCATCTGCAAACTTACCTTCAAGATCCTGTTGATCTTTTCCTTCCATTCACCTGCACTTTTAAATGGATTGTCCTTCCCACTATCTTTCAGCTGTGTCTTCAAAATATGTTACTTCCAAAACTTACAAACATCCCTCTTACAGTTTAACTACTGTAATCTTACTATAAAATTTCATTCATTTCATATCTGCTAATCATTAGACAAAACTGCATACCTTCAATTACCTTCAGAATCTCACCATTCCTGCAAATCTATTTCAACAAATATTTATGCTTCCACTGCACAATTTCTCGATATTCAACTACTTTCAATCAGATTTTAGAATCTGATCCTTTCTTCCAATCTTCCGGCAAAGCTTTAGCTATCAGCAACAATCCCTTCTTTGTTGAGTTTCTTCCACTCAAAAATCATTAACAGCTTCTTTCATTACTATCCCTTAAGGTTTGATCTCCTTTGCTGAGATACTTCATTGCTGCAACCATCAATTCTCAATCTATTCCTTTGTCAGCGAAACTCAAATCGGAATTAAACAAACACAATACCTGCATGATTCTTCATTCATTTCGGCAATCATGTTCGCTGCAATTGTGTACTGCTGCATCTCAGATTCAAAATATGATCTTCCTTTTAGTATTCATCCCACACTCAATAAAACACACTTTAGTTCTCAACAGAACCTTCCTGCACTTCATTCAGAAAACAAACATCTTCAATTTCAACAGAGCCAAGCTCTGATGCCAAAAATGATGTAGGGCTAGCCTAAAAAAACCCAGAATCTTTCCATCTCATGCATATACCATGCACCTCAAACAATTGCCCAATTAAACTTCAATACACGGGCAAATTCAACAACTTAATTTCATGAAAGCTCTTCAAATATCTTTTTCACAAACTTCTATGGAATAGAAAAACCCATGCTTCAAATAATTTTCATGCAATCAACCCCAAAACTTCATTTCAATCCCAATTTAGAAACTTCATTCATCATTTCCATTTAAACATCAACATTCAAATATGGCTAGGTTCAATCAAAAGAATGAACTTCGTGTTTTTTTTAAACCTCAACCGGACATGGCAAACATCACTAATAACATTTGACATGCACAAAATTACGTGTTTCAACCAAAACAAAGTACCATATATATGTGCCTTTTCCCTTTCATCTTACCAAGCTGGACCAACACATCATGCATTCCTATTGGCTATGACAATTTGCATAAACATTCAGATTTTGATTATAATCAACTGTTAACCTAATAGCTTTCGACCAAATGAGTACAGGATCCATCTATTGAGCTTTTCCCTACTCAACGCCTCTGCATATGATAATTCCAATTGGGTTTTCACTCTATCATCATCGATTTCCAAAGCAACATGAAATTGCTTACCTTGCCATTCAGCGTTATTGAATTCAGCTTTGTTTCATCTGTCGGGTTTTCTTCCACCGATTTTTAAAACGTTGTCTTTCATTCACTGCACTGCCAATTTGCACCAAATTGGATTTTACAATGTTGTGTTCAATGTTGTATATTACAATCGATCCCAAATCGGATCTGAGATGGATGGACTCGCTTTTTTTTGTTGTTATTTATTCAGAACTCCATTTCCCAATTCTACCTTTGACTCAAGGGTTTATTAAATCTTCCTTTAACGATTTCTCTGTGCTACCATCGATTCTGCAGTTCTTACATTGTTCATGGCTCTGCGCTGACTCCCAATCAATCTATGTTTGACCGGATTTAACATCTGGCTTTCTATTCAACCACAAGGTTTCAGAACATTAATTAAACATTTGTTATGTCATCGATCCATCTATTTATCGATGACTGTATCATCCAGCCTTTCGAATGTCTGCACAATCTTATCAAATTCTCAGTGATATGCAGAATTAACAAATCAAAAGTTCACAAATATGAGCTTTTCCACGCATTATTCAACAAGTAGGACTTCATTTCAACACTTAGATATTAGTGTAGAAAATGTATTAAGGACCAGTTACTGCGTCTTTCCACATATCAACAGGAATATCATTCATTAATAAAACTGTAGATCAAATGCATTAACCAGTGGATATCATCCAATAGAAATTAAGAGGGTGAGAACTCCCTTTCGACCACCATAATCAAGCAAAGATCAAAGCTAATCGATTCGATCGATTTAATTGAACAATGTTGAATGGACTTCTTCCACAGGGATTAAAATACAAATTCACTAATAAACTAATAACTCCAGAATGCAAAAAGAGTCGAATTCCCTTTCAGACATTTAAACACCCAAGTCCAATTCTACACAACTCAACAATGGCATAAACTCCAGGAAATCAAATTCTGAATTAATACAAAGTACTTACAAACTCTTGTTGGCCAGATATTCGAGATCTATGGCCCTTTACAGTTTCCCGAAGGCCTGCAAGTAGAAACCTACTCTCAACTCACACTCTCACTCTCTCTTCAACCATTCAAGTGTATTTTCCTCACAAAAACCACTCATATTTATACATAAATAATGCATTTAATTCACTCCAAAAATCCCTCCACCTAATCCTCAACTAAATCTATATTTTAGGTGTGGACTCAAAAAAGTCCCATACATAGAATACCTACTCTCTAATTTTGCTCCTAATCTATTTCTCTCATATCCTTTTAATTAATAAAATAATATTTACAAAATCCTCACTTATATAATTTATCTCCTATTTTATTAAAAATAAAAAATTAATTAATAAAATAATAAAAATGTCACACCCCCCTTTATTACATATTTACAAATGAAAAATGGCCTTGATGCTCCTGCATCAGATTCCACTCTCATGGGAACCTTTGCATTACTGCTGCCCGCGACATCGACAGAAATTGCAAGTATAGAGACCTGCTACATTATTTCTTCCACTCTATCTCGATTAAGGGAGAGTACGGGTGATTCTGATATTTCTAGGTTGGATGAGTTTCTGCTGCCCAGCCCTATTGAGCTAGCATAGCAATCAATCTATTTGGCTTGGGAAGCAAATCTGAAATTAGCGTCACCGAGTGTTTGGGTTGATCTTTCCTTAGATTTTGGTACTCCATCTGATCCATTTTCCTCAATGTTCTTGATAGATGAGAATATTTTGGAAGCCATGATGTTAGAAGGAGAACCATGGGAATATTATCATCATCGTTCCCATATTCCTGATTATGAAGAAAATAATCTAAGTGAACTATATCACCCATCCATCAAAAATTTATTTTCGAATTATTTTACCATTAATGCAATCAATTCCGAGTAAATTCTTTCAAATATTGAATAAATGATTTCTATCAATAATTCGACCAAACCTAGCATTATAGATAATATTCATGTCATTGTATCTTTTTCTCCATTAGAACTCGAATCATATCGCTCTCTATTTCATGAATTTTGTGATGTATTTGCTTGGTATTATGAGGAAATTCTAGACATAGATACTAGTATAGTTGAACACACTATTAATATGTATCCTGATGTCAAACCGGTGTGTCAACGGCTTCATCCTATTCATCCAAAGAAAACCGCTTCCATCAAAGAAGAAGTTGAAAACTGTTGCGTGTTGGTTTCATTTACCCTATTCCACTAACTCAATGGGTTTCCAATATCGTTCTTGTCATGAAAAAAACAAGGAACAATTAGAGTGTGCATCGATTATAGGGATGTTAATCATGCTTGTCCAAAAGACAACTATCCTTCTCCCTTTATCGACCAGATTATTGATGATTTTTCTGGATGCGAGATCTTTTCGTTCATGGATGGATTTTCCAGCTACAATCAAATCAATATCCACCCAGATGATCAACATAAGACATCATTCATCTATCCCTAGGGCACATTCTCTTATAGGAAACTTCCGTTTGGTTTAAAGAATGCTGGGGAAACTTTTCAGAGAGCAATGAATTATGCTTTCAATGACATCAAGCACATTGTTCAACTGTATCTAGATGATTTACGAGCACATTCACGAAATCAGACTGATAACCTGATGCATTCGAGAGCCATTTTCTTACGCTGACGCCACTAAAAAATATGCCTCAATCCACATGAATGTGTGTTTTGTGTTGGTTCTAGTCATTTTCTTGGATTCGTAGTCTCAATAGAAGGATTTAGAATCGACCCTTTGACGGTTCAGGCCATTCTTGATTTTCCTGTGCCGTCAAACTTACTTCAGATACAGAAACTTCAAGGAAAGGCTAACTTCCTAAGGAGGTTCATTCCAAATTATGCCAAAATGGCTAAAGGATTTACTCAACTCTTGACAAAGGGGGTTCCCTTCCATTGGGACCAAGTTGCGCAAGATTCTTTTGATGCTGTCAAGGACACTCTTGTCTGATCATAATTAATGTATCCCCCTAATTATCAAAATTATTATTTCCTATATATCGCCATGGCCAAAATGACCATTGCTATGGTATTGGTCCAAGTAGAAGACTTAATTGAACATCCGATCTATTATTTGAGTCGCAATCTCAATGATACGGAAGTTAAGTACTCGTACGTAGAAAATATTGCCTTGGAAGTTGTTCAAGCTGTCCAAATATTTCGCCATTATATCCTACTCTAAAAAACAGCAATTGTTTCATATTGCAACCCCATGAATTATATCTTATCACGTCAATTTGGGGGTGGGGGTGGGGGGGGGAATATTCAAAATGGATTGTAATTTTGCAGGAATTTGATTTGGAATTTATCGAATCCAAGTCAAAGAAATCTTTAGTTTTGTCTAAGCTTCTCTGTGACCTTCCCTCTAATAGTACTGAAACTACATCGAAACCATCAATTCCAGACGAGTCTCTATTTCTGATCGGATCATGTAATATTCCCACTTTAGCACACAGCTAAATGGAATATTAAATTTTGTTGTTTACACATAAGAGGTAAATAAATGGGTAAGGAGGCCCATACATTGAATAAGAATGAATAAAATCCCTCTTAATATGAAAAGGGATATTCATAAAAGCTGGATTTCATACCCTCAAGAGTGAAAGAGGACATTTGTATGAGGACAAGGTCAAGTTTGACCAAGTGAACGACACTGGGATAAGAGGTGGAGACCACTTGGAGAGATAGCGCAGTGTGGATGGGAGGAAGTTTCCTTGGTGGAGGAAACCCTAAGGAGTGGGACCCATGAGGGGAGATCTTTTACTTGTTTAAAATGAGGGCAAGGCAACCATTGTTATTCATGTTATGTATTCTTGATTTTATGGTCTGTTTAGACTCTTATGAAATCTCCTGCTGTTTAGTAGAGTTGCAGTGTTGTCTACAAGGATCTCCTGTTTAGGAATCCTTATCCTTCCAAGAGAGGCCTCTTGAAGTATCTTGTACTTCATTCTCCACATCCAGGCTCAAGGCCAAGCCACCTCTTTTAGCTACAACATTATTTCTACTAAAGTATAACATTGTGTTGTAGGGTGTTGTAGTGGAGGTCCCACAACACCATTTCCGGAGCTATTTTTCAGAGGAGGGAGCTTCCATTCCTTTGGGAGGTTAGTGAGGAAGGTTTTAGAGCTTATTGAAGATTTTGGCATTGGGCCAAACCATTCCTTTCATCTACATCGTAGTATCCCTCAGTGACTGCATTATTTCCAGTGAGCATTTGCACTGGGGGTTTTGCAGATTGTTTGGAGGGTGAGACTTTCGTGTTAGGATCAGCCTTTCACTTAGAAGATTCATTGGAAGAGGTCTATTCATCTTGTACATCATATACATCCATCTCCATCCAGTTCTAGAGTTGCAGTTGCTACTCCGACATTTTTCCATTTTGCAGATTTTAGGAAATCCTTCCAAGATTGTATTGGAATTGTGTTTTGGGGATTTATATATTTTCTCCCTACATTGTATGAGCTGTAAATTGTTATATTTGTGTATTGACACTTCACAACAGTAGTTCCTCTAATAAAATTGCGTTGTCATAGCCTTGGGCACTCTTGTGTAGTAGTGTGTTTCATATTTTATGTACTTGTTTCTTGAGGTTGATTTTGCCTATCTTGAGTAGCTCTTTCCTCAAGATCATGTATATGTTTTGCTGCTGTAACTTAATAAGATGGCTATGAGTTCTTCTCGCATTCTATGATTTTATTTATTACTTCTACTCCGTTTTTGTGTTTACATATTGTTGTAGCTCCAACTTTAGAATATCTTAATATATTCTCATTGTTGTAGAAATTCCCTATTTTGGGATATTACAATAGTATCAGAGCATAATCTTGGCTTAGCCTATGGAACTCAGCCATGATGCCATCAAGAAAAGAGAAGATGAAGACTCCATTATTTGGAGGACAGAAGGAGGAGAGGCATTCAAAGCTTCTTCCTAAATCTATACAGAGCATTCATGAAGATTTCAAGAAGATAAGAAGGGAGATGTATACAAAATCTCCAAGAGGGTTTGAAACTGAGTCAAACTCTAGATTTTATTATGGGGAGTGTGATCCTGCAGCCACACCCTATGATGCACAATGTAGTCACATTCCCAGCTTTTCCATGAGAGAAAAGGAGGAAGAAAGAATGCCTAAGAGGGGAACTCTTAGTGGTTTCTTGCATGAATATGAATCTCAAACTCAGAAGTTTAGAGATCATATCACTTTCCTAGAGTTTTGCAAGATTGAGGTAAGGAGGAGAAAGCAGTCTAATGTGGATATATTTCTTCTATCTACCTTTGATAGTTCACCTACATGTTCAGTCAGGGCTTAGGTGGAAGAGCTAGATACCTTTCTGCAGCAGCACAAAATTTCTGAAGATGAAGCCATCAGAGTAGCAACGCTCCATTTTGGAGGTAAGGCCTATGCATGGTGGATATTTGAGTCTTTTACTTTAAATAATGCAAATACTTCTTCCTATGAAAGGTTCATTAAAACAGTGGTGGAAAAGTTTGATAAGGAAATTTCTAAAACACATGTGATGAAGCAAAACAAATCTAAACAAACAAAGGCCTTACATGTGATGGAGGAAACCATAGAACCAAGAACACTTCAGAAAACCATGGAAGAGGCTGATAACTTGCATCATAATTTTCTAGAGGCGAGAACTTTATGTTGTTTGTTGGCACAAGAAGGCATGGATATCCCTTTTTCAAAGGAGGATCCAATCATTGGGAGGTTTCCCATTCATGTTGAGGAGGCTGAGGGCAACAACACTGCCATATCTAGAGTTGATCTAGCACCTCATGCAAAGGATGGAGGAGCTCTTGCTCCAACTAGAGGGATTCTTGTATCATTGCAAGGAATTCCCTAGGATCTCACATGTGGAGATCAAGGCAACACTCATGACTTACATGTGCCATTGATGATAGAGTGTGAACCTATGGAGATACAAGGAGGAGATAGGGAGGATGACCAGCATCATGTGATGAGAAGCACACATCCCTGTCTATTTCATGAGGTTGATGCAACCAAGAGGGAGACTGGATTGTGCAGTGAGAGCAGGGAAAATTCTGTCCATTCATATATGCAGTCTACTCTTGATGATGATGGCTCATTGCATGGAGACATTTCACCAAGGAGACCACCATATTAGCAGAAGATGAGAGATGCTTCACAATTTGAGGCACCATTCATTTATTTCAGAGGATTGGAGACCTTGGGAGGTCATTATACAGCGCTGAGAGTCTTGGGTAGACTCAAGGAAGAGAGAGGAATTCTCTCAACATCATCTTTACCCACTCTCATTTTAGATTCTGTGTTGTGGCAGAAGCAGCATGGGAAGGATAGCAACCTTCCAACTTGCATTTTTGGCATGGGAGATGTCAAAGAGGAGGATGACCATATGACAGATGATCTTCATGATAGATTATCAGCATCGTCACTATGGAGGATGAGTGGAGACTCATCAATGAGGCACTCCATTTGCATGGGTAAAACATGTGGTAAGGGTATTGTTTGTTTGAATAATGATTTGTATTATGTATATATGCAGCCCTGAAACATATATGTGAAAGATATTGCTCAAGGAAGGAGCATTCTTCCTTCTAGATCTCATGGTCTACTTGAGGTCATAATCAGTGTTGGTCATGGTCATTCCCTAGGAGGACTTGGGGAGGCTCTAACTTTTGCAAAGCATGCTCACTTTGCACCATACACCATACACTTTCTCCAAATTTGTGATGAGATTGGGGTAGCAAGCAAATGGTGGGGAGGCCACCCATCATTTCATTTTCTATTGCAGTTGAGAGTCAAACTACGTTGGCTACATTTTAGGGACCATTTTCCTTCTCCCTTGCTTCATATGGAAGCTAGCATGATTCTCATTGTAGTTCCTTATGTTGTTCTTCTTATTCTTTTTATTGGGAGCATGATTGGGGGAGTGGCACATTGGTTGGATGTGTCCCTTGGGAGAGAGATTTCCCACATTGTTTGCATTGCATGTTCTGAGGGGAGCATGACAGAATATGTGGCCACTACAGCAGAACACTTGTTTCCATTTGAGGTGAGCCATATGTTTGATTGGATGCCATATGACAGTGAATTCCAACTCATCACATATGAGATGATTTGGGCCAACATGTTTCATAACGTTGGGGAAGAGATCCTTGAGGATTTAGTCTCCTTCTTGCTACTTGAGGGAAACGTTATTGCAGCCCAGGATCAACAGATACTCTACACTTATCTTAAGTGGAGATGAGGACAGCGTAGGGTAGGCTATTGTGTCTACCATGATCAGATTTTCAGCCCACCTATACTTCAGGAGCTCAAGGTGGAGGAGCATTTTCAGGAGTTTCCATGTTGGGAGGTAACTCATTTTTTATGGATGATTGCTTAGGGATGGGAGCTTCATATGGGGATGGTAGATCCCAATTCCTATCAAACCTCATGCCCCAAGAAGGCCCCTCAGTTTTATCCTTGCAGTTTCTTGAGGACAAGAAACATTTGGGAGAGGAGGACTGTAATATTCCCACTTTAGCACATAGCTAAATGGAATATTAAATTTTGATGTTTACACATAGGAGGTAAATAAATGGGTAAGGATGCCCATACATTGTAGAAGAATGAATAAAATCCCTCATAATATGAAAAGGGATATTCATAAGAGCTGGATTTCATACCCTCAAGTGTGAAAGAGGACATTTGCATGAGGACAAGGTCAAGTTTGACCAAGTCAACAGTACTGGGATAAGAGGTGGAGACCACTTGGACAGACAACATAGTGTGAATGGGAGGAAGTTTCCTTGGTGGAGGAAACCCTAAGGAGTGGGGCCCATGAGGGGAGAGCTTTTACTTGTTTAAAATGAGGGCAAGGCAACCATTGTTATTCATGTTATGTATTATTAATTTTATGGCCTGTTTAGACTCTTGTGAAATCTCCTACTATTTAGCAGAGTTGCAGTGTTGTTTATCACAAGGATCTCTTGTTTAGGAATCCTTCTCCTTCCAAGAGAGGCCTCTTGAAGGATCCTGTACTTAATTCTCCACATTCAGGCTCAAGGCCAAGCCACCTCCTTCAGCTACAACGTTATTTCTGCTAAAGTATAACATTGTGTTGCAGGGTGTTACAGTGGAGGTCCCACAACACCATTTCCCGATCTATTTTTAAGAGGAGGGAGCTTCCATTCCTTTCGGAGGTTAGTGAGGAAGGTTTCAGAGCTTATTTCAGATTTTGGTATTGGGCCAACCCATTCCCTTTCATCTACAGCACAGTATCCCTCAGTGTCTGCGTTATTTCCAGTCAGCATTTGAAGTGGGGGTTTTGCAGATTGTTTGGAGGATGAGATATTCAGTGTTAGGATAAAAATTTCACTTGGAATATCCATTGGAGGAGTTCTATTCAACTTGTAAATCATCTACATCCATCTCCATCTAGTTCTAGAGTTTCAACTGTTACTCAGCCCTGCTACTCCAGCATTTTTCCATTTTGTAGATTTCAGGAAATCCTTCCAGGATTGTCTTGGAATTGTGTTTTGGGGGTTTATATCTTTACTCCCCACATTGTATGAGCTGTAAATTGTTATATTTGTGTATTGACACTTCCTGACAGCAGTTCCTCTAATAAAACTGTGTTTTCATTGCCTTGGGCACTCTTTTGTAGCAGTGTGTTGTCATATTTTATGTACTTGTTTTTTGAGGCTAATTTTTCCTATCTTGAGTAGCTCTTTCCTCAAGATCATGTATACATTTTTCTGCTGTAACTTAATAATATGGCTATGAGTTCTTCTCACATTATATGATTTGATTTATCACTGCTACTCCATTGTTGTGTTTACATATTTTTTTGGCTCCAACTTTAGAATATCTTAAGATATTCTCATTGCTGTAGAAATTCCCTATTTTGGGATATTACAGATCATCTGATCATTGGTATGGG
Source organism: Pinus albicaulis (assembly GCA_034641835.2). NCBI lineage: Eukaryota > Viridiplantae > Streptophyta > Pinopsida > Pinales > Pinaceae > Pinus > Pinus albicaulis. The sequence continues at coordinate 1,225,377,162 of CM076582.1, read as the reverse complement.
GATTTCATCATTTATCTCCAAACCCAAAATTTTTCACCTAATACCTCTCACTCTAAACATCGACGTATTCGATACCAAGCCAAATATTATCTGATCATCGGCGATACACTTTATCATCATGGTGTTGATACCATTTTAACGAGGTGTCTCACTCATAATGAGGCCGAAAAAGTGTTAAATGATTGTCATGTTGGGGCTTGTGGTGGAAATTTATCTAGATATGCTACCGCGCAAAAGATACTATGTGTCGGTTACTTTTGGCCTACTATTTTTTCGAGATTGCATCCTCGCAGTCAGAAGTTGTCATACATGCTAGATTTTTTATCGTAAAATCCGCAAACCGCCAGAGCCAACGCACCCTGTTGTCTCTGTTGGACCATTTATGAAATGGGGTATTGACTTCATTACCTATAACCCTCCTTCATCTGAGGGGCATGGTTATATTATTGTTGCAATCAACTATTTTACCAAATGGGCCGAAGCAATGCCTACATTCAACAACATAGGACAAACAACTGCATTGTTTTTCTTTAACCATGTTATTGCATGGTTTGGGGTCCCATAGGCTCTAGTTGCAGATCTGAATGGGAAGAATTTTCGCAACCACATGATGTTTGAATTGACTTCCAAGCTAGGATTGTCACATGACAATTCTAATTCTTATTATCCACAATCAAATGGACAAGTTGAGGCTATTAAAAATATTCTTAATTGAATGATTCAACGAATGATAGGAGTTCGTAAAAGGAACTAGGATTTGATCATGTACTCCTCCTTGTGGGCATATCGAACCTAGGTGAGAAACGCGACTTGATTTACTCCTTTTCAATTGGTGTATGGTCTGGAAGCTATCTTACCAATCCAATGTGAAATATCATCGTTGAAAATTGCAATAGACTTGTTACCTGACACCGCATAAGAAGAAGTGTGTCTCCTTAACCTCGTCCATCTTGATGAAATGCGTCGTGAAGCCCAATTGGCCAACGAAGTGCATAAGAGATGTATAAAGGCACAATACAACAAAAATGTCCAGCCTTGCATTTTCTCAGAGGGTGACTTGGTCCTTCTCTACAATCAAGAAGATGATGTAATAGGTACAGGAAAGTTTGAACCATTATGGCATGTCCCCTATATTGTCAAAAGAGTTCTTGGTAAGGGTGCCTATGATTTAGTTGATTACAATGGGATTCCGTTGGCGTAGCCTAGAAATGGGTTTTATTTGAAACATTACTATGCTTAATCATGAGCGTAGTAATTTTTTGTATTTTATTGTAAATATATGTTGTTGATTTGCATTCACTATCTTAATTTGTTTTTAGAGTTTTCTTGACATTAGTAATCCACTTCAAATTTCATCGCATATGTCTGAATCTTCGAAACCATTTGTTGGATATGCTGATGGTGCTAGTCGTAGTACGCAGAATCTATCCTCTGCAGGGTGGGCCATTTTCGCTCTGAACGACGAGTTAGTGAGTTTTCAAGGGATCTGTATTGATATATCGATGAACAATATCACTGAGTATAGCGCGTTGATCGAACTTCTCTCTGATTCCATCTCATTTGGTATTAACCACATAATCATAAGGTTAGACTCACAACTCATGGTATTACAACTTACTAGTATTTATACTGTTAGAAATCCAACACTTCTTAGATTGTTCCAAAGAGTTCGACTTTTGGAAAGACATTTTGATTTTATTCAATATCAACACATTTCCAGAAATTTGAACACATTGACTGATTCATTAGCTAATCAAGTTTTAGACAGACATTTTCAACATGTGTAAAGAAAACATTCACATCATTGAACGGGATTGCACAATAAACATAGGAAAACACTGAAATCATATAGATAGATATTTATAGGTTTTTAAAAAATTTGTGCCCAAGACAGATTGGTCATCTAACCTCAAAATTTATGCAAAATCTCATAATTAAACTAGTGGTGCTCGTGGTAACATGCTATAGATCTAGCTATCCTACGAAGTAATCACATCCAAAGGTTAGGAACCCCAATAGTGTGTCGTTGCAGTCGCATAGGAAGCTCTTCGATCTAGAAATCTGGAATCCCAAAGGTAAAACCCTCTATGTGCTGCTGAAGTTCAGTCAGAGTCTCAGCCATATCAAGGTCCTGAAGGACTGATCTCCCAACAGCCCTATCTGCTGGCACATTTGCTTCACGCTTCAATTCCACTACTGGTTGAACACGACCAACATCTGCATTACATCAAAAATTTATTTTAGTCTTGGGAAAACATCAAAATACAATAACATTGTATAAACCTTAGGAAAATCAAAAAACAAGGTCAAAACATTCTTACCTATTGCACCCCACTGAGCACCTTCTCGTAATGCTAAATCTAGATCTCCTCGAAAATTGACGCCTATGTATGCATACTCATCGATGGCAACAATCTGTCACCAGAACCAGGAAAATAATGCAATAGATAACACAACAGTCGATTGGCTTGCATGCCGACCCATGAGTTCTACCCATCCCTGCATTCAAGGATCTCTAGGACTAGCTATATCCAATGTCACATGTTGTGGCTGCATCAGTGGAATCTATTCCAAGGCGAAGGCTATAAAGATAGAACCATAGCTAGAGTTATTCTTCCTTCCTCCATTTTCTTTATTCAGTTGTTCCTTTATCTAAGATAGAAAAGCTTCAGACCAGCTGAAGACTGTTGGCTCCATACACTCTAGCGCATACTGCATATACAATATGTTCACCACATGTAGTTTAACGTTGCTGGCAAGTTTAGCGATTGTGAAAAGGATAGTTATCAAAGGAAAATCTCTGACATTCCGGATGTTTATTTTTCCATATTTTCTAGGTTCTTCCCCTGGATAGAAATACTGCAGAATATAATCACTCAATGTCTCTCCTCCAACGATATACCCTAAGAGTGAAATGGGAAAACCTCTCTTCGACAATCCTGTGAGAAAATACACGTCCTCAACAGTTATGGGAACCATTTGGTTCTTAATATGAAATGTCTCTATCGTCGTATCCTATGCTCGAACTAAGAACTCTAAGAGTTTTATTTTTTGCCTCATCCCGGATAATTTCAAGTACTTAAGCAGTCCACAATCTCTTAGGGCTCTTATAGTACCTAGATCATTCAAGGAAATCATATATTATTCTTCATGTTTTATTTCCCTCCATGTAATCATCATTATAATTCGATGGAAACCTGAAACACAACCATAAGATCCATTAGATTCCATTCATTGCAAAAAACTAGGTCAATTTTGGGCATAATGAGAAAATCAAAAACTTAAACTGCGCCCAACACACTCCCTGACAAGAGACAGTGCATTGCACATGCAAGTACACTTCATTGTACTTGATATGCAATGCAATTTTCAACATTCAGGGGTGCGTTGTCTCATTTTGGGTAGAATTTACCCTAGGGGCCTTAAAACCCTAAAAATTTGCAGAATTGGAAATTAAATGAATACTAAAGGAAAGAGGAGGTTCATGGCACTAACTTGGATCAAAAGGCAACAAAATCCATCCACAGAAATGATCGCAATCAAAAACTGAAGTTTGGGCGAAAAATCAGGTTCAGAGATCCAAAATGCAAATGGTAACTATAGAATGGTAAAAATGAAAAGTGAAACTACTTTTAAATATTCATTTAATTATTTGCAAGTTAAATTTATTGCTATGACTATAGTTTTATTAATTTTTTATCATGAAACATGTATTTTTAATCCATTTGATGTTGTTCTGAATAGGAAATACAACTGATGAATAGATTAGTCATGTGGATTTATTTCAAAGAATGACTTGAACACAAAGCATACTTTTTCTCCTTATTTTTTGAGCTTTGTTAAAAATGAAAAAGGATTTGAAGTGCACTTTTATCTCTTTTTCGAGCTTCGATAACAGCAAAAAAGGAACCCTTGGAGTCTTCTTTCAGCTCTTTTCAGACTCCGATAATGTGAAAATATTGCCAAGCACTTGTCTTTTTGAGCTCGTAAAAGTAAATGAATTGATATCTATTCAGTATAAGTTTAACCCTTTTCCGGATTGAGATAGATTATTTACGAAAAAGGAATACCTTGGTTAAACATGACCAAAGAGGTTCTCTCAGATATTATTTTACACTTTTTCAGATCTGAGCGACAAATTTATGAAAAAGTACTTATGGAGTTTTCTTTCGTTCTTTTTTTCAAACTCTATAAATATGAAAAAGGACTGGGCTATCACTATTATTAATCTTGTTAAAACATAAAATAGTGATGGGCTTGTCAATCATGGCAAGAATCGAGTTGCATTCATCGCTAGACTCATTAAATTATTAAATAGTGATACTTTATTCACCTGAAGGGTTAAATTATAGATCAAGCAAATGTTACCCTCCTCAAGCTTGTTAAAAAATAAAGAGGTACTGGTCGACAAATGATTGGGGAAAATTTGGGAAAAGTGAGCAAAATTTCTTTATGGTAGCAAGTCGCTCTTGAACATGACACTTCCTTCACTCCATGTACGTGACTGTTTGGGTTGGGTAATCATCTTGATGGTTCATTCACACCTATGCTTCATCATACCTTCACTTCGGTTTTGGGTCAATGCTGCCAACTCATCACAGTGTTGCCGATATGTTCAAGAGAAGTCATTTGGTGAATAAAGTCATCCTTCTGCAATACTCGTAAACCTTCATTCTCTTGATCACCATCCCTAAAAATTTCTATATCAATTCATACCCTTGTCTCTGAAATCAGTAACTCCCGTTTCACAATAAGGTGGCTTCCTGTCGACAACAAATCAATATCCAGGAAGTTCACTTAGAAACATCAGATTCCAATACCATGAGACTTGTTACAGCATCGACAAGATCCTTGCTTCTGGACCTTTGACCGAAAGATTTTGTTTGACGTTCGAAATCAAATCATCTATTCACGCCTTACAAAATGTACTGCAGTACCTTGAGGGCCATTGACATTAATGGTGGTTCTCTCGCATTTTTTAACAACTCACATCATTAGCTGGTAACCAAACGATGTCTTTCCATGTTCGATGACAAATCACATATTCGCATAGCTAGACTTGCACCCGAATGATCAAGTGAATGAGATAAGAAGACCCTGGATCTAGTTTTAGCCATCCGGGTTGCGATTTCAGGATTTTTGTACACATCATCTATATGATGACCTTACATACAGATCGTCATCCAAACATGGGCCTATATCTGTAGGCATGTCTACATTAGGCAACATTCCAATGTAGAAGACTTTCTGAATTATGTACATGTTATTAGATTGTTTATGTGTTGAACATGGGAATGCCTACCTTTAGCAATCATGATCAAAGAGGATATATCATGATGTAATTTATTGTAATATTGATGCAGGTGACCACTCCACTTCATCTCCATCCCATCATAGTGTAAAGCATCTCAATGAAATGCTTTTATTATTTTAACCTCATTGTTTAGGGGGAAATTGTTATAGGTCAATTTGGGAATCATTCCCAATGACTTGGTTAACTAGGCATCATCTCCAGGACCAATGACTAAGGTTCTATCATTCCTTATCATTTCAAGTTGCTACATGCCCTAAGACAAGAAAAAGACAAATCAAGCATGACTTTCATCAAGCAAAGGTTTCCAAGGTTTGAAGTTTATTATATAGCATATGAGAGATCACCAACGTTGCCTCTAAGGGGACTAAGTGCATTGCATATGCAGGTAGCCCCATGCAAGGCTACTCTGTAAAGCACTTCCCACAATCTATGAGTGCACTGGTTACATTGGGAGCGAAATTCTCATTGTTCTGGAATCTCCACTTGGCCAGTGCCTTTTAGAAGAGTTCACATGTGTCAAGCTTCAAATCCAAGTGTCCATTTGACATCGACAAGATTGGAAACATTTCTTGCCTATTATTGGAAATTCATTGATTGAAAAACAACCTTCATATCCTCTATAAATTGAGCACAGATTTGAGTGTTTGGTAAGGAATAATTTGAGAAGAGAAATGCTGGTGGATTTTCAATTGAGAGTTAGATTTGTGTAATAGCTGCTGGAGAGATTTATACTATGATGGGGCTGAGGATCGTTGCTGGAAGGGTCACTTCAAATCAGTCATTGGGTTGTAACCTCTCCTTCTATCATCAATAAAGAATACAACTTACTTTTCCCTATATGCATTTGTATTGGCTTTTATTTTCCATATTGAAAGATCTTAGTTGATGTATATTTTTTATGCTTTACTGATTTAGCTAACTAACTTGAATAGACATTTGTATTATTGCTATATTTTGTTGTTTTAGCGTTCTTTCCTGCAGGAAGAAATTTTCACAAACCACTTGAATTTGAAGCTACAACGGAAGCAACAGAAGGAGCCATTTAGAAGTGCTTGGATTACAAGTAAACCTCTAATCCTTTCTGTGTGTCTGCTCTGAGTTAGGAAAGGTAGTCGTACAGTCTTTAATCTGTTGTTCTAGACTGTCATCTATCTAGGGAAGCATGTTTTATCTGTAATTCACAATTATGTTCAACAATAGGGCTCCCCAAAGGATCACTACAACAACAGGATACAGGTGTATCTTGGGGAAGTACACAAAATCTAACCTCAATGATTGGGACAGTAGAGAACATGCAGTCCTTGAAAGGATCCACTCTGATGTATGTGGAACTTTCTCCACAGCCTCCACTTCCAAGCACATGTATTATGTTATATTTGTAGATGATTTATTGTGGAAATTTTGTATATTATTCATGTAGAATAAAGACCAAACATTTTGCAATTTTGTTGAATTTAAATCACTTTTTGAGAAAGAAATTGGAAATAAAGTGAAAGCTCTTAGAAGCGATAAGGAGGTGAGTACATATTGAATGTGTTTAAAAGTTTATGTGCAAAGGAAGGAATTCAATGAGAGTTGACAACATCCCATAACTGATCTAGGTGGCTCCAGATACACACACGGGACAAAGAGGGTTGAGGGAAGCTCAAAAATCAAAGTGTTCAGAATTATTTCAAACCAGGTTTAGATTCTAGATCTCGTCTTTCTGATTCCAACGACACATACGACACTCAATTCCGAGTCCATATGGAGAAGTTAGGAGTAGTCAAATTTTTGGGTTGACTTGGTAATTAGGCAGCCTTAAGGAAGGCACAAATTCAACCTTTCCTGGCCACCGAATTCTGGCAAGCTCAGGCTAGGTTCCAGGAAAATTTGTGGCCACTTTAATTTGACTCCTACCATCAAATTCAATTTTTTTAAAACGCCTAATTAGTTTTAAAACACAAAAAAATTAATTAGAAAAAGAGGATCATGGGCCACCACCCCCACCACCCCAATTTTTCACATGGCACATATATTAAATATATTAATGGGTCGGCGAGCCATAACCCCTACTGGAGCCCACGCCACACCCATTGCTGTTAAACCAAACCATATCTCTCTCTCTCTCTCTCTCTCTCTCTCTCTCTATATATATATATATATATATATATATATATATGGTGGGGTGGTCGATGGTCAACCCCGCCACCCCAACCATATAACATATTATATGTTATATACGATGTGCAACAGTCGTGTGAGTTGGGGGCTAGCCACCAAATGCAGGCCCAGCCCCCCCAAAAAAAAAAATTTGTTATTTAAAACTTAGGTGTATGTAGATTCTGTGGGGAGGCGGGGTTTGAACCCCTGACCTTCCCTCAACAAATTCCAAGCTTTTCCATTACGCCAACGGAGGAGTTTGAAAACTGTGCCCACGAATTTTTATATAAACCCGTCTTTTCACCAATGCACCCAAGCCATGGAGGAGTAGAGTGTGCACACTGTTCGAGACAGGCACATATTTCAATGTAGGTGGAACCATGAGTAGGCCCAGAAACAAGGAGTAGAACCACAAACCTTGAAATTTTTCCGAGGAGGTAATTTTTCTTGATGTCACAATATAGTCAAGTTTATAGTCATTTTTCATGGTTTTTCACAGGGAACGCAATGGCGAGGTTGGATTCGCCTTTTGAGCTGTAGATTTCCAGTCCACACATGGATTAGCATCGTGGAAGAATCTAGGGGGAATCTAATAGGTTCCTTTTTACCCTAGATCTTCACTTTCTTAAAATTCAAAAAATGGACAGTCAAATTTGCACTATTCAATGTAATGAATCTGATGGAATATTCAGATTTTCCATCTGAGCTTTACATTTTTCAATAATGTTTTGAAGTGAAGTTGTAGGTGTCATCTTTCAGTGAGTGAGAAGTTTATTTCACACATTTCGACGCCATGATTGTTATGGTGATTTCAGATCCAGCAGCATAGCATCCCATTCTACAGTCATCTTCAGTGTGAGGTATATGATGTGTTGATTTCATGTAATTATTTGTCCTTGAGACATATCCCTTTTGATGTATGAGGTGTGGGATCTTGTTTTCTTATTGATGTACTTTCTATAATGGACTTGCATTATGTTTGAGATCCCTTGATTCCATATTGTCGGGATACTCATGTATGTTGTTTGAGATCCCTTGTTTGCCATGATTGGCGGGACACTCATAGTATTTATGTGTGAGCTATTATCATACTGATAGGAGTGCTTTTTATGTATGAGAGTTTTGGTAGTGGAACATCTCGTAGAGAGGTCTAGCCACTCTTGCGTGAGGGCATTTTCCTTGTATGTCAAAGAAACACACTCATGTACATCTTCACTCCTTACAACACTTAATGCAACGGCCTATGTTATATACGATGTGCAACAGTCGTGTGAGTTGGGGATGAGCCCAACCCCCCAAAAAATTTATTTTATGTTATTTAAAGCTCAGGTGTATGCAGATTCTGTGGGGAGGTGGGATTTGACCCCTCGACCTCCCCTCAACCATATTTCCAATATTTTTCATTGTGCCAGCGTAGTAGTTTGAAAACTCCGCCAACGAATTTTTATATAAACTTGTCTTTTCACCAGTGTGCCCAGGTCATGGAGGAGCAGAGCATGCATGCAATTCGAGGTGGGCACAGATTTTGATGCAAGTGGAACCATGATTAGGCCCAGAAACAGGGATCAGAACCATGAGCCTTGAAATTTTCTCAGGGAGGTAATTTTTCTCCATGTCAGAATATAGTCAAGTTTACATACATTTTTCAGGTTTTTTCACGAGGAACACAATGGCGAGGTTGGATTCACCTTTTGAGTTTTAGATTTCCAGTCCACACATGGAGTAGCATCTTGGAGGAATCTAGGGGGAATCTAAATAGTTCCTTTTTACCTAGATATTCACTTTCTCAGAATTCATAATATGGACGATCGATTTTTCACTATTCAATGTCATGAATCTGATTTCATATTCAAATTTTCCAACTGAGCTTTATATTTTCGGTCACTTTTTTGAAGTGAAGTTGTAGGTGTCATATTTCAGTGAGTGAGCAGTCGATTTCACACCTTTCGACACCACAATTGTAATGGTGATTTTAGATCCAGAAGTGCAGTAGCCCATTCTCTAGTCATCTTCAACATGAGTTATATGATGTGTTGATTTCATGTACTTGTTGTCCCTGAGATGCATAGCATTGTACAATTCCCTTTTGATGTATGAGTTGTGGGATCTTGTTTTGTTATTGATGTAGTTTCTGTCATGGACTTGTATTATGTTTGAGATCCCTTGATGCCATATTGGCGGTATAATCCTATATGTTGTTTGAGATCCCTTGTTTTCCATGATTGGCAGGATACTCATAGTCTTTATGTGTGAGCTATTGTCGTACTGATAGGGGTCCTTTTTATGCATGATAGTTCCAGTAGTGGAACATCTCATAGAGAGGTATAGCCACTCATGCGTGAGGTAATTTTCATTGTATGTGATAGAAACACACTCATGTACATCTTCACTGCTTACAACACTTAATGCAGTGGCCTACACCAACTTGACACTAAGGCTTGGAGATGTAGTCCCTCCCGAAAAAACTCCATTATCAAACGACGTTTTCTTATGATTTTTGATCTTGATATGTTATTTTCCTCTTCTTTATAGCATAAAATTATTCATTTATGTTCATTGACTCTTTAATTAAATGCAATTCTAATTTATCAGCTGAAGTAAAAGGTCTTGGTTAAGGGTATCAAAAATTTACCCTGGATCAATAACCCAAAAAAGAATGGGGTGGATGAGAGGAAGAACATAATTATTGTGGGAGTGGCAAGGGCGATGTTGCATGAACAAATCCTACCACTGCACTTGTGGGCTAAAGCATGAAACACAATGGTCTATTTGAATAACAGGAGTCCTCATCTAATTCTTGGGATGAGTACACCAGAAGAAGAATTTTTAGGGAAGAAACTAGATGTGTCACACTTCATGATATTTGGAGCATCATTATATTTTCATGTCTCCAAGGAATCAAGGAAAATGTTAGAGCCTCCAGTAGAGTTAGGGATATTTTTGGAGTACACAAAAACACCTCACAACTATCATGTGTACTTTCCATCCTTCAGAATGACATTTGTTCGAAGGGATGTGAAGTTTGATGAGGAGAAGGAAATGAGGTGTTCCCTTGAGAGGGAGCTTCAATTTCATTCATATCAGGAGATTTTAGCTCCAAAGGAAGAACCTTAGGAAGTTGTGGAGCAGCCACATGGAGAGGAGCAGAGAGTGGAGACATCCACTCAAGAAGATACCATGTAGAGACATCCATAGAAGGAAGTAAAAGAACCAGGGAATATGGAATATTATTGCATGATGCTAGAGAGAATGTGGGAGAACCAAATTCATAGTCCAGTAAGAGGATTTCATCATATTGGTACACTAGCTACATGGTTCTTATGACTAATATAGTAGAGACAAAACAATCCTCATTCAAAGAAGCAGTAGAGTAGCCTGTATGGGTTGATGCTATGGTAGAGGAATATGATTCCATTGTTAGAAAAAATGTTTGGGAAGTGGTCCCAAGACCAGAGGATAAATCAGTGGTGGGTTTGAGATGGATTTACAAGATGAAGCATGCAGCAAATGGAAACATATAGAAATACAAGGACATATTTGTGGCAAAGGGTTTCTCTCTAATTGAGGCAATTGAATATGAGGATACTTTTTCTCCAGTAGCAAGGTACTCTTCTTAATTCCATCAGATACATTATAGCAATAACTGCACAGATGGGGTGGAAAATCCACCAGATGGATGTGAAGACAACATTCTTCAATGGAGTTATTGAGCAGGAGGTTTACATCGAGAAACCAGAAGGTTTTGAGACCTTTGATAGAGAGTCTCATGCGTGTAGACTCAAGAAAGCATTGTATGGATTGAAGCAAGCACATTGTTCTTGGTACACGAGGATCAAAAATTATCTCACTGGGTTGGGAATCACCAAAAGTGAAGCAGATGAAAACCTTTATCATATTTTGGTTGAAGGTAACTTATTCATTATTGTGTTATATGTTGATGATTTAATTTTAATTGGTGATGAGAATTTGATCAGTTATTACATGGAATATCTTGCAAGAGAGTTTGAAATGAAGGACATGGGTCTCATGCACTATTTCCTCAAATTGGAAGTATAGGAAGGAGAAGATGATTTTTTTTTCCCTTACGGAAAGTATGCCAACGAGATACTTCAGAGGTTCTACATGCAAGAATATTACAAACCCATGGATACACCTCTAGTGACCAACTAAAGGAGGGAGGATGCCACTCAAGGGAGGAAGTGGATGCTACTGTTTACATGTCGTTGGTGGGCTCACTAATGTATCTTGTGAACACACAACTAGACATGTGCTATGCAGTCAACCAGTTGAGCCAAGATATGGTTCGATTGACCAAATTATTTTGAAGGGTTTCTAAGCATGTTCTATGGTGTCTCAAAGGCATTACTCAATATGGAATATGGTACAAACATATATATGGAGTGAAGCTATGTGGCTTCACAGATATGGATTGGATGGGGAGTCCATCACACCAGAAGGGAACATCAAGAGGAATTTTTAGTTTTGGGTCAGCAACGATTTTCTGGTACAGAAAGAAGTAGAGATATGTGGTGCTCAACTCAGCAAAAGCAGAGTACATGGCTCCCATTCAAGCAGCATGTGAGCCTATCTGGATGAGAAAGATACTTTTTGGGTTATTCGATCAGATGATGGATCTTACTGTGATTCACTGTAATAATAAAATTTATATCAAGCTCTCTAAAAATTGTGTTTTTAATGATAAATCCAAGCTCATATATATATAACTATTATCAACATATATGAGATTCTGTGCAGAGGCAGATCATGTTGTTGCAATACATTTCTACAGAGGAACAAGATTAAAAAATTTTGAGAAAGGATTTGTCAAGAGGAAAATTTGAGTTCCATAGAGGCATGATTGGGGTGGTATATAATCCCTTTATTGCTGAGAGGGTGTTGAAAATCTAGCAAGAAAATCTAGATTTGACTTTGCCTTGGTCAAACTAGATTAAAATTTGAATTTCAATTTCAGCAGAATACTTGGAGGTAGTTAATTGAGGTGACATGGCACTTGTCATTAAGTTAACTCAATTAATTCTATTTAGAGACACTTGATTTAAATTAAGCGTGATTTATTGCTAATTTTTAGCAATCTATTTAAGTTAAGTTGAGTTATTGTCAGTTAAACTAGTTCCAATTATTGGAGAAACTAGTGGAAGGTTAAATTGTGTAGTGCAACATAAATCACACTCAGTGGTCATCCAAGTAAATGATCAATCAACCCAAAATAAACGATGCATGTAGAGAATTTGAGTTACCAATTTGATATTAGAGTTCAAGGGAAGTGTAGTATTAGTGGTAAACTAATCCAAGTTGTACAAGTGGTGCATGCAGTCAAACATCAACCTAAAGGAATTCTACAATCCAGATTGAGGAATTTCCGAAATAATAGGGGTTAATTTCTGAAGGAACATCACAAGGAAATATGAGCTTGGAAGGTTGAGAAATTGGCAAAGTATTGGCCAAAGTCAGTCAGTAAAGAAGTAGGATATGCTATACAGGCACAGGTTGTGCTCAAGCTTGAGCAAGCATATGTATTCATCCAGATTCTTTGATTAATGAAATACATATAGGAATGGGTTTTGAGCAGTTTTTTCCCCTAGATAAATCTTTGTGCATTTTTTATGTTTCCTTTTGCATGTTGATGTTACGTGTTCTCGATCATGAATTAGCTTCCGCAGATCAATATAGTATCTTCTAGTCTTATGATTTAGTAAATTTCATGATCATTTTATAATCTACACATTAATTTCTACACTTTTTTACATTACACCTACAGATCTCCCTTATATAAAATTATATTTTAAATATTTTATCTACAAAATAAAATTTATAACTTTGTAAGTTTTTTTTTTTTTAAATTGAACTAAAATTCATATTATTAAATATCATCAATTTAATTAATGATGCTTTCCCCTTTTTAAGTATATCGTAGGACCAGTGATGTAATCTGAAAAAATACAAGATATTATGCTATGAATAGCTCTGAAAGAAATGAAAGAGGGATATTATATGTCATGTGGTAAAACAAAAGAAAAAGAAGTAGTGAGGACCATGAAGGATGAAAAGTGCATAGTTCGCTTTATTAGTCCTCCTTTAGTGGCCAACAATAATGCAAGAGGAAAAGCGTAGAAATATAAATTGGCACTTTACCTCATTCTAAAAAATGTTCATAGATCCTTACTCACAATAATGTTGAGAATATTTATTACTAGTATAGAGATAGTTTTATTCTTGAAACATTAAATAATTTTTGTGTTAGTTATATGTAAATTTTCATGGATAATCCAATAGATAGTTCATCACAACAAATTTGATAAAATTATATTTCAAATTTCAAATTCTACACTAATATTACAATTTTATTTCTTTTTAGATTTTTGGATATGTATAATACCATTAATATTGCACACATGTGAGTTAATATAAAATAAAGAACAACAAAATAAAATCTCACACACACATTGACACAAGATATGGCATGGGAAACCTTTCGAGAGAAAAACCCTTTTGGAAGGTGAGGCTGCTTTACTCTCTTTCTCTGAATAGAAAATATTTGCAAGTACAAAGAAGTTTGACCTATGGCCTGTGGGCTACTATAGTGCACAATTCCTCTTTGTGTTCTATATATCCTATCCATCTCGACTATTTTTTCTCAGTTATGGGACAAATTCACTTCAAAGAATGGAACCCCCTTTCCTTCTAATGGCTGAGTTATAACACAAATCGATAACCTACTAGTGGTTAGGTTTGACTACCTAAAATCTTAATCAGAGTTACAATATAGACTCTTCTAAAGTATTATTTATCATAATCATGTGGCTAGCCCCATTTTCCATGAATAATGGGGGTTGACGTGGCATCCTCTCAAAGTATGATGGTGAAAACAAGAAGGTAAACTTCTAAGCAACATAATTTTTTGATACACACTTTGATCAACGCAATTATTACACCATTGGAAAGTAATATGTGTGTATAATAGTAAAATGATGTGTCACACTAGAGTAGCAAATTTTTACCCCAAAAAATTTCTTTGATGCCTCAAAATTCTCCTAGAATGTTTTAGATCCCAATTTTCCAAACTGAGTCCAACCAATAAAAATGGTCATGAGAACCGATTTGTCCATTTTTTCAAATTTGAAATAATAAAGATGAATGAAAAAAAATATAATGATCCAATCGAGATAACACCTCCCCATTCTAGTAGGATTTTGGTTCATAAACGCTTCTACTGAATCAGGTGAGGAAATTTTTCCTCCACCTTCTTTCTGGTGTACCATTTAGCTTTGCCTGGAGGTTATCCTTTCAACCCAATTTTTCAAAGGTAATGTTTCCCTTATCTTATAGCTCCAGAGCTCTTCTGAAAATTTGTATCTTCTATCAACTATTCCTGAGAATTTGGAGCCAAATCTTTCACAAAAGGTAGGACTTGTTCCTATTCCTAATCTAGCATGGAAGGCTCGTAGAGTTCTAGATTCTCCACATTCACAACTGGGTAAATCTACATATATGGTGGTAAACTAAGTCGATAGGCATTATCACCCACCTTTTACAATATCTAAAAGTGACCATACCTTAGAGCCTTGATTTTCTTACCAGGCCCATGTAACCTCTCCTTGCTCAATTATAGCCATACTCTATCTCCCATCTTGAACAATTTATTTGTCATGTGTTGATCATGTCTGGCCTTATATTTCTCATGTGATTTTTACGGTGTCTCTTGTACCTATATATGGATCATCTTGATCTTCTCTATAATTTTTTCAGCCCTCAAGGTGTCTCCTGTAAGATATCCCCTCACTCCTCTTTACCACCCATATGCGATGTCTAAAGGTGAAGACAGAATAAATCCAACAAAAAATTTAAATGGGGATTTTCTTGTAGAAGTATGGACTTCTCTATTATAAGAATATTGCGTATATACCATATTTACATTCCATGTCTTTGGATGCTTCTCGTTGTATCCCCTTAGAAGTTTCACCAAAATCCTATTGACTACTTTTGTCTACCCATCTGTTTGCAGATGGAATGTTGTAGATATCTTCAAATTTGTTCCCTTATTCTCCCACAATGTAGCCCATAATTCACTAAGAAATCATGTTCCCCTACTAAAACAATGATCTTTGGTATCCCAAATTTCACCTAGACCTGTCCAAAGAACAATTTTTTTCTTCTTTCCTCGTGATGTTATTCTTATAGAGCATCAAAATGCACATCTTGCTAAACATGTCAACTACCACGAACATGTAATCATTTCCCTTCCTACGTATTGGTAAACCTCCCATAAAGTCCATGGAAATACTTTCTCAAGGACTAGTGGGTACAGGTAATGGATAATATAGACCTTGTTTCCTACTGTTAGGCTTACTGGTAAGACAAAGCATGAATCCTATTATAAACCTAGCTACATGTTGTTGCATCTTAGTCTAGTACACATACCTCTGCAAATTCACCATGGTCTTCCATATAACAAAGTTCCTTGTAACCTTGGAGGCATGAGCCTCTCTAATCAACTACAATTTCTCACCTTTAGGAATGCATAACTTATCCAACCTATAAAGTAACCCGTCCTAGATATAGTAGCTAATAGTGTTTTCGCCATCATGCACATGACTATGAATCTATAATGATTGAAACACCTCCCTGAAGTCTTCATCCTCTAAATATGCATCTCTATATGCATCATGGATGAATGGCTCCATGTGCATAAGAGTCCCAAAAGATGTGATCTTTTATGTGGGTGGCCTTGAGAGCATTTCGACCAACTTGTTTGTGTTGACCTTCTTATACTTGATCACCAAATGAAGTTTTTGTAGAAACCCCATCCACTTGTAATGCCTAGTATATTGTAGCTTACTATGGACCTATAGGTGGTTTGTGATATATGTGGATTACTATCTCCTTTCCCATCAAATAGTGCTTCCACTCCTTCACACCTTGCACTAGGGCATAGAGCTCATTTTCGTATGTAGTTTAGTTAAGAACTGCACCATGAAATACTTCAGAATGGTAGCTCATACATGCATTCTTCCCTACATCAAGACTACTCCCATAACATACCCACTTGCATCTATCTCGACTTCAAATGCCTATTAAAAGGTTGGTAATGCCAGAATTGGTGTTTGACTAATATTATTATTTGTATCATTGAAAGCCCTTTATCGACCCTTTCCCCACTTAAAACTCTTACCACCTTTTGTTATCACATGGAGAGATGCTACTAATACTAAAAATGAGGCTATGAATTTCCTTAGTTACATGTCTACCCTGATGAAAATCTTGACCTCAGAAACATTAGTAGTAATTAACCATTTCATGATGGCCTTCATCTTGGTGGGGTCTACATTTAGCTCTTCTCCACCTATCACATACCCCAGATACACCAAATACTACTGTGAAAACTCAGACTTCTTGAGATTTTCTATTAGTTTCTACATCTTTAATGTCTCCAAGACCTGTGTCAAATATGAGATGTGCTCCTTCTAGGTAGCATTGTATTCTAGTATATCATCCAAATAGACAATAACACATGAATACATAAAAGGGAAAAATACATCATTCCTTAATCTCATAAACCTAGTGGCTGTGTTGCATAGGTCAAATGGAATTACTCTTGACTCATATAAACCTTGCTTGATTTTGAATATGATCTTGTAGTTATCTTCTTCTTTTACTCAAACCTGGTGGTATCCAAAGTTTAATTCCAACTTCGTGAGTTATTTTTTTTGCTACAATTGATCCAACATATCATTTATCCTAGTTGAGTGGTACCTATTCTTTAGCATGATTTCTTTCAATGCCCTGTAATCTATACACACCTACCAAGTCCCATCCTCCTTTGGCACAATGATGATGTGTTACCCACATGGTGATCTATTCATTAAAATGATACCATATTCCAGTAGCTACTATAATTGTTTCCTAACCTCAATTGCTTTGATAATAGACTTACTATAAAACCCAATGTTTGGAAATGGGGAGTTCCATGCTCCACTTCCCTCTTAGATGGTAGCCCTTTAGACTCCCAAAACACATCTTATATGCATATGGAAACTCTTCCACTTTTTACTTTTTGTTTCTTAGTACACCCCTCTAGGGATTTATTTCCTCTTACTAACTCTTTTACAAACTAATTTTCTATAAAAATAAAATAAAACATACTTCTTGTTGGAACTTATCAATTTCTTGGCTTGGTTGGCACTTACCAATGAAAATTTCTACTTGCATTTGTGTGCATTGATGGTGAAAAATTTTATATCCTTGATGATATGATACTGGTTTGATCTCCACTTGAATATTGCATCTTGTGTGTACATGTAGGAATTGCCAAAAATGACTCCACATACATAAAATGGGGCCACATCTAGTTCTACTTCATCAATAAAATCAACATTGATGGTAAATCTAGTTTTTCATTTTTTGTTACCTTTAGATATGCATCCTTATTTTCCCATTCTAGTTGATGTGGTATTGGATGATGAAAAACTTGAAACCCCAACTTCTTAACCAACTCAACTACAATAATATTCACCTGTTATTTTGAGTCAAATAGAGCATCAATGTTGGTCTTCTTAACCAATGTCTTTATATGGAAGCATTTGGTCATTTATTTCTTTTCCTCTTACTGAAGGCTACTCATATTCACCCCCTTATTCAATAATGTGCAGACAATATTCTCATCCACGTTGGAGCTAATTTCAACTTGGTTTCTCAAATCAGTGGCCATGGGATTCTTCTTCTCATTGTATTTCCTTTTGTTCTTTGGGTTAATCTTTGGATGCAACTTCCATCACTTCTCCTCTATATGAACGTTAATGTTTTAATGATATTTGGGATCATTGCACTAGTGTGTTGTGGATACTATCTTTTTATCTTTCCCCCTTTTCACTTTTTCTTCCCCTCCTTAAAAGAATTGTGTTTCTCCTGCTTTAATCCACTTAATTTGCTTCCTTAAGGTCTATGTTCTCTAGGTATTGTGCCTATACATAAGTCACATCCAATGATTTTGGATTTAACAACATCACTTCCTCTAGAAAATGGCAGTATAGACCCCAAAAATACTTGAGAAGTATATCTAGGTTTTTTGGGGAGGTATCTAGCATTATCGCCATCTTTTAGAACTCTGTAACATACTCTTACATGCTTTTCCTTGGATGTTTCCTGAAGTAGTGCCATCAAATCCAATGGTTCTATAAATACACAATGGGGAAAATTTGTGACTGTATGAGGGTTTTGAAGTCCTCCCACTTATTCATTGGAGGTTCTCCCTCCAAGATCAAGGACCTTTTTGTGTCTTTCCCACCAAGTTAGGGCATGGCCTTCTAATTTCAACCACAAAAATTAAATCTTTTATTCTTTCTCAATTTCATGGAAATTGAAATACACTTCTAGTTGTTGCAACCATTAATTTAGCTTTAAGAGTATCTACCTCACCATCATGTTGCTATAGGGTAATATGCTTGGATTGTGGTTATTAAATATCCCTCTCAGGGCTTTCCGGTGCCCAAGGCAGACAGTCAGATTACCTGTAAAGTTCACAAATATGATGCATACATGTTCATGCTAATATATATAATCGAAAAACTGAGATGGATATGTTACCTCTTTATGGAGAGCAGATCCTATGGAGAATGCCAAGTAGTGAAGTAGAGATCCTCCTTCACCAGCTCCAAATCTAGATCTTGCAATCAATCAAAGCACCCACGTAATCTGTACAACATTATAGCTTCTTAAAAATTAAACTAGCATATAAGAAACATGAAACAATACAGATCTAAGCCATTCATATCATGCTACATAGACGATTGAAAAAAAAATGTGACACTGATGCATCGAATGGACAAAAAAGATACAGTTCTATTGATTTATAAAAAGGAGTATTACAACCGTTAGTTACACCAAGCCCTCCTCAATCTTCCAAATCCTATCTCTCTTTCTCTATCTCTGAGTGTGACGATGCTCAAGGTAGAAAGCTCTTAATGAAATTCGTTGATCTTCAAGCCTCACACTACAACAATGAAATTTTGCTCCACATATAATCAAACCTTCGACCTTAGACCAAGATCCCATAGCTCCACTTTATAGGAGATGGAGAGGACAAACCTTGCCAACTCTTTCAACCTGTTCAAATTGAGAAAGATCTAGATGTGTCCTTGCTTTCCTTCGCTTTTTCCTTCTATAGGATTTCAGTTATGTTTGGCAATGCCTAATAAAAGGTCTGTGCTACTTAGTTTCTATTTTGAATTGATTCCCTTTTCAGAGAAACTTGTAAATGCAGTGAGATTTCCGCAAGATATTTCCATTTTCACACTTAAACATGGTTAACGCTGCCCCTTGGGCAAGACAGAGAATTACCCTAGGCATTAACACTCCCTTTGCATGGCTCAGGTGCGTTATAATGTTGTCTAGTTGTTTCTGGGGTACGTTACCTTGGCAAAAATGGGTCTTGTCTAGGTCATTTTTTTCCTTCCATGATACCTTATCCTCTGAGATGATGAGGAGGTTATTTGTCCTGTAACAGATGCCCCCTAAAGTGTGAGGTCAGAGATGAGGACGATGGAAAATTTTTTTTTTAACAAGTGTAGTAGAATGAGAGGAATTGGAGGACTAAGGAAAACCTGAAACAACAACATATGTTAGAAAATATAGCATCTGTCTTGAGTCGGGCATTCCCATGCTTAGTAGCTAATCAACATGATTTATCTAGAACAGAGATATTAACAGTATTTCCACTGATAAGCATAACATGAAAGTGTCTGTCATAACAAGATAAAACTGAAAAGCTGTCTCCAAAAACAATATCACAACTTGGGAGAGGAGACACGGTTGTAATGGTGTAACCCTCAACCCAAGGTCTTGGTCGTCGCTTCACTAAACTGCATATTTCCATACATGTGAATGAATGATTTTTAGTCGAACATGCAGGAAATTGCTTGATTACCATTAAATGAAAAAAACTATTAATAGACGCGAGGGTGGCCATCGATAATGATGATGGTCCCCAAGATGCATAGTACAATCTAGTGAGTGTGAATAAAAAGGAGTTGATGTTGAACACTCATAGAATCATTCAATTGAGAGCCAATAATGAGAACCCCCAACCAAACACAAGATGACCTGCCACTGATATCTGCAAGTATTTGGATACTGATGTGTTTCTGGATCAATTTCCTAGATAAGATGTTGAAGTCGATAGGAAAAGATATGTCAAAAGGTAGCCACTAAGGCATCCTACATTAGTTGACACGAAATAGGGAAAGAAGATTTTTTTTTTTATGGAAATAATCAAGAGCAAGTGGGAATAACTGATGACAAATAAGTTCTGGTATATGATGGCTTTGGTTGATACAAGGAGTAGTAGATAGTAGGATCCTCTTGAAAAATAGAAGGCACTCTAACATGGTACTAAGAAACTTAGGCTTAATGAACACCAAAGAGTATTAGGATTCACCAATGCAAGAACACTAGGAGACGAAGGCTAAACTCATAGATGGTAGGGTTCGGCTGAATGCAAAAGAGTTTTCTGGGAAGTGCCATCAAAATTTTGTGTTTCCAAATCAACCTTTTGAAAATGTAATAGAAGAAGTATCGATGTTGTTCAAATTTTTTCCCCATCTGATTAAGTTTAACGAGTCTAGACAAGTAAACTTGGTGATTTTTTCATATTTAGAGAGTCTGGAAAACATCGAAAAAGACAACTCCAAGGGGTACCTTTGTCATGTTTGATAACCAGGCGCGATGAAGGGAGAATAGTAAGCCTGAAATAGTACATTTTCCGTGAGTTAGTCCATGGAATCTAGAAAATTGATAAATCTATGTTCGATGGACATCCACCTCATTTTGTTATGAGTATGAGGAGACAAAGTAAACTCAATGTTCTTTGTGAAATTTTAACGAGTCCAGCAAGGAAAAGCTCGGTGCTCTCCATGAGATTTTAATGAGTCACACAGAAAAAAACTCGGTGCTCTCCGTGAAATTTTAACAAGTCACACGGAGAAAAACTCAGTTACTTTTTCTGTTTAAATAGCTTTTGAAAAAGATAAAAAGAATGGTTCATATTCCTTTTTCGTGGTACTTTAACAAGCCCGACGAAGTCAATTCAAGGTTTTTTTAGTTTTACGAGCTAGAAAAAGTCCCTAAAAAGAAAGCTCGAAGCTTCTTCGTGTAAGTTTAACGAGCCCAAAGAAGAAGACTCGATGTTTTTCGGATTAATGAGCGAGAAAAATACCATAAAAAGAATGCTCATAATTTCTTGATCTCTTTCTTTTCAATAGAAGGATCTATGTCGAGAATTTTCTCATCAGACCAAGTAAACACATCGCGGAATTCCTTAAAAAGGGATGTGAAGCATGCAATTTCCTTGGGATTGCAATCTGCTCCAATCTGAATGTTTTCCAAGATATCCGTTTTGACCGAGATATCAATGAGCACAATCTTAGAAATATTTCCCATGTTCCCTTCCGAATCGATAGTTTAAACAGTCGTGTAAATAGAGGGAATGATCTTAGGTGGGTCAAAATATGGGATTTGAATAGTTATCACATCCAAATCAAACATCAAAGCACAATCATGGAACTCTCCACAAGGTCGTTCTTCTAGAGACATGACCTCACGAATAGCTTCGTCCGTAGGTAGGAATTCATCGAGGATATCATTAGAAATAACTATGATGGGCGGGATTTCTATAGCATTGGTTGAAACCAAAGCTGTGGAGGGTTCAGATGTAATTTGGATGGCTTGATAAGCCAACTCGGTTGGTGAGAGCGACATCTAATCTCCGTAGGAATCAATGTCTGAAAGCGCCAGTAGGATCCATGGGTTGATAGAGCCATCCAAAGTGGTGGATATCATTGCGACTGTATGTGGAACCTCAGGTGGTGGGACAGGAAAGCAACCCATCAGGGAAGATACCTTCAGAAGACTGGTACCAATACTGACATATGAGTCAAGAACACCTCCTATGAGGGGTACAATGCTACTTAGTACTGTGGAATAATCGGGGGTGCAAAAGGATAACTGATCCACTGTGACTATTTTCCCATCCAATGGAAAGAGGATGAGTCGGAAGACCGAAGAAACAATGGCAGTCATCACGTAAGACCAACTGCGACCCAGCAACAGATTATAGTCGAGATGACGATATACAAATTCTATATCCACCATTATCATTTTCCTACTAAGGGAAATGGGAAAGCTAGCAAGGTAGCCTTTTTGGAGGAAAGTGTGGCCATTGAAAGCTTTAAGGGAATTCGACGGTGGAGACAAATTAGGAGAACCCAAGGCGAGCCAGCAAGTAGTTGACATAACGCAGGTCGAAGCACCTTCGTCTATGATAGTACGATGGATTGGTCTCCCTTTAGACACAACCTGCACCTTGAATGCAAGTTGGTGTGAGAGGTGAGGTTTAGATTTCTCCATGTCAAAGATAGCTAGTGTAGAATCCTGGGGGTCAATTCCACCAATGTTCAAAAGCAAGGCTTTCCTTTGTGCTGGACAAGTTTGCAATACTTCAAGAGCAGAAATAGCTGATGCTACTTGTGCCAAATCTTCTACAATGTTGTAGTTTTGGGCGGCACATGCAGAGGTGTTATGAGTTTTGTGTTGAAGTTTCCCTTTGGGGGGGATGAATCGCGAGGTCAGCAGTAGGCCATTCGATATGCAAATCGTTGGGCAGCAGTGGATTTGAACTAGTACTAGGTTCCTAAGTATTAATGATAGGATTTCCATAGAGTTTGGCTCATTTCTAGAGTTCAACACTCTCTACGCCATAAATGGTGGATGATCCATCACCGGAATGATGTGTTCCACCATTGCCCCTTTGCGGGGGTTATGGTAGGTTTGCAACCATGTGTTGTTGTTTCTGTTGTGGATTAGGGAAGGGATTATGAAGAATGGCAAGTTTCCTTCTAGAGTCCTTGTTTGTGACAAAATCTGTGCATTCCTACAGCTGAGGACACTTGTATGTCAAGTGGACCTCTGCACAGATTCTGCAAAGAAATTTCATGAGTTTCTCCTTCCCTTTGTCGATTTTAGCAGTGTTTTTCTGATTGGGATTATTCTGATGATCCGAATTCTCTTCCGAAGAACATGACTTCTTCTTGTTATTCTTGTTCTTGCCACTAGGTTTTTGTGAAATTTTCATAGAATTTACCTTAGCAGTAGGAAGAGTATTCGATTGGTTAGGGGCGGTGGCAGCCGAAGATGGCTGGGAGGTTTTCCCACTAGGTTGTTTTATGGCTACGCTGGAGATTGCACCAATGAGACCGTCGACTTGTGCTCCAGGTTTATAAGTAGTGAGAGGATTCGGATTACCAAGGGCTTGGGGGAGTAGATCATATAGCGTGCTAGATTGCGAATAGATCATATCTAAATGTTGTGCACAATGAATGGATTGATCTTCTGTGACCACACTGGACAGACAAATGTCCTTCGCTAGGGTTGGTAAGAGTGACTTACAAAACTAGTTAGATAAGAGATGATCTAGGATTGGCACTTTGACTAGCCTCCTCCTACGTCTCCATTCATGAATGTGATCGGAGATGTGGGTGGCGGTGTCTTGGTGCAGCAAGGTTAAGAGTTCTGTGCTAGTTTTGTATCTAATAGGTAATTGGAAATTATTAATAAATTTTGTAGCTAGGGCGCTAAAAGTGTTGACGACTCCATGTGGTAACTCAATATACCATTTGGCAATGTTTCCTGTGAGAGTGTGGGGGAAATTCGAAGCTAGATACTATCATCCACCATGGAGTTAGAAACAAACCATAGATGAAAGGTGGTGACATGCATGGCCATATCGTCCCCTTGTTTCCCGTCAAATTTGGGGATGTCAGATAGAATCTTGTGCAGTACTAGAGGCCAAAGTGGGTTGTGTTTGATGATCATTGGTCAGTTTGTAGATGTTGGGGATGTCTAGAGATGCCAAAAATGGAAATTGTGTGTTTGCCCCTAGATCTAGCCAAGGAATTATTGGTTGAATATTCAGACCATAGGGTCTACCCTTCAATGTGTTACCAATAGGATAGGTAGGAATTTTTTGATAAAAGTTCCCTGTGGGTGGGGGTGTAGGGATGTATAGTTGATGTCCATAGGGTATATTGTACTGGGGGGCTAATGGTTGGTTTCCCCCAGCATAAAAGTTTCCCCCTTGTCCAAATGGATTTTGGTGTTTGTTTGCTCATATGGATGCAATAGAGATAGCCTGAGGCATGCTTCTATTCGCATAGTTAAGCAACAGAATAGACCTTATATCGAAATTTTGACCACTTAAAGGAATAGTGTTAACAATGGGTTGTCCCGTTTGTCCTAATAATTGCAGGGGTACCAAAGTGCCCCCTGTCGTCTGTGTGTTGGTGACACTGCCCCCTGGAATGGTGGCCAAGGGGTTTGAACTCAGCAAATAGTTCCAACTGAAAGAGTTGCTAAAAGGAACCAAATTATCCCCGCTCATTGGAGTAGGCACCATGGGTCCCGGTGTAGTCACCATAGGAGTAGATCCTGAAGGATTCAGAGATCCACTAGCAGTTGTGGTGACCGTAGTGTTGGGACCAGACATAGGCTAGCTACTAGGGCTGCTGATTATTAGCATAGAACTGACTACCGACGGGGAAGATGGTGGAAAAATTGGGTTTTTTTCCATTGGCATCGACCCCATGGGTGCCGGTTGTGAAACGTATGTTGGTGCGACTGAAGACATATCTTGGCTTGGTGTAATCTAAATTAACACTGGAATCGATGGATCAGTGAGTGGAGGATTGCAAGGAGGTACGACTCCTTCCGTAAAAGGATCCTCTGTAAATTTCGTGTGATATGGGGCTATTTGAAAATTAGGGGGTTGTCATTGGAGACTGCTCTTCCGAAGAAGGCATGAGTTCACCGAGACTCGACTCCTCCTTCGTTGTTAATGGAGGGAGACCTCGTTGTCGTCGAGACAGACGGCGAGGGTCGAAAGATGCCACAGAGACCTATTTATTTTTAGCAAATTTTAATTATTTGTGATGTATTATAAATTCTTAGTGATAGTAACCACACACCTAAAAAATAAAAAAATAAAAAAGGACTTTCTAAAATCAATCAACAAGCAGCTAGAACAGGGTGGCCCCTTTTGAGTACTACTATTTGTTAGAGATGAAACCCAGTATCACAATAACATACAGAAAGGGTTAGTTGTAAACACAGTTACAGTTACTCTAGAGCTTTGCCCGAACCTCAGACAATAGGTGTAAGCACTCTCGTCAAGACGAGTACCCTCCCAAAGACCGAAGACACAGTAGGTCCGTCTGTTTTAGGTACTAGTACAACCCGTCCCAGTCACCTCATGTAAGTCGCTAAAACATTTGGCAACCAAATATACCTCAAATCATATACATCATCAGGGAGGTCACGATCATAGATAACATGCTCTATGGGCAGAATTCCTAGATCCCCGATCTACTTTTGACATCCCTGAAGGGAACCCCAATATATAGCATGCCCACTGAATGCACTCGAAGGTGGGCTACCTTCTCACGCACCTTGGTGTTGTCTCATGCTTAACTTAGGTGGTAGTGGAGTGGTCCCGATAATATGAGTGCAGTAGGATTTCACTTATTAATGACTCTAGTCTCAAGTTTTGAGATCTTGGGTGATTTTCTCACTTCTCCTACCCCAAAATCCTAGCCTGAACTACTGTTGGTGTGAGCTCAAAAAAATTTATATGATTAATTTTATTATCACTTGATTCTTAGTGTACTTGATTATTAGTCTTGCGGAGGGGGAGTGGACATATGAAATGTGATGAGACTCTGACTCAAAAACCATGCAGAAAGATGCTCTAAATATTCAATTCAATGAAGATTTTTTTGTACAAGGAGAGATTTATTTCAACATCTGTGACCCAAAAATTCAAATAACACAGTTCAACTTTAAATATTCATATATAATCGACAAAGTAATATGGAGAGATTACCTCTTTATGGAGAGTATATCCTATGGAGACTCCAAATCCAGATCTTGCAATCAATCAAGCACCCACGTAATCTCTACAACAGTATAGCTTCTTATCGATTAAAATAGAATATAAGAAACATGAAACAATACAAATCTAAGCCATTCATATCATGCTACATAGATGATTGAAAAAAAATTGTGACACTTATGCATCGAATGGAAAAAATAGATACAGTTCTATTGATTTATAAAAAGGAAGATTACAACCGTCAATTGCACCAATCCCTCCTCAATCTTCCAATTCCTCTCTCCCTTTCTCTATCTCCGAGTGTGATGATGCTCAAGGCAGAAAGATCTCAATTAACTTAGCCGGTATTCCAGCCTCACACTACAACAATGAAATTATGCTCCAAATATAATCAAACCTTCGACCTTAGACCAAGAGCCCATAGCTCCATATTATAAGAGATGGAGAGGACAAACCTTGTCAACTCTTTCAACCTGTTCAAACTGGAAAAGATCTAGATGTGTCCTTGCTTTCCTTCACCTTTGCCTTATATATGAGTTTAGTTATGTTTGGAAATGCCTAATGAAATTTTTGTGCCACTTAGTTTTTATTTTGAACTGATTCCCTTTTGAGAGAAAGTTGGAAATGCCAGTCATATTTCCACAAGATATTTACCTTTTCACATTTAAACACAGTTAACGCTGCCCCTTGGGCAAGACAGAGCATTACCCTAAGCATTAACACTCCCTTTGCATGGCTCAAGTGTGTTATAACACTGTCTAGCTATTTCTGGGGTGCGTTACCTTGGCAAAAATGGGTCTTGTCTAGGTCATTTTCTTCCTTCCATGTTACCTTCTCCTCTAAGCTACTAAGGAGGTCATTTGTCCTGTAACACATACGACTTCATATCGACCTTTTCTTCCATTTTAAATAAGGGTTGTGATTGATTCTTGGCATTGAAAATGGGTTGATCTTTTCCAGGTTATTTATTTGGATGGTTCTTCATTTCTTCCCATTCTCCTTATCCCCGTTTTGATTTTTCCTCTATATTTATACCATCATATTTTCAAAATATTCCAATATTATTGCTCAAGGCCTTCATGGGAATATTTACATTACGATTTATATCATTGAATTGTTTTTCTATCCGCGAAAACCCATCCTTTGTAGGATGAAGAGGGTTATTCACAAATTCATCAGCCATGATTATGGTTTTGTAACTTCTGGCCCAATCGATTTAGTTCCCCTACATATATCCACAATACACCCAAGGAAACCTACTCTAGTACTAATATGATATGTAAATTTCCATGGATATTCCACTAGACAGTTCATCACAATTGATCTAATAAAATTATATTTAAAATCTAAAATTATACACTATTACAATTTTATTTCTTTTTAGATATTTGGATATGTAGACTATTTTGAATTGTGCATGCATGCAAGTTAAAAAATATGCAGAAATTAGAGAATATTGAAATAAAATATCACACACATTTGACACAATATATGACCTAGGAAACCCTTTCGGGAAAAAGCCCCAACTGGAAGGTGAGGTCGCTTTGCTCTCTTTCTATGAATAGAAAATGTTTGTGAGTACAAGGAAGTATTGAATGTGGCTTGTGGGCTACTACATTGAAAAATTCTTCTTTGTCTGCTCTATATCCTATCCCTCTTAGCTATTTTTTCTCATTTATAACGAAACAATTACACTCGAAAGAATGTAACCCCTTATCTTCCTTGTGGCCCAGTTATAACATAGCTTGATAACCTACTAGTGGTTAGGTTTGACTAACTCATCACTTAACCAGAGTTACAATATAAACTCTTCTAGAGTTTTCTTCATCATATTGAGGTGGCTAGCCCTATTTACATGACTAATGGGGGTTGCCGTGGAATCCTCTCAAATTATGGTGGTGAAAACATGAAGGTCAACTATTGAGTGGTATAACTTCCACATACAGACTCTGATTAACATGATTATTGCACCATTGGAAACTTGGTATCTATGTTTAGAATAGGGGAAAAGGGTTCCATGATAAATAAATAAATTTTCACCCCAAAAAAATGACATTTGATGCCTCAAAATGCTCCCAGAAGATTTCAACCCAAATTTCCAAACTAGGTCTCACCAATAAAAATGGTCCTCATAATTGCTTCCTCCACTTTTTCCACTCTAAGAACATTGATATGAATGAAAAATAATATAATAATCCAATCTAGATCAGTTAGACACTCTTTCACTCATACCTATTTTATATTTTAACCAACATGGATATTAAAAAGAAGGGAATCATAATACTTATTTTAGAGATGGTATCCCCCTTGCAAAATGCCAAATTCATAGTGTAATTAAATTAGATGATATTAAAATCTAATTGAAGAATATTTATATTAATATAAAATTAATAATGTGAGATTACTATGAGTGTACATTTTAAAAAATTTCCACTCTAATGAAATAAAATTGTTCATTTTAAAGAAATTGTATAACATACCTAGTCCTTTGTATATTTTATTAAAACTTTTAGGTAAAAAATTTTAAAAAGAAGGGAATCATAATAATTATTTTAGAGATGGTATCCCCCTTGCAAAATGCCAAATTCATAGTGTAATTAAATTAGGTGATATTAAAATATAATTGAAGAATATTTATATTAATATAAAATTAATAATGTGAGATTACTATGAGTGTACATTTTAAAAAAATTCCACTCTAATGAAATATAATTGTTCATTTTAAAGAAATTGTATAACATACCTAGTCCTTTGTATATTTTATTAAAATTTTTAGGTACAAAATTTTTCATTGTGCCGAGAGGCGCCTTCTATAGCCCAGTATGACCTCAATGTGTAAGTATGCCAAAAGACAAAATAAAACTAAAGAAAATTTAAAATATAAAATCTAAACAATGTCCGCTTAAACAATAATTTACATTACCATATAAATGAACAATTAGAAATTCATTAAAAATAAATTTAAATAGTATAAATTTAAAATATGAAGAGGTTTACTAACACTCAAAAAAGATATATAGTAAATAAATATAAATATAAATAAACTAGAGGTATGGTAAATAAATAAAAATATAAATAAATCATAAGTATCGTAAATAAATAAATATAAAAGAGGTATAAAGAGGTAAGGTAAATAAATATAAATATATCAAATATGATTAGAATTAGCATCTAATTATATATGAAGTCTGTGGGCCAAATATGATGGACTAAAATATTATTAATACCATGAAAAAAAACATGATTAACCCTAACATTGATATTAAAATATTATTATTATTATTATTATTATTATTAAATATATTATTCATACTAATATATTATGATATTAATATTATTAAATTTAATAAAGTTAGATTAATATGATATTAAAATTGTTATATTATAATATATATTAACATATCATGACATATGATAGAGGTGGAGAAATATGGGGAGTGATTGAAAGAGAGAGGAGAAGAGGAATGAAGAGAGAGAGAGGGAGAAGAGTGAGAGAGTTAGAGAGGGTAAGAGAGGGAGAGGAAGGCATAAATATGGAGGTGGGGGAAAGAAAAGGAGAGAAGGAGGGAGAAGGAGAGAGGATTGGATGATAGAGAGAGAGAGAGAAATAAGGGGGAAGGGAGAGGGATGTAGGAGAGAAATGGATAGAGAGGATGGATGAGAAGAGGAGGAGAGAATTAGGGATAGAAATATGGAGTCATAGGCAGAAAGAGGGAAGGAATAATAAAGACATAGATAGGGAGTGACAAGGGAGAGACAAAGAGAGAGTGTGTATGTTTAGGGGTGAGATAAAGAGACATAGAAGGAGTGATGGAGACATGGGGGGGGGAGAAGGAGAGAGAAGGAGAAATGGAGGGATATAGTAACATAGTTAGAGAGTGAGATAGAGTGATGGGGGAAGAGAGAGGATTGGAGGGTAGAGAGAGAGAGAGCCCCAGGGGGGGAATAGAAGGAGGCAAGAGAGAAAGGAAAAGAGAGGGGAATTGAAAGAGAGGAGGAGAGAGGGAGGGATAGAGAGATGGATTTGGATGGGGAGAGATAGAGGGATAGAGAGATGGATTTGATGGGGAGAGCGGGAGGAAAGAATAAATACATAGAGAGTGAGTAGTGGAGAGAGAGGTGGAGTGACAAGGGATAGATGGAGAGAGAGTCTGTATGCTTGGGCGTGAGATAAAGAGGAAAACAAGGAGATATGGAGAGAAGGGGGGGGGATAAGGAGAGAGAGAGAGGCATATGGTAACAAATTTGGAAGGTGAAGAAAGAGAGAGAGAGAGAGAGAGATGTGGGAGAGAAAGGAAGAGAGGTAGGGAAAGAGAGATGGAGATGGAGGGGGTGAGAGAGGGAGGTAATAATAAATAAATAGAGGGTTAAAGGTGGAGAGATAGAGAGTGAGTGATAAGGAAGATGGAGAGAGAGGGAGGAATGATAGTAGGAGGAAAGAGAGATAGAAGTGGGGGAGAGGGAGGGAAGGGGAAGAGAGAGAGAGAGAGAGGGAGAGGAGGAGGGATTGATAGATAGATAGATTGGAGAAAGAGAGTGTATGTTTTAGGGTTGATATAGAGAGAGAGAGGGAGATAGAGATATAGATGGAAGGTGAATAGAAATAAGAGATAAATGGAGAGAAGGAGGGAGGGACAAAGGAATTGACAGATATGGAGTGAGAGAGCATGTGTGTTTGGTAGGGTGAGATAAAGAGACAAAAAAGAACAGATGGAGGGAGATATAGATATATATGGAGGGGGGAGAGAGGGAAGAAGATTTGTTGCAGCAGATTCATTGATTTCAGTGTAGATGGTGATTTCTAAACCTATTTGATTGCTTGCACTAGATGCATTGATTTTAGTGTAGATGTTAATTTCTAATGATATTTGATTACTTTAATAGATTCATTGATTTCAATGTAGATGATTTCTAATCCTATTTGATTGCTTACCCTAAATGCATTGACTTTAGTGTAGATGGTTATTTCTAATCCTATTTAATTGCTTGCACTAGATGCATTAATTTCAATGTAGATGTTGATTTATGATTATATTTGATTTCTTGCACTAAATGAATTGATTTCAATGTAGATGATTTATAATCCTATTTGATTTCTTGCACTAGATGCATTGATTTCATTGCAGATGTTAATTTTTAATCCTATTTGCTTACTTGCACTAGATGCATTGATTTGAGTGTAGATGTTGATTTCTAATCCTATTTGATTACTTGCATTAAATGCATTTATTTTAGTGTAGATGTTGTTTTCTAATCTATTTTATTTCTTGCATTAGATGCTTTGATTTCAATGGATATGTTGATTTCTGATTTGATGTAATTGGATTTATGATGGTACATTAATTTTAAAGTCATTGGATTAATAATGTTTAATTATTTCAGTGTAAGCACAAAAAATTATTGACAATATACATTTATTTTTGTGTTGTAGTAATTAAAACTATTAATATTGGAGAGCAAGAGAGAAAATGTATGATTTTTACTATAACAGGTTGAGCTAAATATCTAAATGGTTTACAATTCCAACTTTCCTTTTCATATAATCAATATGAAAAGACGACAAAACTAACAAGGGTGAAAATAAGAATACTAGAATAAAATAGTTTGAGATTGATCACAATGAAGACTATTTGTAATTGACTACATTCATATTACTCAGAGTTTCTATCATTCAATATTATTACATTGTCATTTTGCATTCAAAATTTTTATTTCATCATTAAAATTATTTTATAACATTTATCATCTCAAGGTAACTAAGAAAATTTAAAATTAAAATGAATAAAAAAATCTCAGATATATTTAGCATATTTAAAATGTTTATATTAATATTAGATGTATTTACATATTATTTGATAAAATTAATCATATGTTCCTCATATTATTGATATATTTTCTTTGGTCACACACAACTGAAACTAGTATAGATCCATCTTAACTCTGGATCTATCAAGCGCCAAGAAGGATCAAATCGCTTGAGGTACAAACCTTTACTCAAGTTTTGCACTCAAAAAAGAGTTTTGCATCTCGAGATATTTGATCCCTCTCGATGCTTGATAGATCCAAAGTTAAGATGGATCTATGCTAATTTTCTAATACAATGGTTATCTCTTTAAATTATATATATATCATATTATAAACCAACCCAAGCACAAATAAAGCTCATGTGCAAACAAAACCCACATGTTAGATACCAAAGTATTGATAGATTCATCAACAATCACTGAAATTTGAGATTTTATATTTGAAAATTTTATCCACTCCAATGATATTTAAGATTTTTTTGTATAGGTAAATGTCGAAGGATTCACAATTGAATCGTCTACAAGTTGTTTCTTTGAAGTTTGACATTGATAAAATATGGTGATGGATCTTTTGGATTTGCAGTCACATCTGGTTGTTACCCTTGTCAATGGCTCACACTGATGCTATGGTGAACTTACGTGGCCTTGTGTTTTTGGATGGCTTAGTTCAGGACTCTTTCTTTACATATTATTCTACACTTTAGTTTTGTTGTCTCAATTTGTTGGTAGGTAACACTATTTTTTTTGCATGCTATAGTTTTGTTGTCTCAATTTGTTGATAGCCAACACTAGTTTTTTTTTTCATGCTATAAGTTACTTAGTTTTGAATAATATTTTTACTTCTATCTCTTACAATGTCTGCATACATGTCTCTAATGTAATGTTTTTAATATTATATTAATAAAAATCTTTAGTACTAATTAAAAATATATATTTAAGATTTTTACATTAAAAATTTTATTTACTAAATTTCCAAGTATAAATGGCTTTAGTATACTTAGAATTCTTTGAAATCCAAAAAATTTTAAAGCAAAAATAAGATTTTCAATAAGAAAAAAAAATGACAACTTTAAAGAAATTAAATTTCTATGGAAAAATTATCTAAATAATATGAAACTTATTTCCTCTGCATTACTCCAAATTCTTGGAGGTTCAAAGAATTCATGAGGTTCAAGTTGGTAAATAAAATTGTTAGCAATCATTAAGGGAATCCTAAAAGTCATGCAAGACTATATTAGAATCATACACAAACCTTATATAATTGAAGTCTCACTTCCAAAGAATATAATTGAAGCCTCACTTCCAAAGAATAGGACATGTCAAAAATTCCTTGCATTCAAGTAAATAAGTGTAATCTTACCAAGAATTACTAATCATCGATATTTATGCAAATATTTACTTGGAAATAGGAAAGAATAATATGTAAATATATTATTATATGACCCAAAGCGTTAATCCAAGAAAGAAAGTTTGTAAATTTTGGTAAATACACATTCTTAACACGAATTAATAACATCAAATATAAGTGTAAATATTTCATAGGAGTATATAGTTGCAACATATGTACATATTTGATTTCTTATTTCTAGAAGACAAGTATTACCAGAATTCACACACTCTTGATGATAATTAAATTCCTACGAAGAGTTAGCACACCTTTTGTAACTATGCAAATATTTTAAGTACAAGCTTGTATTTTGGTAATCTATTTATATATTCTCAATCTCATTATATATATACATCGTTATGTATCTATTTATATTTATGTGAAGTGATTTTATTGTCAATTCATATGTACTTGTATAGGCTATCTGGGGATTGGCCCATATAGGTTAGCAAACTTAGGGAAAAATAAAGTGACTAACTTGTGCACTTTTATATTATTATGGCTAAGTTTTAGCAATTGAATTTAGTTAAGGCTATATTAGACAAAATGGCTCCAAATCTAGCTAGTCATGAGACTCAATTGTAGAGAAGAACTCACGATTTGGTAAATCCAAATCTAGGTATATTTTACTTGCATAAAAAACATACCTATTCCCATATGGTTATTTATAATAAGTTGCATGTTACAAGGCTCTAAGACCTCCATTTTGGTACTTCAAATATTGTATGCGAGATCATGAATTCATTAAATAATGTTTCAACAATTGATTTAGATATTTTATGATGAATCATATTATTTAGTCTTGATCATAAAGCTTAGAAATTAACTCCTATAGCCAAAATTTTAAATCTACTTAGACAACATTCCATTTAGAAACATTCAAGTCTCCATTAGTATATCGATGCAAAACTCACATTTTGAATTCAGACTCATTGGGGTCTCAAATCACAATTCAACAATCTGGTGTACTTAAGAAGCTAAGAGACATAATTTTTATCTATCCTTCTAGCCTTAAATTCTAATTCAAAATAATTTTTATATCATTCTCTCCACAAGAAATGGGTGGCCAAGTTACCTCAAAATCATCTCTCCTCATTTATATTTTCCATTTTTTTGGCATACAACTACATACAAGAACATTCCATTGAACTCAAGCATACAACCATGTACATAAAATCATAGGTTTCAATTCAGTCAACAAATAGATTACTTACACAACCATGAAAATTATTCACATATCAATAAATATATAATTGTAATATAGAGATACTTATCTAAAATTCCCTAGCTACAAATAACTAATTTGGGGACAAGCATTTTTTACCCAACCATAAGCTTAGATACACATAAAATTTGTATAGCTAGTCACTACTTAGCTAAGTCCTAATACCAAAAGGAAAAATTTGCCACACTTAGAAAATGGTGATGGTTAAAAGTTGTTTCACTTCAAAAATATGAGAACATTAGATAACTATTTTTCATGTTGAGAGATATATACACAAATTATAGATTCCTCTTAGCTAGCTAGCCTAATAATATGGAAATCCAGTCACTACTCTATAGTCCCTTGATAATTTTCTTTCCCATTGGTTATCATGCTCCCTGATCATGCATCAATTTGTGATCCTCTCTACTCAACTAAGTTCTTGGTGTCATCCACAAGTATTTAGTATGAAGAAATGATTTTTTGAAAACCCATAAACACACAAGCATTGATCCAATCCATAATTGACACTTTTTTGGGCATATTTGGCCACCCAAAACTTAATATAATCCCTCAAAACACCCCAAAAGGTTTTCCACTTAGGAATGGAAACATTCTACTTACAAATATTCTGCTCCTTGCATATGTGTGTCCTTCCTCTCTTTATATACCCATATTCATGTGTGAATTATTTTTTTAGATGAAATTTGTTTCATGGGTATCTACCCCTTCAATATTTTTCCTCATTCAATGTAGTATGTTTTTGTACAACCCCACATTTACCTCAATATTCCATGAAATATATAGTTCAACTTCAAAATCCAATGAGTATATTAATCCCATTCCTTCCAATAAACTATGAAGAAAAATTTCATTTTCTAAACAAGTTCCCATATTTATGAGGGTGATTTTTCCATCTATCCAGTCACTCACAATCAATGGGATCTTAGGAAAGAGGGGAAAATGTTTATATTTTAACCCAAAATTTCACAGAAAGGTTGGAAACACAATTTCTAATGAACCCCTTCACTAATTCCCATGCATGTTATCATGGTTTATATCATTTCCCACATGTTCCCAATAAACTATATCAACATATTTATTAATCAAACATTTATATTACATATAAAGTATTATTGGATTCATCCAATTCATCTCTGTTGTAATAGCAACACTAATGGACCTTAGTATTACAACAATAATGTTGCAACTCCTAAGAGTATCAACTTTAATTATCAACCTAATGTTCGTACAAAATTAGTAGGGATCAAAATTATATGTGCAACATGCACTATAGTTTTCCTTTCCTGATCCTTATGCCGATGAGAGACATTGTAGTGTAGGTTAGATGAAAATAAATACAATCAGGTTGCCAAGCTATCTATGTTATAGGAAAGTGAAATTGCATAAATTAATTTCATTAATGAAATGGAAAAAACCTATGATAATTGCAGGAAATGGAAAACATATGTTTCTTGGAACAATAGGACTTGGAAAGTAAACCTAAAACCTATGTTGCGGAAGTTAAAACAACACTCAGAAAGCATATAGTAAAAGCATCTAAAGGCAAAATCATGTTATCTCTAAACTTCCAAACTCCATCTTCAACATCCTAAACATGTTCTAATATAAATATTTTGTTAATAAATTGGATAAAGAAATGGGTTGTCTTCTTGTTGCTACAAGATTCCCTATTTTTCTATAGGAAAAACTAGCAAGCCGGGAAAACTACTAAAATGCAAATCTAATATGAGAAAATGGTTGTAGGAGTAATGAGAAATGACATTATATAGCTAGTAAAAATATGGGACAACGAAGTTTAAACTTCATCACTATGAAACCTAATCTATAAAATGTCGTCCAATATTCCACTAGGTAGTTCCTCACAATAGATCTGATAATATTATATTAAAAATATGAAATTATACACTATTACAATTTTATTAATTTTTTAGATCCATATATTTTATTGTAATTAGTGCATGCATGTGAATGGAAATCATGCAGAAAATAGAGAACAGAAAAATGAAATATCACACACACATAAGACACAATATTTTCTCTTGAAAATCCTTTCGAGAGAAAACCTAGCTAGAAGGTGAGGTCGTTCCACTCTCTCTTTCTTTTTGGAAATATGGTTGCAGGTACAAAGAAGTATGGCATGTGGCCCCTGGGCTACTATAGTGCACAAATCATCTTTTTTTTCTATACCTCATATCCCTCTTGGCTATTTTTTCTCAACTATGGAGTAAATGCACTCGAAAGAATGGAATGCCTCTTTCTCTTAATGTATTTATAACACAGCCTGATAGCCTACTAGTGGTTAAGTTGGACTACCTAAACTCTTAACTAGAGTTACAATATAGACCCTTATAGAGTCTTTTTCATCACAATCATGTGGCTAGACTCTTTTTCCATGAATAATGGCAGTTGATGCGGCATCCTCTAGAACCATGGTGGTGAAAATAGGAAGGTAAAACTTTGAGTGGCATAACTTTTGGATACAAACTCTGATTAACGCGTTTCTTGCACAATTGGAAAGATATCTATGTGTATAATAGCATGAAAAGGTTTCGCATTAAAGTGATATTTTTTTACCCAAAACAAACATCATTTGATGCCGCAAAATGTTCCCAAGAGGTTTCAGACCCCGTTTCGGCAAATTGGGCCCCGCCAGTAAAAACAGTCCTGTGGGTTGATTCCTCCACCTTTTTTCCACTATAAATGAATTGGGATGGATGAAAAACAATATAATGGTCCAATATAGATCAAAATAAAACTATATTAACTCCTTTGTAATCATAATAATGGATGCACAATAAAACAAGAAATTGCAGAAATTGTAACAACAATTGAAATTAAATGGAAAGAGGCTTGAAGATGCAATGATAAGAAGTATAGGTGAGCTAATATGTTGAAATATTGTATAAATTACATTCAAATAAATTTTTCTCACAAAAATACCTACTTAGCCAAGCATACAACTATTAAACTACAATTTCTTAAAATGTTGATTCAAAATATAAATAAAGAAAATACATAAAATTAAGATAATAACAACAAAAATGCAATAGGGATCTGAAGCTCTTTGGGTGGGAGAAACCCAAGGATGCTAAAAATCCCTAAAGAGGAACCAAGAAAACAACTAAAATGAGAAATGTTTTCCATTAACTTAAAATCTATCTTACATTAGGAAATATAATGTTGCAAAACTTACTCAGAAATATTAAAATCCTAATCTCTTTCTAATATATTTTTTTTCAATTGACTAAAGGGAAACTCAAATATATTATTTATACATTTGGTTAGGGAGCATCCTCATTGAGAGGAGGGTTTCATTTCCTCCAAAAATCATAAAAATAAGGTATCTTTCCATAAATCTAACTCATAGCAACATGAAGAGAAATTAAATGCTATGAGCCATCCAATTTTGAGTTGTCCAATTTTGAGTTATGCAACCAGCTCACAAAATAGAAGAAATGATAGATCAACGACTTAAAAAATATCCTCTTAGAGGGGGAAATATCCTTTACGTTATATAAATGAAAAAATCTTTGATGATTCAAATGAAAAAACCTCCTTTCTATATATAGGATTCTAAGGGCTCACAATATAATCAGAGCCAATATAATTTAAGGGCACAAAAATAAAAATAGTGGGATTCTATGGGGAACAATAATAAAAATATGGGGACTACATGAGCACAACAATAATGATAAGGGAGCTACTCTCACAATAACAATAAGGGGAGACACTAATATTATATGTACCTAACATGGCCCTCTCCTTCAAAAAAGTGTTTTCCTAAACACTTGAGTAGTTATGGATGCTTCTGAATAAAATTCTCATCCTCCCATGTGGAATCTTCAGTGGGTAACTTATTCCACTTGATGAGATACTATGAAATTGATCGATTTCTTAGTTATCAAGTTCTTATTTCCGTGAGTGCTTCAGGTTCCAATATGATTTTTCCTTCCTCGTCAAGTTTTTGAAATATTGTTTAAACTAGGAGTTTGTCACCT
The DNA here is from genome assembly GCA_034641835.2 of Pinus albicaulis. Taxonomy (NCBI): domain Eukaryota; kingdom Viridiplantae; phylum Streptophyta; class Pinopsida; order Pinales; family Pinaceae; genus Pinus; species Pinus albicaulis. The sequence goes on along the minus strand of CM076582.1, from coordinate 1,225,338,337 downwards.
ATAACCTTCTTTAAGCATGAAACATGGAAAACTGGGTGCACTCAAGAAGATGCAGGAAGTTCCAATTTGTATGCCATGGTACCAATATTTTTCAATTCCTTGTAAGGACCATAATACTTTGGTGATAATTTATTATCCTTCTTAGCTTGCTTGAGGGAAATTTTTTTGTATGGTTGTAGCTGTAAAAATACCTAATGACCTACAACAAAGCTTCTTTTGTTGTGATGTTGATCTTCCTATTGTTTCATTTGATTATGCGCCAAAGTGAGGTTATCCTTTAAGGGTTGGAGAACTTGCTGTTGATGCTCGATGTGATCTTCCACTGCTTGAACCTTAGAATTTTCTCTTAAAGATGATGTGATGGACATTGGATGATACCCATAAAGTTCCATAAATTGGGTAATTTTTGCTACGGTATGGAAGGAAGCTTTATACCACCATTCATCCAGAGGTAACAACTTGACCCATTGTGTCTGTTTATCAGATACAACACATTGAAGATATCCTTCCAAACATTTTTTCCCTATCTCAGTTTTCACATCAGATTGAGGATGATAAGATGAGATATGAGGTAATTGAGTACACAGATAAGAAAATAATTTTGTCCAAAAATTTCCAGTGAAAATAGGATCTTCGTCGCTTACAATAATCTTTGGGTTTCCATTTAAATTTTGAATTATTTCCATAAATGGATTAGAAACTTTACTAGATTTAAAAGGATAAGATAATGCATAAAATTGTGCATACTTGGTAATTCTATCAACTACCACCATGATGACACTCTTTCCTTCAGACTTGAGTAAACCTGTGATAAATTCCATTGAAACCTTCTCCCAATGTTGACTTGGAATGGATAAAGGTTGAAACAGACTTGGGGTCTTAATTGTCTCAACTTTATTTTTTTGTCAAACCAAACATTCCGCCACATAATTTTGAATTCAAATTTAAGGCCATCCTAAAAAAATCCTTCCTAACCCTGTGGTAAGTTTTTGAAAATATTGAGCACCCTCCTCAAGAAGAGGTGTGGAATTCCAAAAGAATATTTTGTTTGAGTTGGGAATTCTTACAAATATGTAACTGATATTTGTACCATATTGAATCATTTTTCCAGCTAAAAGTATCATATGTACTGGGATCTTGCTGCAACTTTTGAATGGGTGCTGACACTTCTTCTTCATTCTTCCATTCATAACATTCTTTCGCTATCCAATCTGGTTGGATAATAGAAATGACACAAAACAGTGCTTCCACATCCTCATCCTTTCTTAAGACTGCATCTGCAACAACATTTTGCTTCCATTTTTTGTAGATGATTTCAAAGTCATAACCCAACATCTTTGTGACCCATTTATGTTTATCTCCTAAATATAAGTTTTTTTCTAAAGAGTATTTAAGCCTATCTGATCTGTTTTTACCTTGAAGTTTCTTCCCATTAGGTAAGGTCGCCTTTAATTAAGTCCATTTAATATTTCCAAAACTTCCTTCTCATAAATAGATTTTTTTAAATATTTTCATTTCATTGGACATCTTTCAAAATAAATGGCTCTTCCTTCTTTCATTAAACCAACACCAATTTCATTTCCTAAGGTATCACATTCCACAATATTTTTTTTTGTGAAGTTTAGCATAGCTAAGACTAGTGCTTGGCACATGGCCTCTTTAATATGTTCAAAGGCCTTAGTTGCTTCTAGAGTCCAATAAAATGCATGTTTCTTCAGTAATGTTGTGAGAGGTGCTACTATTCTCCCAAAATTATTAACAAACTTGCGATAGTACCCTCTCAACTTGATAAATCTTCGTTGATGCTTTATGGTTGTGGGGATTTTCCATTCCTTAATGGCTTTAATTTTTTTATGGTCTACCTTAAAACCATAATGAGATACAATATGACCCATATATTACACCTCATGTACTCCAAATAACCATTTGGAGGTTTTTTCATATAATTGTTTCTCCTCCAATAGTTTGAGCACCCTCTCAACATGTTGAACATGATCCTTGAAGACTTGTTGTAGATTAGTATATCATCCAAAAATACTAACACAAATTTTCTAAGGAAGGGTTTAAAAATGGAATTCATCAAACATTGAAATGTATAAGGTGCATTGGTAAGGCCAAAAGGTAGGACCAAAAATTCATAATGACCCTCATGCATTCTAAATTTTGTTTTGAGAATTTCTTCAGTATTTATTATTATTTGATGATATCATGAACGAAGATCCAACTTGGTGAAGTAAATTTCTCCATGTAATTCATCCAATAATTCATTAATGACAGGAATGGGAAATTTATCTTTAATAGGTAGCTTTTTGGGCTCCCTATAATCCAGACACATGCGTCATGATCCATCCTTATGGTGCACCAATACTATCAAAGTAGAGAAATAAGTTTGAATAGGTTTAATTATACCAACCATTAGCATTTTTGCAACCATACATTCAATTTCACTCTTTTGGGATTAGGGATATTTGTAAGGCCTAATGTTTGGAGTAAAAATGTGTGGAATGAAATTAATAGTATGATCATGATCACGAATAGGTGGGAGGCCTTTGGGAGTCCCAAATACCTTAAAATTATTATCCGAGACTTTTTTGATATCTAGAGAAATAGATTATTTCAATTTTTGAACCTCTAGTGAGAATAATTGTGAGATTATGTTGTGTTTTTATTCCTTTAGAACCTTTTTCATGCCATTAGAGTTGACTATCTTTCTTTTTTTCCATGTGATATCCATTAATTAAACTTTCTTTCCTTCCCAAAAAAATTTCAAGAAAATTTCTTGAAAATTAAAAGCTATCGTACCCAAATATTGTACCATTGGACTCGTCGTACAACATCAACACCACCCATTAGAATGGAAAGAATTTGAATATTCAATATATATTCTCCCATGGATAGCTTGATATTATGGAACTTTCCAGAGAGATTTATAGTTCCTCTATTTTCAACCATCACTTGACACTCTGGTGCTAGATATAGGAAGAAATTCAATTCCTTTGCTATCTTACAATGAATAAAATTATGGGTACTACTCGAATCAATCAACATTATTACCTTTTTCTTCTTGATATTTCCTTCTATATTGATTGTTTGAGGAGTGTTAATTCCTGCCATTGCATTACAATATATGGTTGGATTCATTTCTTCTTCCTCTAGGGTTGGTTCCCAGTGTATATCCTCTTATTTTGACGTTTCTTGTTCCTTTTCTTCCTCCTCTTCACAATCTATGTAAAATAATTTCTTCTCAGCATACTTATGACCTTTAGTGTATTTACTATCACAACTATAATAAATCCCTTTCGCTATTTTTTCCTCAAATTGTTGTGGTGTCAACCTTGTAGGTTATGGAAGGCTACGAGCAACAACACTTCCTATTTTATAGTTGTGAGTGGTAGAATTCCTTGTTTCCATAATTTTTCTTTCAACGTTTCTTGCCACCCCAAATGCATTCTCTAATGAATCAGGTTCCCAAATGTGAACCTCATGTTGGATGTTATCCTTTAAGGTACCTATGAATACATCAATCATATGCTCCTATGGAATATCATTTACATGATATTAAATTTTTGGAAGTCATGATTGTGCTCCACCATTGAACCCTTTTGTTTGATATTTATCAGTTGGCTAAAGAAGGTGTTTCTTTTTGTATCCTCATAATGTGCTATCATTTCCTCCGTAAAATTTGACCAAGTGAAAAGTGGTTTACGAGAACAAATCCAAATTTGCAATGTGTGCCTTTTGTGTGTGTTGCACATTATGGAGATCAAAATATTGCTCCATTTGTAGTATAGATGTTACAAGGTCCTTTCCATCAAACTTCCTCATATCGATATTTGAAATATGGTTGGTCTTGAATCCAACGTTGGAGTCCATGAAATCATGATTAACATGTATTTTTTTCTCATCATGATTTTCTTCTAATCACATTTTCTTTATTAGGAGGCATTTCTTGTAGCAACTTTCTCAAACCTTCCTTCAAACCTTCCATGTGTGATTTTAAACCATTCTTCAAATATTCCATGTTTCCTTTCATTTTTTCTTCTATAACATCCATATTAGATTCCATTTCATTCTTAAAACCATCTATATTAGCTTCCATTTCAATTTTGGTTACCCTTTGCGAGAAAAACTTATTGCAGTTGGTCTCATAATTTAGATGTATCATGTTGCATTTCTTCCTCTTCATGTGTCATAGTAGAGCTTTTTGAGGACTTAATGGGTGTATAATAATTTTTTTGGGAGGAATATTAGAACCAAATAAAAATATATATGCTTAAATATTCCCTTTAAATCACTTCAAATTGATTCTTCAAACAAAATTTATGCAAAATTAAAACTACACCTAGTTTTCTTTCTTTTTAGGATATCAATATTGAAACTATTTTATTTATGTTATTTTGTATCTCAATATCTAAATTTAGGTCCTGTGGTAGTCCTTTTAGTTTTATTTCCAATTCCACAGGTCAAACCCAATATATGGATTCTTCAAGATAAATTTATGCATGATCTCCCACACTGACTTAATTATGGACTGGTTCAGTAGAGCGAACTTGTACAGAATGCCACATGTCCATGTTTTAGCCTTCAACCATAAAATTGATCTAAAAAAGCCAAATTCTATTATTTTTCTTTCACTTTTTACAAAATTCCAATATGATGCTGGAAGGGAAAATTATGACAATTTTCCCTTGGTCACTTGTTTGAGACTGAATTCTGGACATGAAAAGACCCTAACTTATTCAGACCATTTCTCCTAAAATACAGTCAACCAAGCTCTGAAATTTTGGCATGACTCTCACCAATATTTCTTCTCCACGCCATTGTAATTTCAAATTCTTAAGCTTTGTAGAAAAAATTCTAATGCGAAAATTTCACGATATCATGTTTGAAGCAACAAAACCCTAGAAACAAGACCTTCAATAGCAAATGTTTTGAAAACAACTCACAAAATAGAAGCAAAGATAGATCAACGACTTAAAAATGAATAATTCTTGGATGATTCAAATGAAGAAACCTCCTTTATATATATAGGAGTCTAAGGGGTCACAATATAATTAGAGATGACATAATTTAAGGGCGCAACAATAACAATAGTGGGATTATATGGGGCCTGATGATAAAAATATGAGGATTAGATGGGCACTAACAACAAAAATAAGGGGGTACACTAGTATTATAGGGACCTAACACAAAATATTCTCATAAATATTAAAATCCCAATATCTTTCTAATATATTATTTTTCTATTGACTAAATGGAAACTTGAATGCATTAGGTTAGGCATAAACCTCCTTGAGAAGAGGGCTCAATTTCCTCCCAAAATCCTAAAAATAAGTGATATTTCCCTAAATCTAACTCGTAACAACATGAGGAGAAATTAAATGCTCTGAGCCAACAAATTTTGAGTCTTCCTACAATAGGGAGCAAGTCCCTATAATCTCTCTAATGTTGGATTATTTATAATCCTCTAGGAACTCATTAAGCTAGGAAAATATTCCATTAATTAAAAAATGTGGGGTCATACATTATCTTATGTTTCTATAAATGGACCGATGGGCCCTATGATTTACCTATTTTTGAGGCTCATCAAACACATGCATGCCAAAATAGGAAACACAATTCTATTAGCATAATTAATCACAAATACTTACAAATTAACTTAAGGGTCAAGATAGGGATGTTACAATCCTCTCCTCTTTAAAGGAAAACCATCCTTAGTGTTCACACCAACTATTGGTATTATTTTAAATTTAGAAACAATATCCTTTTTGCTCTCTTTCATTAAAATAATATTCCTTAATTCCTCTTCGAATGTGTCAACAAAATGGTTCTATGTAGTTGTCCTTCCTTTGTATTTTTCCTTCATTTTCTAGTCACCCCTAGATTTTCCACATTCAAATTCCTACAATGTTTATGATGAAATAGGAATATTAAAACATTTTCTATGAATAATCATTTTCTTAAGATATTTATTCAAACATACTACTTATCTATATGATTGTGGATTCACATTCATATGGCTACCATGGATAGGCTCAACTAATTATTTTTCCTATGAATAAAAAATGTGCTCATGATCCCAACTAGCTTCTTCTTTACTCAAATCTCCTCTTCCCTGTACTCACTCTCCCTTTAAGCTCAAGAATTCCCTTATCTAATAAATAATCCCTTAAGAAATTTATCATTTTTGAAGGCTTCCTCACATAGGAAGAGTATGAAAACTTGTTGAGAATTATAGCCAAGGTGTCCCCTAGTGTCTCCATATTGCATAATTCTCATCAAAATAATGATCACGACATAATATAGTGCTCGTATCCTAACAATAGTATATTTTAATCCATGATTTCTACCTCAATAATGATCACTTTTCCTTCCTAAATAGCTTCATGAGATCATCTATATCATGTATATATAGCCACTATGATATTTTATCTTAAAATTGCAATCATAAATATTTTCAATGTTCATTGTATAGATTCTACATTGCAATCTATTTTCCCATGGATCCAAATTTCTCATCACGAGGTTCCCAGTTTTGTAGCATTTTTTTCTCGAGATGTGTTAAATATGTGCCTTCCTTATTGTCTTACATTCTTTCCATGGTTACTATCGTTTCACTTGAATACAAATTTGGCTATGCAATCAAGAAAACAGTCAATAGTATTCAAGAAGTAATTGTTTTTATCATAGCATAGTTAGTGACCTACACATAATCTCAAACTTGTTCTCACATATCATTCCCTCACTTTTCTACTACCATTCACAATCAATTAAATTAAAACCATCTTCAACTCACCTATGCATTACCATCACACTCATTGTGACATAAAAAAATCACAAGCTTCAAATTATAAACTATCTTGCTACTACTCATGGCCTCAAGCACACACCACATTTCTGCATTCATCCCATCCTCATCCCATGTCATTCCTTCCACCATTATGACTTTGGAAGGTCAAACCAATGCCTCACCACATCATCCTATCACGTCTCTCACACTTAATAAACCATATAAACACCTTACTCTTATCCCAACACAACACGAATTTCCCCTTATCCCACATAGTCCCTCAAGCATCCCATCCTTACATGTTCTCTTTAGTGTTGGTGAGAATGTTACAATCTAGAGTCCAATCATGTAGGGAGACCATGAAAATTTGTTTGGCATTATATCATTTCCATATCCATCATCTATATGAACCCACACATGGATTATTTCTATTTTCATCCTTATTCACTCTACTCATATTTACTTAATTTAAATCACATAGCAATGCAATTCTTAAATCATCCTCATGATCAGGAATTTCAATTTGATACTTGTCTATATTCCTATATTTCGTTTCGCAAGGCTTCCGTACTAAATATGTCTAACTATATTTTTTCTCAAATAAACCCAATGCCTTCATGATATCAATAAGAATTTGACACAAACTCTCCCATAATATAATTATTCAAATCTCCTTTTCATTCCAATTTCTCACCCTCTAGGCCTAGGTATCCCATTCTCTACTAAACATTCCCTCAATTAGTCCTTCTTTCTGATGAATTCTTGCATAGGAAGGTCAAATAGGCTTATAAAGTATTGTATCTAAGGAATCCCTCTATAATTTTCTAATATAGCACATCATATTTCACATACATCCCTCATGGAAATCAAGGCATATCATATGGTTCCAATGTCAGCACATTAGTCAAATTCCTAGGCTTTCCATCTCAAAAACCAACATATATTCTTACTCGATATATATTTCATCTCACCTGTATCACATGCATACAGTTTCCATGATATATATTCATAATATTTTCAATCATAAACCTTTTATCTCAACTTTATTTGGTGTAGAAGCATAATTTCATAGTACGAGATATTTCTCAAAGTGTTTGACTCTTGTATGTAGTAGTACCAACCTTATTGATATACTTGCACTCATTTCCATGTCTAAGGCCATTCCATATGAAATATGGTTTCTTGAATTAGCCAATAAATTTTGAATATTTTTGTATCAACTCCTTTCATCATAAAATTTACAAAAACCCATTAAAATGATGTCAAAATTATTGCACAATTAATTCAATAATTTTTAGTTGTACATTACATATATCAAAAGGAAACCTATTTATTACATTATCAAATGCAACCCTCACACTTGTATCCAAAATCCATTACATGAGTGTGCTACACATTCATTTAGTTGTGTTCATCACGGTAGATATGTACATGCATATATCACTAATATTTTTACCGAATCTTTATGTGTTCATATTTTTCTACCTTAACCATAACCATACCTAATTATTGATAACTCATGTGAATTTAATAATAATCCATTTCATTAAAGATACAACTTAAACTTGAAGTAATTCTTACCCATTCCTTCAAATTACCTAATCTTATAATATGACCAATGTATACCTACATAGTTTCATTGATTATTCCTTATGTTACCCAGTGACCTAACTTATACATTATGGAAGCTTACATGTTCCCTTCATCATCCTTGTGATGGAGCTTACTCTTTCCCTTATTATTTTTTTGAGTTTTTCAGGAAAATATATCATCATATTGTTTAATTATTCCTAATCATATGGAAAATTCACAATTACATCAACATATCAATCCAATCAAAATTCATGTCCCTCAAAACTTCAATTTCGCATTCATTATTTGACATGACGAAGTACATTTTCATGCACTCTATTAAGCATGCCCTTGTTAAAATTATTAGTGTAAGTATCATATTCAACTAAAATCCTCTCCAAATTTCATTAACATTCTTAGGCTTATATCATTTTACAATTCAACCCCTTCAACCCTAATAAAACAATAATAAGAAATATATTCAAGGGTCTCCCCCCTTTAAATTACTTTACATGGTTTGGAAATCATAGAAACTCCACTTCATTTCCTTTTAGTAGTTACTATTGGGTTTACCATTTACTCCTAGATTTATCCCATCATTATACATAACACAAGTGATTCACAAGGCCAAATTAATCTCCAAAATATCTATCAATTCTGTATCTACTAGTTTAATTCTAATCTAATAGTATCAAAATAGTTAGTTGTTATCTTCACAATTTTGTAATTATGATTCCTTAGTCACAAAGTTGTATTATATTCCATTTAAATATGACTACATTAGCATGAATGTTTTTTTCAATATCCAATATCCTTTCAAATTATCTTAATTTCACGATTCAGTACCAAGTCTATCATTTTAACTACTTACCTACCCACTTTAGGTCAATATTCATAAACATGAATTCACACTATGTGTTAGGTCCCTATATTACTATTATATTCATTTATTTTTGTTAGTGTAACCCCCTTATTGGTATTGTTGTACCCCTGTAACACCAATATTGTTATTATTGTGCCCTTACATCATTATTGTTAGGTCCGTTAGGATTATGTTGTGACCCCATGGACTCCTATATATAGAAGGAGGTTTTGGTCATTTGTATCATCCAAGAATTTCTCATTTATGTAATTTATTGGAATTTTCCCCCTCGAAGTGGTTGATTTCTAAGGCGTTGATCTCTCTTTTCTTCTATTTTTGGAGCTAGTTTCATAAAATTTCATATCAGAGCTTTGGATTCTAGGGTTTTGCTACACCAAACAAGTCATCATGGAATTTTCACTATAAATTTTTTCTACGAAGGTTAAAAAGCTAAAAAATTTACAGATCGAACCCGAAATCCTGAGGAATGTTGTGTAAAAATTTTAGATCTTGGTTCGCAATATTTTCTAAGATATGATCTGTGGAAGTTAGGGCTTTTTTAGGCTCCCGAATTTCACCTAAAACTGGCCATCATGAAATTTGTGCTTTAACTTTCTTTCTACGAAGGTTCAGAAGATGAAATTTTTACAGAGTGAAGCTGCAATCTTAAGGAAAATTTTGTAAAAATTTCAGATCTTGGTTCGCAACATTTTCAGAGATATGATCTGTGGATGTTAGAGTTTTTTCATGCTCCCGAATTTCATCTCAAAAAGGTGACTATGGGAAAATCATCATAACTATCTCTCTAAGCGTCAGATTGGAATTCTGTAAAAAGTGGTCGCAAGTACATGGACTGTAGTTTCCTGTGTATCAATTTCAGAGCTGAAGGAGGAAACAGTGACATGTAGCATGCCGTACAAGTTCTCTCTACTAAACCAGTCCATAATTAAGTCATTGTGGGAGATAGGGAATAACTTTTCCTTGAAGAATCCAAATCAGGTCATACTTGTGGCATTCGAAAGAAGATTCAGAGTGCTACTACAAGAAAAAATTTCATTTATTGAAAATCTAAAATCACAAAGATAATTCAGTTTCAAGATCGAGCTCCTCAAAAACAAGAAAAATGTGTGTATTTTTTTCTTGAATTGCATAAGTATTGTTTGAAAAATTAGTTTGAATTGATTCCAAGGGCATATTTTAGAATAGATATCATTATTGGCTTCTAAAATTCCCCCTAAAAAGAATTCAACACCAATTAAGCCTTCAGAAGTCTCTAATATGACCCATGAAGACAAAGAACTGCAACATGACATGTCAAAATTACAAGAGCAAGTGCACCAAATTTCTCTCTCGCAAAGATAAACAAAAAATGAAAGGGAAGTTTTTAAGAAAAGCGTGGAAGCTAATATGGATGGTTTGAAGAAAGGCATGGAAGCTAATATGGATGACATGGAATCTATCATGGAAGATAATATGGATGACATGGAAGCTAAGATCGATGAAAAAATGAAAGACAACCTGGAAAGCATGAAGAATGATCTAAAAGCGGACATGGAAGGTTTGACAAAGTTGATACAAGAAATGTTTCCTAATGGCGAAAATATAGTAGAGGAAACTCATGATGAGAACAAAATAAATTTTAATCGTGATTTCATAAACTTTAATGTTGGATGTAAGAACCACCATATTCCAAAGATGGATATGAGTAAGTTTGATTGCAAGGATCCCGTAACATGGATACTATAAATGGAACAATATTTTGATCTCAATAATGTGCAAAACACACAAAAGGTATGCGTTGCAACTTTACATTTAGAACAAAATAAATTTGTATGGTATCGATGGCTTTGCTCCCGTAAAAAAATTGTCACTTGGTCAATTTTTACAGAGGAAATTATAGTGCATTATGAGGATACAAAGAGAAACACTTTCTTTAGCCAATTGATAAATCTCAAACAAAAGGGTTTAATGGTGGAGCACATTTAAGACTTCCAAAAATTGAATATAAGGGTAACTAATATTCCAGAGGAACACAGGATTGATGTCTTCATAGGGAATTTAAAGGAAAACATCCAACATGAGGTTTGTGTTTGGGAACCTGATTCATTGGAGAAGGCATTTAGGTTGGCAAGAAAAATTTAATGTAAAATTATGGCGACAAGGAAGCCTACCTCTCACATCTATAAGGATGGAAGTGTTCCTACTCCTAGACTTCCACAACCTACAAGGTTGACATCACAACAATTGGAAGAAAAAAGAGAAAAAGGGCTTTGCTATAGTTGTGACAGCAAATACACTAAATTTCATAAGTGTGCTGAGAAGAAATTATTTTACATAGATTGTGAAGAGGAGGAAGAAAATGAACAAGAAGCTTCAAAAGAAGAGGATACACAACAAGAACCAACCCTTGAAGAAGAAGAAATGAGTCTGACCATATCATGTAATGCATTGGCAGGGATTACCACTCCTAGAACTCTCAAGATAGAAGGACATATCAAGAAGAAAAAGGTAATAGTGTTGACTAATTTGGGTAGTACCCATAATTATATTCATTGTAAGGTAGCGAAGGAATTGAATTGTTTCCTATACCCAGCACCAGAATGTCAAGTGATTGTTTCAAATGGAGGAAATAAATTTCTCTGGAAAATTCCATAATATCAAGCTAACCATGGGGGAATATGTATTGAATATTCCAATGCTTTATATTCCAATGGCAGGTGCTGATGTTGTACTAGGAGTTCAATGTTACAATCTTTGGGGATGGTAGCTTTTAATTTTCAACAAATTTTCTTGATTTTTTTTTCAGAAGGAAAGGAAGTCGAATTACATGGTATAACAGGGAAGCCGATAAATATAATAAACTCTAATGTCATGAAAAAGCTTCTGAACAAAGAAAAATGAGGTGTAATTGCACAATTATGCTCACTAGAAGTTCCAACTTCAAAATCAGTTATTTCTCCAGATCTCCAAAATGTCTTGGACTATCATTCCAAGGTGTTTGAAACTCCCAAAGGACTCCCACCTATTCGTGATCATGATCATGCTATTCATTTGATTCTAGGAAGTTTCCCTCCAAACAGCAGGCCTTACAGATATCATTATGTCCAAAAGAGCGAAATTGAACATATGATTACAGAAATGTTAGAGGCTGGTATAATTCAACCTAGTCAAAGTTCTTTCTCTGCTCCAGTAGTATTGGTGCACAAGGATGGATCATGGCACATGTGTTCGAATTATAGCGAGCTAAATAAGCTCACTATTAAATATAAATTTCCCATTCCTGTGATTGATGAATTATTGGATGAATTACATGAATAAATTTATTTTACCAACTTGGATGTTCATTCAAGATATCATCAAATTATAATGAAGATTGAAGATATTCAGAAAACATCATTTCGAACTCATGAGGGTCATTATGAATTTTTGGTCATGCCTTTTGGCCTTACCAATCCACCTTCTACATTTCAAGGGCTGATGAATTCCATTTTCAAACCCTTCCTTAGAAAATTTGTACTATTATTTTTTAATGACATATTAATCTATAACAGGTCTTGGAAGGATCATGTTCAACATGTTGACAGGGTGCTCAAACTATTGGAGGAGAAACAATTATATGAAAAAACATCCAAATGTTTCTTTACAGTACACGAGGTGGAATATCTAGGTCATATTGTATCTCATGAGGGTGTTAAGGTAGACCCTAACAAAATTAAATCCATTAAGGAATGGAAAATACCCACAACCATAAAGAAGTTGTGAGGATTTCTTGGATTAACACGGTATTATCACAATTTTGTTAAGAATTATGGGAGAATAGTAGCACCTCTAACAACATTAATGAAGAAAGATGCATTTTCATGGACTCCTGAAGCCACTAAGGCCTTTTAACATCTTAAAGAGGCAATGTGCCTAGCACTAGTCTTAGCTATGCCAAACTTCACAAAAACCTTTATTATGGAATGTGATGCCTCGGGAAATGGAATTGATGTTGTTTTAATGCAATAAGGAAGACCCGTTGCTTTTGAAAGTCATCCAATCAAAGGAAAGTATTTACAGAAAGCTATTTATGAGAAGGAAATGTTGGCAATACTACATGCACTAAAGAAATGGTGACCTTACCTAATGGGAAGACACTTCAAGGTAAAAAAATATCATGATAGTCTTAAACACTTCTTGGAAAAAATACTATCTTCAGAAGAGTAGCAAAAATGGGTCACAAAGATGTTGGGTTATGATTTTGAAATCATCTACAAAAAAGGGAAGCTAAATGTTGTTGCAGATGCACTCTCAAGAAAGGATGAAGAGGTGGAAGCATTTCTTTGTGCCATTTCTATTATCCAACTAGATTGGATAATCGAAGCAAGGGATGAATGGAAGAAGGGAGAAGAAGTGTGGACACTCATTCAAAATTTGCAGCAAGATCCTCGTACATCTGATATATTTAGTTGGAAAAATGATTCCTTATAGTGAAAATATCGCTTATATATTTTCAAGAATTCCCAACTAAAACAAAATATTATTTTGGAATTGCACACTTCTCCTTTAGGAGGACACTCAGGAATTTTAAAAACTTACCACATGGTGAAGAAACAATTTTTTTGGGATGGCCTTAAATCTAATATTCAAAAGTTGGTGGCGGAATTTTTGGTTTGCTAGCAAATAAAGTTGAGACAATTAAGACCTCGAGAGGAGACTTCAATGGATTTTATCATAGGTTTACCTAAGTCCGAAGGAAAGAGTGTCATCATGGTGGTAGTTGATAGAATTACCAAGTATCACTAGTACATTTGGTCAAAATTCCGACAATTTAGTTCCGGCACTTTTGATGTATTGTCGGAAATTTCCCCAAATTTTCCCAATTTTTTAAATCCCGCCAACAACCATCGCTATAGCGACATTTAGGGACATCATCGATATTCTGACGTTTAGGATGGTCATCGGAATATTGACGTCTTGGGACACAACATCGAAAATGTGACATTTCGAAAACATGTGTCGTTATTGCGACATTTTGACAAAAGCGTCGCTATAATGATGCTTATGGACATCGTCAGTATTGCGACGGTATTTGGGACAAACATCATAATAGCGATAGTTTGTTGTCTTTGAAAACATGTTTCGCTATTGCGACGTTTTGATAGAAACGTCACTATAGCGACGCTTATGGACATCATTGGTATTGGGATGGTATTTGGGACAAACGTTGGAATATCGACGGTTTTTGTACCTAGCTTGACAAATGTCGAAATAGCAACTTTTGTAAACCTAACATGACAAAAGGCAATGTAACAATGCCTACGATTACATGTCTAACATGGCTGAATGGAGAGGGGCAGCGTTCACATGTATATTCTCCTCCAAAATATCTTCTCTTACTTGAAGTTCAGGATTTTGTTGGAGGGGAGGATGGTGTAGATCATCCAATGAGTGTATTTTTGAATGTTGGTTTGCAGAATGGGGTTCTTCTTAGAACTGAGGTGGATATGGAAAATGGTGGACTTTCAGACACCCAGACCAGATTCTTGGGTTTAAGAGCACCAAAACTTTTTTCTGCTATAGTGAGAGGCATTCAGGAAACTATTTGTCTATCAAGTGGGCCCTGGCTGGGCTATATTCATCAAGGGCACTTTATTTGGACTCCACTCTCTTATGAGACTCTTGAATATGCAACATCATTTTCTTCCGATGAGTGTGCTGAAGGTGTGGTTGTAGTTGCTGGGGATGAGCTTAGGGTTTTTACGATTGAAAGTTTGGCAGAAACATCCTATCAGATCGTTATTCCTCTTAGATATATGCTGAGAAAGTTAATTTTTCATCCAAAGCAGAAATCATTGATTATTATTGAAAGTGATTAGGGTGCATTCACTGCAGAAGAATGTGAATATGCAAAGAAAGAATGCTTAGAATCTGCTAGTTTAGGGGAGAGTGGGAACATGGAAGTAGAACAGCAGAATGGTGACGATGAAGAGAAGGAGGATCCTCTTCCTAATGAGAAGTATGGTTATCCAAAAGCAGAGTCAAGGAAGTGGGCATCTTGCATTAGAGTTCTAGATCCCAAAACTGGTGAAACTACATGCCTCTTGGCACTATAGGATAATGAAGCCGCATTTAGCATTTTCTCTGTTACTTTTCATGATAAATAATTGGGAACACTTGTGGCCATTGGAACTGCAAAGGATTTAGAATTTTGGCCAAAAAGGCATTGTTCAGGAAGTTTTATTCATATTTATAGATCTGTGGATGATGGAAAATCCCTGGAGCTTTTGCATAAAACAATAATTGATGGAGTGCCTCTTGGATTATTTCAATTTCAAGGCTGCTTATTATTTTGGATTGGACAGGTGTTGAGAATATATGACTTGGGAAAAAATAAATTGCTGCAAAAATGTGAGAATAATCTCTTTCCCAATACGATTGTGTCTATTCACACTTATGGTGATCAAATTTATGTTGGAGATATTCAAGAGGTATGTTTCAAATTTTTCCCTATTTCTTTCCACACTTTTAATGAGATCTAAGATGCAAGAAGAGAAATGATAATTGTTTTTTTTTCTTGGTTCAAAAAAGAGATTTATATTAGCAGAAGCCCGAAACCAGACATAGACACAGAATGCCCTATAGCTTCCTAGCTTCTAGTTTAAATTAGAATTGCAATATCTCCAACAACCTAATAGCTACTACTAAATCCAACTACTAAGAGAATGCAAGCCGTGCAGTGCCATTACTTACTAATATATGTAATCAAAATAATTGGGTAGAGGATGCCATACATGGCCTTCCTGATACTCCCAGATGTAGATGACATTAAAACCAAAAGTGAAATATTAGAAACTATTACCATCCTTTAGGAAATAAGTACAGTCATAAACAGATTTTAGAGCATAAGCTTTTAGTTTTCATGAGCCACAGGCCTGTCTCAAGTCTTGGGATCTTCCTTCTCCTGCACTGTATCTCAAGGAATCTAGACCTTGAGAAATCTACACCATATCTTATTAAGGCCTTGATTCTTTCCTGCTCATGTCCTTAAAGTGCCTCAATCTTCATTATGCATGTCCTGAAATGGCCAGAGAAGAGTCTCCCTATATTTTCTCTTATTTGATGAAAATTGATAAGCTTTCAGTCTGGGCAATCCTTGTCTGAATTTTTTTCAGGTTTTGGGTAACCCATGTAATTTTCAAAAACCATTTTTGACAGCCCCTATTTATTTTATAATAAGCTTTGGTACTAGATTTCATCCTCAAAATTTGTTTAGGATATTTACCATGGTGAGTTATGTTGGAGACGAAGTTTTTAATAAAATCACAGTTGGGTTCTTTGAAAAAAATCATAAAGCATCAGAATTGCAGGCATTTTGGGCATGCACCCACGAACCAAATGCAGATTTCACTACTGTTCCTAAAGAATGCACCAAAGGTATGCATAATTAAGGCCTACACTATATTTTTTTATTTATTTTTTCTTGTAGTCTGTATGTGACCACACTGTGTTTCCTTTGACTATTCGACCAAGTATAGTATTGAAGATGTTTGACAATTTCCCTTTGGAATAAACATCATGTGCCATAATGGGAGATTGGTATCACTCAAAAATTTTAGTATAAACTCTGTTTTGAACATCAATTTTCAACCAGACTGGGGAGAAAATATGAGTGATGATGTAACCCCTCCCAAGGGCAATCAATTATCAACATGGCCTCATCAAAAGGTAGCTCAGTCTCAAGGAGATCACGGGAATATGGACAATCTACATACGAGAAATGAAAAGAATACTTATTAGGGTCCACATATTACTCGAGACCTGAGTTAGAGTTACCGGATGTCGACTGGATCACCTAGTAGGAAATATATACCACACTAAATGAAATTTTGACCCCATAATACTCTACTTCTGAAGGATTTGGTACCACCCAAGGATCCGTAAATATAAGGGATCCATTTATAATAGAAGATATCATCCAAATAGGAGCCTCAAGATATGGAGTGGAAGGGGTAGGGTAAATGTACCCATAAATGAATAATCCCTAAACAAACTAATGCCAACACTCTAATAGTCACTCATAGAATCATCAATAATCCATGGATATAAGATACTCATAATCTGCAGCACGAACAACCTTTACTGTCTCAATGTTGTCTTCATGAGACTCTTCATCATCTACTATCACCCCAACAATAGCAACCTCAATAGGTTTTCCCTTCTTGGGAATGGAGTGAAACCTTTTCTCTTCAATTCAAGCAGCAACTCTGCATGTTTCCTGTTGTTCACTATGATTTCTCCATTTACAATTCCCAGGATGAATCTGACTTTATTTTCCAATTTTAGCAAATCAAGTTGAAGGTTGTCCAATTGCAATTTCTTTCTCTTTTCATAGAATTCAAGATGGATATGATATAGGTGGTCCAAAACTTGTTCAGGGATCTCATATTTATGATTGATTATATTTAAGCCAAAAATATGCATGTTACTTGTACTGATTGTAGTAGTCAATTAGAATTTCCTTAAAAGGCCCTCTTGAAGTGAAATCTTCATATTCTCTTCAGACAATGACACCTCTAAATGGACCCTGGTATCAGTATTGTATTCCTTGTAGTCCCTTATGAATGTTTCTTTAATATTATTATTCTCATTCATCAATGCTTCCAGAAATTCGTTGTAATCCTCAGTCCACTTGCGAATAGGAAACTCTATAATTAGTAATGTTGTCTCATTAATTTCCTCTATGACTCCACTAATTGTGTAAGACACACAATTATCCTTTATATTTGTTCATTCAATTGTACCCTTAAAAGACTTGTACCAAGGTTCCAACCCAATGGTGTAATGTCCAGTGCTCAGGGATGTTGAAATGTCCCTTAATCCTAGGCCAATCAATATATCATAATAAAGTGATAAAAAATATCCATATCATAGTATAGGCTCAAATCATATCCAGATCCATAAGCTTGTATAGTTTATCTGAGGATAGTGTTTCCCTAATCTACATTATCTCATATTTGTCTTTTATAAAAAGTACATTTCACTGTTACTCTAGTGTAGACTACAATGTCCATATTCATCGTACAGGTTAAGGATAGAGTAATAGCATACAATATTCTACCTAATAAATCACCTTGTATTCCAATACCTAATGTAGACATAGGTGTAATATAAGCTCAATGCTGAGATATGCTTGTTCCTGTTCTAGCTCGATATCATTGAATACGCTCTTTCCAACTTTGATTAGTGAAAAGAGTTGGATTAGATTAAGCTGAGTAATGTATTCACCCTTATCTCTCTTCTATGATTCCCATGTATTAGTTACAATGATAACAATTATATGGAACTAAAAGTAGATTGGTATAAGAGACAGTATCATACCTACAATGCCCATCTTAAGCTTAGTAACTATCAATATATCCCCTTACTTAAGCTTTTAGTAAGCTCTATTGAATCTATAAGCTTATTGATTTCACTATGCTATTAGTACTAATGAATCAAGTCCATTGAATCAGTGACCAAGCTTTTCTTGATGTAACTACACGTAATGGAATAACGCATATTCGTATAAACATGATATCCTTAATATAGGTCTTAGATTATAATGACCAGGAACTCCATATTCAAGCTAAGCTCCTTGTTATGATGTAATCATATTTGTTTCCCTATTCCTTTCATACCTTATTAACACTGACCAGAATCATAGTAATAAGTACATAGCCTTACTAGCTCTATGCCAACATGTGTATCTAAACCTTAAGTAGAAACACAGTTTGATTGCTAATGTTTATATAATGGCTGATCTTGAAAGATTGGTTAAGCTTAGCATTGATTTGAGTGAACCATTACACAAGCCATAGTGAAATATCTCTACATGTATCATGACCATATGAAGTTGATCTCTGTAGTAGTCTATGTTTCCTTATTCAACACTCTCTAAGCTATACCTTAACCATATTCAAGCTATTACACAGATCATTCTAACCTAGTAATTGATGTTGATGCTGATCCACCCAGATATTCTCTCCATGATTCATACTCAAGCATGGTATAGAAAGACAATACCTGTCCATTTTTATGGGTTGCCTTGAAAATAGGATTAATGAATTCAACAAGAAATGAAGGAATATTGAGTAGAGATGGCCAGAAAGAGTGTATGAAGTTGATAAACAATCCTTTTATGTGTGAACCATCATGATCCTGATCTGTCATAATCATAACATGACCATATCTCAGAGATTTGACACTGTCATATTCCTTTCCATGTTGCAGACCAAGGATTTGCTTGATATGTTGAATATCAACATTTTCCATTATCTTTTTATGGATGGCTTCCCTTACATTCAACAAATTACCTCTAAGGGGAAACACACCATAATGATTTCAACCAAAAATAGCCAACCCTGCCATCGCAAGGTCCTTGGCTGAATCTCCCTCCGCTAAAATCAGAGTGCATTTCTTAGAATTCTTGCTTCCTGCATCATTTTCATCCTCAATTTGGGTGATACCAGTTAACATTTTTCTCTTGTTTCCATCATTTTTATTAAGATCCTTGCTATTTTTCAAGTCTACCCATGATAATATGTTCTCAACAACTCTACATTTAGCAACTTTCTTCAAAAACTCTTTAGAGAGTTCACACTTTGAACCAAAGATGTTCTGACGAGTTGTCAGTGTCTCCTCGGTTTGGGATTCAAATGATGGATTATCAATCAAAGAATTGACAAAGATCCATAAGGCCTCCATTCACATATTTTGTTCAGGAATGCTAGCATAAGGCCTCCAAGATACCAAAATTACCTTCTTTATATGAGAAATACAAGTTGATATGCAAAAAAAATCCAGCAAAATGGTTTGCAGTTTGTTTAAGAAAATAAGATTGAAAGAAATATAGGATATTAGTGCCTTTTCACTCAGCATATGGGTGATGAATAAGGTTTCCCACTTCTAACTCTAGAAGATCCACCTAGTACCTTTTACATGCTCTAAGAAAAACTCAAGGGATATTTCACACCAACAGTAATAAGAGTCTCATTAGGTCAATATTTCCATACTGTAGCGTGATGTATATTTCTGGGAAAGCTTAAACCAAAACCCTCCCTCTGATTCTCCATGCATAATCCATTTTCTGATTGCAATGGGATCCTTTGAAAGATGATCTACCTAAGAATTAAATTCTATGTGAAAAGCTTCATGGAGTTCCTTAACTTAGTGTTGTCAGTGAGAGAGAACCAGACTATCCAATGTCACATATAATTTAAAACTCTAATAACCACTTTTGAGTCTCCAACAACCTGAAAATTCTAAACACCTTTAACCATAGAAAATTTTAATAGGGCCCAAAGGGCTACTTACCTTGCACAAATATTAGTACCACTACTAGTTCCAATCTCGAGTTAGAATTAATTATCATAATTGTAATAAAGGACAATACCAGCAACATAATCACCCAACATTTGACATGAACCATAGAAATAACTCCAAGTAATATTAGGATTGAAAGAGGGAACATGCCTAAGGTTGAACCTCAAAGACCCTACTTTATGCACTTAGTTACACTTTTTATCATCATCTTATTTTCGTAAGTCTTCTCATATTTGTTTGTAAGAACATATAAGATATTGGGAAAAATCTTGCCATCCTCTAGCAACATTCTAATCTATTATCAAGTGATTAGCACAAGATAATGTGCATTTATGACCAATCCAAGCTAATTGGAGTTGGGATGAGTTGAAGTTGGTAATTTTTGTTCCTTTTCCAATTGAAGCAAGGGAAGGTTATTTTGGTTTCCATTATCAATGACCATATATGCTAATTTGTGCTTGATTTGACAATTCTATGTATAAAGAGCTTCCTTGTTGCTGGAAAGGCTATCGTTGGGCATTAGCATCAAGTGTGGATCAATGTAGCTAGGATTGTCGACATCAACCTATAAGTCTCCAACCTCTCAATAATTCTTAGAAAGGAATTGAACATTACATTTAGGGTTGAGTTCATTCTTATTCATTGTTGGTCAAGTTCTTCACAAGGAAGAACAAGTTTAGTATTGTGAAAGAGGCTGAAATCCTTTGTTTCATGGGTCAAGTTCAATTTTTCCAAGGGGTCGAGTTATCCACTCAAGAGGTCCATATTCAGTCTTACATTCAGATGGTCAAATTCTGTAACAAAGGAAGTACAATAGCCAGTCACAAGGGAGCTCAAATTTTTTCTTTGTCTTGTGGGCGTGTTTTTGGAAGGCAGGATTGATATTTTTCTCATTTTCTAAAGTTTGTACCTCCTAAGAGCGACATTGTGTTCAAGGACGAGTTGCTAGAAAAATTTCTTTGATGGTTGTAGCATTATTGTGGGTTGATTTAACCTCTTCTGGATGCTATCACAATATCTGTGTGTGGGTTATAGAGATGCCTTAATTACATGTGTGCAGAGGGTGTCATTTAGGAGAAAAAGGGAGCCATAAATACCATTGGGTTTGTACAATGAGTAAGAGTTGGTCGTACTCTAGGGAATATTTCAAGGTTCATGGCATCAAGACAACATCCTACATTCTAAAATGCAATGAAACATTTCCAAGGGAAACATAGGTCCCCAAAACTTCAATTCAATATATATCACCAAATATTCTTGGCACAGGTATAAGAATTTCATCCCTTATATTAGTGAAATACTTGAATGTCTTCTTTTGTAGTTACCCAAGGTATATGTTTAGAGATGCTTCCTTTAGCTATGGATTATCCATAATTCTAGAGACTTCAAATAATCATTTTTCATCATATCGTATTCAATACAGTCATACTCACAATAGTACAATGCAAGACATATCACTGCAGTATAGGGTATATGGCATTACAAACTTTGCAACTTCAGGGCAGTATTTCATATCAGAGGAAATGTCCTACACAGGTCACCCATTCTTTAGTAAATTGAATGAACTTGATCCATTTCATTGCTTCTTCCAATACCAATATGCCTTGCGTGCTTCAAATCAGTAGATGCATCTAACACTACCCAAGCATTGTTGAAGATAATTTATCACTTGAGGATTTCATCATTGAAATTGTTGTGTATAAGTAGGTGAAGAGACTCTTTATAAATGATGTCCTTCATTTTTTCTTTAAGGAACCCTTCATAACTTCATATAATGCATGTATTTCCAGAACATTGGCATAGTCCTTTGATGATACATTTTTGCACAAATGAATTTTTTCCATCAAGGCATACTAAGATCAGCCTTAACAACATCAAAGAAAATTTAATACAAGTCTTAGTACATATTTTTTCAATCAGTCCTACGTTTGATTCTCATATACTCTACAATATTATTGCTAAAATAAATTTAACTTCAAACAAAAATTTCAGAGAAAAATAATATATATCCTTCAATCTAATGTAATCAATCTTCAGTAAAATTTTCAAACTGAAGATACCTTTGCTAACGTTTTCACTAATTGAGGCATTTCAGACTACTTGGGATTATGTTCTCAAATTATTTGGTCTTTATATCTTTTATATGAGGTATTTTAGCCTTACTATAGCAAACCAAATACCATTGGCTTTTATCCTTCTTTCAGAGTTTCAAACTAGAGCTTCTAAAGGCACATACTCAGATAGGAAATATAGAATTTTCTTAATAAATAGTGAGTCTTAACATGAGAAGTAATATTTATTTTGCAATGGCCTTAGCAATTTCGATTTTAATTCATGAGGCCTCTTAGACTTGATTGAAACATAATAACAATAAGAAATGGGATTTCTAGCTCTTAAATCCTCTTCAAAATAGTTGGCATTATGTTCTTCGATCTCCAAATCATAAAATATCGAAAACCCTTCATCCTAGAAATATTTCCACTAGGCATAACATAGTGATAACAACAATTATCTCAAAACCATAAAATGTAACCAATGTCCATTTTTGTTTTAACAGGGGACTTCAATGATCTCCTTTAGATTCAAATTGATATTATAGACAACGTCAACCATCTCTAAAGCTAACTTCAAAATTTTTCTCAAGGTTGTTAAGGCCTCAAGTCATACTACTGTATTGAATAAATTAGTGTATGATTTTCTAGGCTTCTAGGCTTCTCAATTTCATCTTAATTACTCTCAGACTTTCACTTTATTAAGCTCCTTTTTCATGTCTCCTGTGGTTTTAACAAAGGCTTTTCGACGCTCTTATGTTTGGACTGAGACTTTACCTCAGATATATTCAGCCTTGTCTGATAATGTCTTGAGATCTCTTGGTTTTCTATCTAGGACTTTCGATCCTTCTTCAAGAAGCAATAGAGGCTTGGATTTACTTTGTCTAGCAGATCCCATCAAACATTTCTACTTCTGGTATACAAGGATAACATAATGGGTATTAAAATGTTTAAAGATGGGTTAACAAGATATTTAGACAATGAATAATGAGGGAAGATCCACTTATATCTGTATTTTTCCTGTTTATGGGACCTACCCAATATATGTATCTTGATCTAGAAAAACTAAAGATAGGAACGGTAATGAAGAAAATCATATTTGTCCCTGCATTTCATCAGTATATTTTTCAATTTAATAGATCAAATTTATTCTAATCCAATATAATAAAGTACTGAAACATTGTGTTGTTCCATTCAATTCCATTATGAAAAAATAGACAAAGAAGGTAAAATACTTGGCATTTGCAGGATTGTGATAGAAATGAAAATAATTTTACTAATACCAATGGACCTAAACAATATATTTTTTCCCATTTTTCTAGATGAATAAAAAGTTTTCAGTTTGCATAAGCTACCAAGCTGAGTGGAAGTCCACAGTTTAGGGTAATTTATCTCCAAAGAGGGGATTCATTTTACGAGATGGGAATGTGAAGTAAGTGACTACAGCAGGTCAATACCTATTGTCAAGCAGAGTTGTGGAATTGGTAAAACCAAAATATAGGCTGATTATCAAAAGTCATTTGTTGTGGGGGATGCCAAGGTGGATTATATTGAGGTTGTCTTTCTAACCTTCCATGCTTTGCATAAACTATGGTCTAGAAAGGTACATTTAATCTTAAAATTGTCTGGGGTAATGGTCATTGATAAATTATTGAAGGTTCAGTCCCTAGTAGAAATTTTTACTGTGTGAATGCAATCTCCTTCTTTTCTTTTGAGAGTGAAAACAATCGACTTAGCATAGAGGGATGGGTTGGAGTGTGAGTTATGGGGATACCCAAGCCACTCCTTTCCTTCCATGTGTATTAAAGGTTCCTGAATCTATGAAAGTTGGCCCAAAGAAGCAACCAAGGGCACCTACAATAAATAGTAACATGGGTGGGAGCCAACACTTAGTGCAGATCTAAAATCGTGTTGCTAAGGTCTTGGGCTTATAAATCCATTCACCAAAACTCTTTTTCCACATTTGGATAAGCTGTCCCATTGTTCCTCAGGTGTTGCTTGAAAAAAAAAAGGAATGCCTAGGAATTTTAAAATCTAGCATGACTTGACCCAAGCCCATCCTTGTGTTTTAAGTCAATCTGGAATCTTCTGTGAGCTCTACCTTTAATTCAATCTGGCATGTCCTGTAAGCTATACCTGTAGAAATAGGTTTTTTCTCATTGAATGTTTTGAGCTTAGGGCCTTTCTGAAAATTCCTAAGTAATCCATAGCGCATCAATTGACTCCTGTTCTAGAAAATTTATTTGAGCCCATTCAGAAGCTGATTTCAATATAGTTTGTGCAGATGAATCCACTTCAATGAGACCTTGTTTGACCCTATGAGCTATCATACATACACTGGCCTCTGTTTGGAAAATTGATCGAAAAGAGATTAACTCTGGTTTACACCCATTAAAATTTAAGAGAGACAAGGTTAGGTCTTGGTGAATAATATATTAATAGCCTTTATATAAATTAGCTCAAATGCAAGAGGTAGAATAAAGGGATATACCCCACTATCTTTTAAGTTATTCTCGAAGATGGTTTTGATGAATAGGATGTTATGGCCATAATGACTGGGCCATTCCATGCCCTTATGGACTGCAATAATATCATTGATGATGAATCATTGTTTGATGAAACAAGTCTGCTCAGGTTTGATAATAACCATAATAATATGCTTGGTTATGAGTGTTGATCTTTGGTTAGACTATTACATGAGACATTCAACGGAGTGATAGGCTTCCGACTCATAGTCACTTTGGAATCATTGGTCTTAGGTATGAACTTGATAATACCTTTGTTTAATTTGGTTCCCAATGATTTCTCTGTGATTTATTCTTTGTGAACCTCTGCAAAGTGTCTGGATTGAAAAGTATGAGGTAGCATTTTAGAATTCACGCTAGATTCTGTCTAATCCCAAGACTTACCGTCATCATTGATCATGTTTGAGAGGGTAGCAACTAGCTTACCCAAAGTCAAAGACTAGTCACACAGTATTCTTTGCTCTTCATAAAGTTTATGTGAGACGACTCCAAGTCAGGGTTGCATGGATGTTCCTCACTTTGCAATTGAAAATTATTTTGTAGGGAGAACTGAGAAATAAATTCTTTTTCATTTTCAAATTTTAAGGAATCCTACTCTTGGTTGATTTGATAGTGGAGATTATCTTCAAGCCTTTTTTTGAAGAAAGGGCCCCTAAAAATCCTTTTATAGGCCTATCACCTATTTTAAGCCAGTGGATGTTGGCCCTGCAAATGTGCCCCTTTGGCACTTTGAATATTGACAACTTTCAGATGACCACCGAGTGTGGCCACCCTGACTTGAAGTGCTTCATTGAAAAGGATATTCTGGAGGCATTGTCTTACAGTTTCCCTTCTTCTTTGATAAATTGTTACATTTTATTTAGATGGAGGAATTTTTCCTCCCATGGGCTCTAAGGAGAGAGGCACCTCACAAGCCATATAAACATCTTATTGCCAAACCCAATCAGAACTTATTCGTTAAGGTCTTTGGACAAGTTAAACTTCAGACATGCTTTTCCAAAGAAAAAGGAATGCCTAGGAATTTGAAAATCTAGCTTGACTTGACCCAAGCCCATCCTTGTGTTTTAAGTCAATATGGAATCTTTTGTGATCTTTACCTTTAAGTCAATCTAGCATGTCCCGTAAGCTCTACCTGTAGCAATAGGTTTTTTCTCATTGAATGTTTTGAGCTTAGGGCCTTTCTAAAAATGCCTAAGTAATCCATAGCGCATCAATTGACTCCTGTTCTAGAACATTTATTTGAGCCCATTCAGAAGATGATTTCGATATGGTTTGTGAGGTGAATCCACTTTAATGAGACCGTGTTTGACCCTATGATCTATCAGACATACGATGGCCTCTATTTGGGAAATTGATAAAAAAAAAAGTAACTTTGGTTTACACCCATTAAAATCTAAGAGAGACAAGGTTAGGTCTTGGTGAATAATATCTTAACAGCCTTCATATAAATTTGCTCAAATGCAAGAGGTAGAATAAAGGGATATACCCCACTATCTCATAAGTTATTCTCGAAGCTGGTTTTGATGAATAGGATGTTATGGCCATAATGACTGGGCCATTCCATGCCCTTACAGACTGCAATAATATCATCGATGCTAAATCACCGTTTATGAAACAAGTCTACTCAGGTTTGATAATAACCATAAGAATATGCTTGGTTATGAGTGTTGAGCTTTGGTTAGACTATTACATGAGACATTCAACGGAGTGATAGGCTTCTGGCTCATAGTCACTTTGGAATCATTGGTCTTGGGTATGCACTTGATAATACCTTTGTTTAAGTTGGTTCCTAATTATTTCCTTGTGATGTAATCTTTGTGAACCTCTACAAAGTGTCTGGATTGAAAATGTATGAGGTAGAATTTTAGAATTCACGCTGGATTCTATCTAATCCTAGGACTTACCATCATCATTGATCATGTTTGAGAGGGTAGCAGCTAGCTTACACAAATTCAAACACTAGTCACACAATATTCTTTGCTCTTCATAAAGTTTATTTGAGATGACTCCAAGACAGGGTTGCATGGACGTTCCTCACTTTGCAATTGAAAATTATTTTGTAGGGAGAGCTGAGAAATAAATTCTTTTTAAATTTCATCTTTTAAGGAATCCTAATCTCGGTTGATTTGATAGTGGATATTATCTTCAGGCCTTTTTTTGAAGAAAGGGCCCCTAAAAAACCTTTTGTAGGCCTATCACCTATTTTAAGCTAGTGGATGATAGCCTTGCAAATGTGCCCCTTTGGCACTTTCAATATTGAAAACTTTCAGATGACCACTGAGTGTGGCCACCCTGACTTGAAGTGCTTCATTGAAAAGGATATTTTGGAGGCATTGTCTTACAGATTCCCTTCTCCTTTGATAAATTGTTACATTTTATTTAGATGGAGAAATTTTTCCTCCCATGGGCTTTAAGGAGAGAGGCGCCTCACAAGCCATATAAACATCTTATTGCCAACCCCAATTAGAACTTATTCTTTAAGGTCTTTGGACAAGTTAAACTTCAGACATTATTTTCTGGCCCGAGGGTTGTAAAGTTTCTCAGGCCTGTAATAGATAAAGTGAGTGAGAGGCTGAGAAATACGTTTGTGGAAAGCCCAATATTGCATAGCTATCCTGGGGAACTTGATGCACAAGGAAACATAATTGTGCATTTGTCTTTGCAAAGAGTTTCTCATACCACCAGGAGAAGAAAAATTGGGTGTTTATACATACCAAGGACTGCTGGAAACACTTTCATCAAAGACAATTTTTTTCAAAAAATAAAAGAAAAAATAAGCCCATGGTCAAGATACTAGTAGTTTTCCAAAATCCATTTGAGACTCCCCCGCCTCCTGCATTCATGCCTTCTTTCAATCCTATAGAACTATGGACTAAGAAACTATGGTCCTAGCCTCAAAGCCCTAAAAAAATCATACACACAACTAATCTATAATAGCTGCATGAAAAACACTCTTAAAGTGACTGACTTTAAAATTTTCATCTATGATATAGTCCATATATTTCTCAAGCAACATAAATGTATGGTCATATTTTTCTATAGACATGGATCCATGCTTTAAGATATGGAATGCATTAACATTAATTGATGTTGAGAGTCATGCATTAACAATCTATATAGCTTTTTATGCTCCCTCTATAGTGATGCACTATCTATTAAAAACTTTTATATCATTAGAGAAGTTGTGTAGACTAACTACCTTTCTAAACGAGGAGCTTAGTTTTGGCTGAAAAACCTATAATGTTTCCATCAATGGAAAGAGGCTTTCACATTTTTTAATTCATGGAAGGCATACGATGACTTACGTTCATGTATTTTATTAGAA
This sequence comes from Pinus albicaulis, assembly GCA_034641835.2. Taxonomy (NCBI): domain Eukaryota; kingdom Viridiplantae; phylum Streptophyta; class Pinopsida; order Pinales; family Pinaceae; genus Pinus; species Pinus albicaulis. The sequence goes on along the minus strand of CM076582.1, from coordinate 1,225,309,869 downwards.
TATGTAGATGATGGACTGGTAGTTTGTTTCATACCTCTAGATCCTGCAAACTAGCTTATTGTTGGCACTTTGCAGCATTAAGCTTTCTGGTCTATGAGCATCCTTTGATGTGCTCTCAATCACTCCTATATTCTTTACTTTTAGTGTTGAGTATTGCCTCTTTCCTTCTAGGATGTACCATTTCTTATCCATGACTTTTATTTTTCACTTGTATTTCATTTTCTTTTGTCACTTTAGGAGTTGCCTTGGCACTCACACATCGTTATCAACTTGGGACCTCCTTGAAAGGGGCAGGATGTCATTATCTATGATACATTATTTTGCCTTAGACGAGGTCGACTGCATGCTTGACATGGGTTTTGAACCCCAAATTCATAAAATTGTCCAAGACCGTGGTCTTAAGTGCTACTTTTCCGAAGGAGATATAGGTAATGTTGAGAATTATTATCCAGTGGTTTGATGAAATCAATTAAACTGGTGTTTTGGTTTGTCATGCATATATAATATATACTATTTTGACATATGGTAATCCACCATTTTCTGTGATAGATATTGAGATATTATAGAGTATGCCCTGGTATTCCAACTCAACCTATTTTCACTTTGTCAGATCCCCTTTCATCAATCCTATGGTTTAATCATCTATTTTATTTATCCTCATATGTGATAAAAAATCTTACTGGATTCATCTGGGAATTTCTGAACATAATAATCTATTTTCCTGCAGATGTTGCCTGTGGATTTTCTTTCAAATTACATATTTTTGGTAGTTGGAAGGGTTGGTTCTAGCACAAATCTGATTGTACAAAGAGTATAGTTTGTTCTTGATGCTTGTGCTAGACCCAATTTATGGTTACACTTGCCACCTGTTTAATGCATTTTCTTACTAAGCTAATCAATACCAAAATCGATATAATTGCAGGGATGAAACAAAATTACTTGACGTGTACTCTTCTCATTACTTTGTTAAGTTTCTATGTATCTTAATATTAAAAATATCTATGGAAAAATAGAAGCCTAAAATCTAGCAAAGATTGTCTGGCTGGATTCTTGTGATTGCAAACCAGAAAAATTTGAATAGGTAGATTGTGTTTCCTTATTCATAAGAAAATGGAATTTTCAAATTGATGTTGTTCTTAGAAACACACCTCGAGATCTATGGCTGACAGAAATCTGTAGCCCCAAGGAAATATTTTTCTTGGACTAGAGTGTAGCACCAAGTAATATTTCCAAAATATTCCAACCAATAGGCTCCAAGGAGTCAAACTATTTAATGGAATTATGTGGATGAGAAAAAGGGTGGAATATGAAAGTTGGGTGGAGATTCACACTTTGTCAAGGACACTATTAAAGAAATGACCACCACAGATGTATCAGCAACTAATGGCATCCACACATGAAATAATTGTTATGGAGGTAAACACCAAATCGCGTGTTGGCTAGATATATTTTTAATTTCAAAAATAATTTTAGAAAAGGATCTCGTCATGGAGGAATCTATACTTCCTTGTGATGGCTCAAATCACTGGTCAATCTTGCTGGAGCTCAACCTCAAATATGCCCTAAATAATTTCCTATTTTTCTTTGATATCTTTTGGATAATATATCCTTCCTTTGTTGAGAAAGCTAACAAATGTGGCAAGAAATTGAAGCTCCAAGCCCTTCAACCATTTACAACTTCTAACAAAATCTCAAGGGCCTTAAAGCTCAAATAAAAAAAAATGGAACCAAGATGAGTTCAAGAACATATTTGAGGATAAAATCCAACTAGAGGCACAACTGAAGATATTGCAACAAGAATTAATTATGAAAATTTTTGCCCAAGAATAGGGTAGCCAAGAAACAAAACTATTCTCCAAACTATAATAAATATGGAAGCAAGAATAGATTCTATGAAAAAAAAAATCTCAAGTGAATTGGCTTAAAGAAGGGGACAAAAACATGTGTTTATTTTAGAAATCTGTTTATTTCATAAATCTATGCTTAAACATATCCATCACAACAAGATCTTCTCCTTGATGAGCTAAATCTATGGAAATAATTTTTTTTTAAATATTTTTTTGTTTCCGTCAGTATTTCGACGGCTAGGTTTTTAAAAAAATAATTTTTGTCCGTTGTTATTGCGACACTTTGTTTTTTTTTTTAAATTACTTTCCGTCGCTCTTCCGAAACTTTGTGAATATCGCTCTTTGAACACTTTTCTTACATTGCTCTTCTGACACTTTGTGAATGTCTCTCTTCCAACACTTTGCGAACGTCACTCTTCCGACACTTTGCGTACATCACTCTTCCAACACATTGCTAACATCACTCTTTTGACACTTTACGAACGCCTCTCTTCTGACACTTTGCGGAAAATGTGTCGCTCTTTTGACACTTTATCGAAGTGTCAGAATTGCGACATAATGGCTAACCACGTTTTTCCCCGCCTCAAAGTGTCACTCTTGGGATGCCTATGTGTCCGGAGAGAAACATTTTGGCCATCGGAAATTGGGCCAAATGTGCTAGTGTATGCACACTTTTGTGCATTATCTCATCCATTTAAAGCAAGTACAATTTCTACTACATTTATGGAAACAATTCAAAAGCTACATGGAAACCCAAAGATTATTGTAAGTGACAAAGATCCCATTTTTACTGGAAATTTTTGGACGGAATTATTTTCTTGTTTGGGCACTCAACTAGCTCATAGCTCTTCTTATCATCCTCAATCCGATGGTCAAACTAAGATAGTGAATAAATGTTTGGAAGGATATCTTCGTTGTTTTGTATCTGATAAGCAAACACAATGGGTCAAGTGGTTACCTCTCACTGAATGGTGGTATAACACTTCATTCCATACTACAGCAAAAATGACCCCATGTATGGCACTTTATGGATATCATCCACCATCCATCACATCTTATTGAAGAGAAAATTATAAGGTTCAAGCAGTGGAATATCACATCGACCATCAACAAGAAGTTCTCCAACTCTTAAAGGATAACCTAAATTTGGCACAAAATTGAATGAAACAACAAGAAGATCAACATCGCAGCGAGAGAAGTTTTTATGTAGGAGACTGGGTATTTTTATAGCTACAACCATACAAATAAATGTCCCTCAAGCAAGATAAGAAGGATAATAAATTATTGCCAAAGTAATATGGTCCTTACAAGGTGTTGCAAAAGATTGGTACTATGGCATACAAATTGGAGCTTCCTTCTTCTTCACGAGTGAATCCAGTTTTCCATGTTTCATGCTTAAAGAAGGTTATAGGGGACAAACTTCCAATTCAAACAATATTGCAAAAAATTGATGAGAAAGGAAAAATCATATTAGAACCTGAAGAAGTCATGGAAACAAGAACTCGACAGCTACGAAATCGATCAATTTCAGAGTATCTCATCAAATGGAGGAACTTTCCCACTAAATATTCTACATGGGAGGATGAGAATTTTATACAGAATCATCCAGATCTACTCAAGCATTGAGAACAACAATTTTTTAAAGGAGAGGGCCATTTTAGGTCCCTATATTACTATTATAGTCCCTTATTGTTGTTAGTGTAACCCCCTTATTGTTATTGTTGTACCCCTATAACCATAATATTATTATTTTGTGCCCTTACATGATTATTTTTAGGTCGGATAGGATTATATTGTGACCCCATGGACTCCTATATATAGAATGAGGTTTTGGTCATTTGTATCATCCAATAACTATTCATTTATGTAATGTATTAGAGGTTTCTCCCTCGAAGTGGCTGATATATAAGGCGTTGATCTCTCTTTTCTTCTATTTTTGGAGCTGGTTTGATAACACTATGCATTCAACAATGCATTGAGACAATGGATTTAATCATGCACACCATCATATATGTTGAATGCTTTCACCTTTTACTAATCATTCATGTACACATATTAAATTCAATATCATCCTACTTTATGAGAGATTAAATTCATTCAAGTGACATGTGTCATAGGAATAAGCCTAATATGATACCCTCTTCCATATGGAACCCTGTTACACAATATTTTGTCACCGTCCCCACAATTCCCATCTTGAACATTGGAAGACCATTTCAGTGACTTCTATGTATTGTCATACCTTGAAAAAAGTGTCATTGCATTTCTTGGCATGTGAAGAACATTTCCTTTTTTTACCATTCCTAGAGCAGGCTCTCAAAAACACATGATTTTGGGTCGGTGTTGGCAGGAAGCTATGGCCTCATGCCCATAGATAAATTAGCATTGGACCTCACACCTATTAGCATTCTGTCTCAGTGGATTGGCCCTACCGAGTTGTTTTTAGAAAGCTTTTTAAAATAGAAACGAAGTTTCCATGTCCAACCACTTCATGAGCGGAGTCATGATGGTTTGTTCGACTGAATAATGTCGAATTCCTTCCTTTGGATTCTTGTTTCCTACATTTGAGAAACTCCCCAAAGGATAAGGCCTACATTCCACCTTATAAGGGATCCCAAACCACCTCCTCCTCTCCTATAAATACATCCTTCTCACATAGTTTCAGCTAGTTGAGCAATCCTTACTATAGCTGGTGTGAGAATAAAGCGGAGAGGAATCCATTGTTGAGTGAGAGTTCAGGCACATTGCCTTACCAAGTTTGATCCCCAATGAATGCTTGAGATGCATTTGACTAGACCTATCGAAGGAGGTTGCAACGTCAAGGATTTTTTGTTGTAAACTTCTTCTCTCTATCTTTAATACAAGACTGGTTTTTCGGTTCCAATTAAGTGTTCGATAATATGCAAAGTGTTTTGATTCTCCTTGACCAATCAAATAGATGTGAATGAAAATATTTTTTCATGTGTTTTCACCATTCACTTGATCCTTGTGCAGGTACACAGACATTACCACTAAAAGACTGCGACGTGTGAATACAAACATCAGCGGATCGCTGCTGCAAACGATTACAAAAGCGTTGGACCAAGGTAGGCAATCTATCCTAATTCGCTTTCATTTATAAGCTAGGAGTCTGAAAATCCAGCTTGTTCCCCTATTTCTAGACCCACCCTAGGGCTAGAGGTATCACCTCTGTCCGTAGAGGGGATTTACCTGAACAACAAGTTGGCGACTCCACTTGGGATCAGTGTGTTTGTCGTCTCTCGTTTTTCGTCTAGTGTTTGGCTTGTCGAGTTGAATTTGGTCATTTTATAGTTTTTCTATTTTCTTTTGCCTATTTGACTATTTTCATCCATCTTGTTCAGTCTCAAAGTATCAAGTCTGACCTCTACTCAGTGGTTTTTTATTTTTTCCATGGTTTTCTAGCTCGACACAGTTATTTCTTGAACATTGGCACTAATTGGCACATGTTTCTTTTGTCATAGGTGCGCCAACCTCTATTTAGCACGGATTATAGCTAAATAGACGCGATGAATCTTGTAGGTTAAAATTTTATTCTTTTCCCGAGTTTTGTCAGTTTCTCTTGCCTCTGGCTTAGATTTCTATCTTTAAATTGTTCCACTGAGATTGTTTTGACCCTCTTGTCTCATTATTCTCAGTTGTTTTTCCCTCATCTAATCAATGGAGTTTTTCATCCTAGGGTTTCTAGGTGTCTCCTACCACTTGTTTGGCTCTCTTCACTAAGCCTTCTAAGTTGAGTTTGACCCAGTTTGGTCTTTATCATTTCAGTTCATTGACTGATTGTTTTATCTTTTCTTTTGGTTCTACATGTATTTGGGTTGTTGAATGATTGTCTCAGATTTCATTTTTCTCTCCATCTGTCACTTTGAGCATATATTACATTGCTCACTGGACTAGTTTGAAAGCCCTCTTTTGCTTGAAGGAGTACATCTCTGTTTTGAGTGTGTTTAATTCATGTTAAATTGATATATTTTTTTTATATCTTTTCATTTCAATTTCTCATAACTAGTGTCCATTTTTATTTTTAGTGTAATAGTGCATTTTTATTCTCATTTATCTAAAAAGACGAAATTTGCATTCTTTCTTTTTGTTTGAAAATGGAAAATTTTCTTTTGCATTAGTAGCTTTTAGTGAACAAGGAAAGAGCTTTTAATTTTCTTCTTTGGCTGTCTTAGATGCATTAGGGAAAATTCTCTTGTGTTCAATTGGTTGTTGCTTTTTTACGAACTACTATACCTATCTTAGCTAGCATTCATTGAATTGGAATGATTTTATTTTGCATATAGGTGTGCATTAAGAATTCGATATCACATTTGGTAAGATCTTGAAATTGCAACATTAATTCAAGATCAACTTTAAAATTAATTCAATCAACTTAAGGAAGCATTGAAACCTAATGCACATATTTTATAGGTCTAGGCTAGTGACATGTTCCAATGTCGTTAAACCTACTAGCTTTTGTTCGCCATCTAGCATTAGACAGTGCTAGCACAAACTTGTGCTCCCCGTATCGTCGAGTATATAAAGGGATACCCTCATAGGTTTCAATCCTTTATCCATAAGAAGCCAAGTTTGCTACCATGTAACCGTGATACATTGAACACAAAATTGGGGTAAACTGCCTACACGTATGTTAAGTCCTTGGTGATTTCTCTTTCATTTGATCACCAAGGTGTATATTGTAGTTCATGGAAAATTGGTACACCCTCTAGCTTAGATTCCCTAAGTAGTCATTTTAGTATTATCGAGACTCTCTAAAATTGAAAATATCATTGATCACTTGTCCTTTAACGCTTGTTCAACCTAAAAGTGGCTAGAGTTGCCTTTTTCCTGTTTCTTGACTCTTAAAATATGAAACGACAAAGTTTACTTTCAATATCTTAAAATAAATTTCCTATGATCACATGCCCATTAAAGATATTTTCTTGGCTTGTTCTTAAGTAATTCCTTAGTATTTTATCTTGAAGCCTCGAATTGGAAATCTCGGTTCTCTTTTGTTTTGAGACACAGTCACGATGGCGGAACCACTAGTTTCATCATCCTCTTCATTACCTCCTAGTGGCAATCCTTCCCTTGAATTTTCTTCAGGAGCATCTCAGCCCACTAGGTCTGTTTATTTCTATAAGTCTATTCTTCCGAGTATCTTACCCCTTCCTACCTGATCTCCTCTTCAAGAGCCATTTGATATCAATTGGCAACCTCAAGATGCTTGGTCTGGTTTTGGGAATGAGGAAGAGTTTCCTCCTCTTACTTCAGAATGATCTTTACTAACCACTTCTCATCATCTTTACGACAATCACATGGCTTCATCTAACATGGATTCTTCGAGTCCTGTCAGTAGTGAAGAGCTTTATGTTTCTATAGGAGATCATCAGCTCCCTCTGGAGTATTTTCCTTATGTCTCAAGTCAACCTTCCTCACAACCGATATCTCTCTCACGCGGTTATCATACTTTGGATCAGATCATTTCTGGCGTTGCATCGTTGTATCAGAACCTGATATGGTTCGATACATCGACTCCTTCGGGGAGCTCAACTGTCTCAGTATCAAGGGCATCACCCTCGAATCCCATGATGTCGATGTTGGGTCGTGAATACGACCACTTTTTAACACTTATTTCATCCATTTTTACTCTTCTTTATCATGTCATTTATTATAATTTATCATATAAATCCACTTTATAATGATTTATGCTCATATGGATGAACATTATTTCTTCTCCTTTATTTTCAATAAATTGATGATTACTATGCATAATTTTATCAATGATGGTTTATTAATATATTTTGTAATATCACTTACCATTTTAGCCTCCAAGATATTTGCCAGATTGAAGATTTGATCTCCAAATCATCATCAAATATTCCAACTCAGAAATTCGCTGGAATAAGAAGTGACAGTTTTGTGGTTACGATTCTGAGCAAATGAAGAAGAATATGGAAAATCCGGAACATGGGTTTTGTCCAGAACGGGCCCAATTAACTTTATTTAAAAATGGTTTGCCCAAATTCAGCCTGTATTGGGAGAAACGCAAGTTTCTTTGAGCACGATTTTCTCAGATTTTTTGTTGCGGCCGTCCTCCAAATCTTAGTTGCAAAGCCAAATTCGCCTTGCTCTTGTTGAAATATTGTTGCAAATATATTTTCTTGTTGATCAATTGGTTGGGAAAAAATCAATTTTGTTATGAGAGATCCTATTTACTATTTGATTTCTCCTCTCTTTGGTTATAAAAGGAGACATTTGTAAAAGAGAGGGGATGGATCATAGTTGTTGCTTTTGTGAATTGTAAACTTAATCAAAGGTTGTGTTATTGAAAGCACGATTCCATTGTAATTCTACTCCAGTTTAATGATTAATTGAAGAATGTCGTTCCATTCACATCATCTGAAGTAGCTTGAGCAGTCCCTGTTAGTGGTTAAGGGCCCGACCCCTAGCAGCATAAACTGCTCCTCTGTGTTATATTTCCAATTCCTCCAACGTGTGATTGATTTGCTACATGCATGTTACTGTGAGTTTATTTCATTAGTTTTGATCCTTTTACTGTCTTTATGTATGATGTGCTCTGTTTATGAGTTATTTCATTATCGTATGATCTGAATCTTATTTCTTATAGCGTGGGTTAATTGAGACAGCATATTGCCTTACTTAGAACATCCTTGAATTCGCGGAAGTGATATTGGTTCTATCTTACTTTACTATTTTATTATAATGGATTGCGTTGTCGTTCCTTCCCCATTTAACAAGAATCTTAATCCTCTAATTACTTATATTGTTATGCTTCGTTGTTTGGCATTTGATGTTCCATTCCATTTGCTGTTTCATTTAGCTGTTGTTCATTTTAGAGTGCAGATACAAAGCTTCGCTATTCAGTTTGTTGTTTAATAGGATTTACCATTTAATAGAGTTTTGTTGATTCAATAACTTTAATTTCAGTTTTCTTTCCATTTACATTGGTTTTCGTTTCATATTAATTAGTTTACAAGAGTTTGCTTTCATTTCGATTGCTTTAAGATCACCAACTGTAGAGGACACTGGTTATTGCTTCCAAGTTCCCAGATTGGTTATCTTGCATCGATTTCTAAGGGAAGGAGTTATTGCTACTGTATCCCTGATCGATGTTTTTTAGTTTGATTTAATTCAAGTTTCTGAGCATTTCCATTTGTAAGTAGGTTTCTTTACAAGCATCCATTTACTCTTGTATTTCAAACACTGTACTACATATTGCAGAGCATTACTCTTAGACTAAATTGCTACCTCAGACTGAGTACACTCTTGAAATAAAAAGTCGCTCTCGGATTGATAATTAATGTGAGATAAATAGGTGTTAAAAAGATTCCTTTTATGCCTTGACATTTTGGCGCCGTTTCCGGGGAGAGTGTATGCCATTTAGAAATAGTGATGCATATTTAAATTTTTATTTATTTATTTATTTATTTTTTTTAATTTATTTATTTATTTTTTTTAATTTTTTTCTTTCTGCTTGGGAAGAATTGGGTATTAAAGATAGAAGGTAAGAACCTGCGCACCGAGCAAGAAACACACTTGTTCACTGGGCCGCTTCACAACAGAATTGAGTGAAAGCTTAAGGTAGGAATGAATGCTTGCGTTTTTTTTTTTAATTTTAGAGGTAGAGTCTTTTTTGAAAAAAATCTTGTAATTCCACTCGAGTGGTGTTGTAAGCACCACCCATTTCACTAACCAATTGACAGGAACATTGGAAGGAGGATCCTTAAAGAAACACCTGAAGAACATCTTCTATTATGGTAAGAAATGGCTCACATTGCAACTTTTGAATTCCCTATCAAAGATCTAGGAGGAGTAACACAAATGCACATAATTCCCCCATTGTCTCTACCAAATTTTCATGGTTTGACAAATGAAGATCCAGATACATTTTTATTTGAGTTTGAAATACTTTGTAGAGGATATGATTATTGTACTAATGATGAAAGATTGAAAGTGTTTCCTCTTACTCTAAAAGGAGCAGCCCTCCGATGGTTCATGAGCCTAGGTGGAAACTGCATCCAAACATGGGAGGACATGAAGAACATATTCTTGAAGAAGTACCAAGACTATTGCAAATCCAATGAAGATATTTTAGGTATGACACAAAGGGAAGATGAAAGCCTGGAGGACTATCTAGAGCGATTTCGATACAACCTTCAAAAATCAAAGTATAAGAATTTGGAAAAAGAGATCTTGAAAACACTCATTCTTAAAGGAATCAAAGATGAATTTTTAAAACCCTTAAATCTGATAGGAAAAGGTGATGTTTTTCATTTATCATATGAGGATGTTTGTGAGTTGTACATAAGGTATTCAAGAGGAATTTCCAGGGCTAGTAAGAATTCTAGAGAAGTTTCTTCTTTCTCTTCCAAATTTACTACAAGAATAAGAGACATAAGAGCTGAAATCAAGGTTTTATTTGAAAATTTCAAACATGATTTTATTAGCTCTCTAGATTCACAATTGAATGTTTTACAGGTTTGGAAAAATCAAGAATTTGATGAAGTGTTTTTCCCTCATTATCGAAAGGAGCATCCCATAGATAGTTGTTCTTCCTTATCTAACTTGGAAGTGGCATATCAAAGAAATGGGGAAGCTGCAACAAGGTCAACAGGTATGGTTCAAAACACTTCCTCTTCATTCCCTTACTTGCATAATCCATTATGGAATACTCATATGTTAGGGCAGCCATGCCAATCTCAATATAACCACCACCAATCTTGTTTGCAAGTTTGGAATGGTTCACCTTATGATTTCATGACTACTCTCCCTCATATTGTAGCACAAACACATCTTCCAGCTCTTCCACAACACCTTGTTTGCCGATCAAAATCATCCACTCAACACAATCAACTACATCATCAAGAGGCTCCATTCCCTACACAATCTCCTGCTCAACTCATTCCACACCTACATGATAATAAACCAGTACAACATGCTTACAATGTTGAACTGAAAAATTCACCCACCCTTTCCACCCATTCTATCTCACATGTACCATTGGAAAAAACTTACACTGAGACTCAAAATGAATCAAATCCAAAAATTGTAGAAGTTATGAAAGAAAATGAGGTTTCTTCTAGTTTGCACCAACAAACCATTTTAAAATCTCAAGAACTTCATGATATGATGGCTATGGGAAATCAAGGAAGTAAAGAATATATTGAATATTGGTTTCACTCCATCATTTTTTTGCAACATCACTCCATACTTCAATAATTTTTGGCACCATCTTTTCAAGGGAAGTTGGCTTCTCATACCCTAATTTTTTATCAACATGAATTTTTCAAATTTGGGTATGTACATAATTGAGTCTTTATTTCGGAAATGGCTCCACTAGAAATACTCTTATACGTAATCATATTCATTTTCCAATTCAGAGTAGGATAGTGGAGAAATAAATAAAAGAGGAAATAAAACAAACACATTTTTTTATTTACTTTTGTAAAAATCGTTGTTTCTTTGTTGCAACACGTTGTGAAATCATTATTGGTAATAAATGTTCTAATTTATTTATGTATGTAGATGAATTATATTTAAAAAAACAATTATACAAACACTTATATTCATTTTTATCATCAATATGGAAAAATTGCTTGAATATCATTTTTTTTGGCTTGCGGGCTTGATGAAATTCCTGAAAACAAAGTTGGGACAGTCATGTTTTGGGGGACCAAAAATGAATATTTTTAAACCTGTTTTGATCCTAATTATCCCTTGATGTCTACTTTCTAACCCAATTTTAATCACTCTATTTGGATTTGAAACGAAAAATTTAGAACCAAAACATCGACAGGGTGTCTAGTAGGCAACTCAAGAACAGAGTTGGGACAGCCAGTTTTTGGAGGCCTAAATGACTATATTTTTAAAACTGGTTTCTATGATAGATTCCTCTATGAATCTAACTTACAACGCAATTTGAATCACTCAATTTAGATATCTTATGAGGAATTTATGACCAAAATACTGACTGCCTATCATAAATCAGCACTCTTGAAACTCTGTTTTCTCGGTTGTTCCCTAGCATATTTAACCCATTAATTATTCTTGTCTTCAAAACCTATTTCTATTGGAGATCAATAAATAAATAAAATTTAAGCTCCAATTTGAATCATTTCAATTCTCCATTAAACGAATAATTTATGCTTGAAATACCAACTGTTGGTCTGAACTGGAAAATCGAAAATGATTCTATTATGCAGGTTGTTCTAAGCAATTTTAACATACCATTACGTGGAATTTTTAAAATATGTTTCTATTGGAAATAAAATTTTGAATTATTTCTCATTTGGCTTTGGAATCACTCGAATCAGATGAAAAAAGAAGAAGTTATTATTGAAACACCGCAGGTTAGCATGATTGGCCATTGCTCTCTCGGAGGTAATAAATTAATTTTACATTGTCCATAGATTTGTTCTACAGAGTAACTACTTGTTAGTTTTTTGCATAATTCTTGGATTAGGGGAGCCCGAACACCTCTCTTTCTCCATGATTTAATGTTTTACTGCAGGTAGACACTCATTTTTTGCAAGTCTTAGGAGAACAAAGAAGGTCAATTTATGAACGAGCGATTCTGGAGAGAAATTTTAGTGAAACAAGGGAATTTCATCCATTTTATTACCTAACAGATTCATAACAAGAAGAAATGAAGAATTGGTTTCCATTTGAAGATTCATGTCACTACTGCTAAAACATTTTTTTAAAGAGATCATTTTTTTCCATTAATAGATTTGATATTCTCTTAGAAATAACATCATAGCTGTTGTAACTTAATAAAAGTGTTGTTTATTTTCTGATTTATTTTTTTGTGTTTTAGGGGTCAATCTCTTCAAATTATAATTTCCGCTTCAGTGGAAATTGAACAATAAAGACCCCACCATGCAAGTTTCAATTGCAGAAGGTAATTCTTCAGTGGCACCAATTCTGTAAAAATTACTTTTTCTTGAAACCTGTACATAAACTTTCATTTCTATTTGATTGGATTTGCTTGGCAATGGATTGCATATTAGCTTTGTTCTTTCTTCTATTTTTTTCCCTTTTGCGTGTTTATATTTGTTTGTTGTTTTTCTTAAGGAAAAGTTGTTGTTCCTCTTAAGGAACAACAGCCATTCCTCTTAAGAAGCAGTGTGTTTATGTGTTTATTTTTGTTGTTCCTTCCAAAGGAATAACATTTTCGCTAATTAGTTTTGTTGCTCTTTTCAAAAAGAACATTATTTTTTTGCATAATTTCATTGTTCCCTTCAAAAGGAACAGCACCGCTCATTTTTTTGTTGTTCCTTTCAAAAGGAACAACACCGCTCGTTTTTGTTGTTCCTTTCTAAAGGAACAGCAGTTTTGATGCTCCTTTCAAAAGGAATAGCACCGACTATTCTTGATGTTCCTTTCCAAAGGAACAACATTTTCGCCGACTGTTCTTGCTGTTCATTTCCAAAGGAACAACATTTTCGCGGATTGTTTTTGTTGTTCCTTTCCAAAGGAAAAACACTTTTTGAGTGCATTTTTCTTGTTTTTTTTTTAAAAACAGTTTTAGAACTTTTTTTTGAATTTTTCATGACTTTTGAAAGACAAACATACAATTTATGAAAGGATACACAATCATACAAATTAGAGCTTACTGTAATCAGCAAATCAAAAGAAATCGTCATTTTTAAGAAAGTTGTTTAGTAATGAGAAGAAAAAGGAAAAAGGGACATAATCAATAACATGATTTTGTTGTATTATTACCACTAAATTCATATGATCGATTATATTTATCATGTTGGTTCTTTCCCATATTTTATAACTTTCTTTGATTTTTACTTATGGAGTAGGAACAAGGGCATATTCTTTTCTATTGAGCTGTTCAGACTTCTTCCACCATCCCTACTCTTAAGGAGTGTTGAGTCATCCTTTATGAATAAATAGGAAAGTGCTATATGAAAAGAAAAATATTTACATATTTCATTAATAATTTTATAATTTGGCAGATGGAGGATAGGGGGTATCATCAAGAGCCAGCCTACCATGTTCATAAGGAAGCAAGTGAAGTGGCATTTCCATCATGGCCACCAAACTAGGTATATGGTCCAATAGACAATTGAAAAAATTAAGAAGTCCTTGGAACAGGAGGTCTCATCACGAGCCGGTCTGCCCACTTTTCACTTATTCCCAGTGAATGGAATTGTGATTTATCTGGTCACCAAGCCAGCACAATGGCCTCCATTATGACAATTCACAAGCACTTCCTCAGCATAAATAAAGGACAATGGTTCCAAGGGTGAGAGAGAAACTCTGTCAAGGTTATGGACACCTGTGGGCAACAGAGCTCTGCTGATGGTATTGAAGTCACATTTATACACATCAATAGTAATATTAAACCCTTTTTCCTATATCTCTATTTAAATATCAGATGAAAGTATGAATCCTTAACCTTTGATTTTGAACCTATTATACATGAAAATCATCATAAATCGATCACATTAGTTTAAGCGGGGAATAAATGTATTTGTACTTATGTTTATTTTAAGTTGTCCCTTCTCCTTATCCTTGAATCATTACAAAACGCTTTTATATCTGTTTACGATTTATCACATGCATGGATTTTAGTAATGTGATAATTTTCTGATCATATCATAAATATGTATGCCTTTCCATGCTGTATAATTGTTGTGTAGTACACTGCCATTTTGCCACAATATTCATACTACATTTCTACAGAATTTTTGTTGATTGAACTTTTTGCATGTATCTTATTTGTTTCCATTCCAAACTAAAACTGTGGATTCTAGAAAATTGCATACAAAATTGTGATTTGTTTACAGGAGAACAAAAAGTATGGGGGAAATTCTATTTGCAGCATGACCACACTATTGCAATTAACAGCAAAGGCTCGTGAACGCGCACAATTCTTCAGACATGATGTGCTTGCATGGCTTCCACCTTTTGCATCACTTTCAGTATCCGCTCAGCCTACATCAGCTTCAACAAAGGCCAGTCCCTACATATCATTACACATTTTTCGGAGGTAACACTTGAGGTAAAATAGCATAATTTTCTGATTTATTATGAATTTAGGAGAATTTCATGAAAATACATTGAGCATTATTTATCATCATTCATTCCACATCTTTACCACTTCCCATTTTTTTAGACATGTCTCATCTTTCATTTTGGGGGAGTGTTGATTTCCTTCATTTCTTTCTTATGACCATGTCAGTAATCTTCTTTGATATTCTTATTCATTCTCAACACCTCCCTTATTCCATATTGTTTTACACCAAGCATAGATTTCAACAAATTGTAGCAACCACCTCTCTTTGTTTTCTAGCATCGCATGAGGACATGCTAATTCTTCAGTTTGGGGGGGGAATTGCTACACATGATGGATGTTTTCCACTTTCTTTCTCATTTAAGGCATACAATTTCATTTGTATATAGTGCAGAAATTGATTTTCATATATCTTTAAAACTATGAACTGAATTCTTGTGATTTCTAGATAATAAATAGGTATCATTAAAATACATAAATCCAGATAATTTCACGCTAAATTAGGTCATAAAAATTCAAAAATTATGCACTATTACCTACAACCATTTTTTTATATCACATGATCCGTGCAGCAAAATGATCTGATTTTTGAGAAAATGATTAATGAAGGTTGTTGTTACTTATGTCACATTTTTCTGCAACTTCATATACATATAGTTGAACGTAAACTGTAAAAATTATTATGCCTCTATTGCTAAAATTGAATATTCATTATTTGAGGAAAAATTCATTTGTTCCATCCATTTCATGAGTTGGGATGAACAATTTTCTTTGTTTGGTTAACACATGGGTTTTGTCTTTGGGTTGCATGAGGACATGCAATATATTCAGTTTGGGGGTATGCTGGGTCATGAATACGACCACTTTTTAACACTTATTTCATCCATTTTTACTCTTCTTTATCATGCCATTTATTATAATTTATCATATAAATCCATTTTATAATGATTTATGCTCTTATGGATGAATATTATTTCTTCTCCTTTATTTTCAATAAATTGATGATTACTATGCATAATTTTATCAATGATGGTTTATTAATATATTTTTTAATATCACTTACCATTTTAACCTCCAAGATATTTGCCAGATTGAAGATTTGATCTCCAAATCATCATCAAATATTCCAACTCAGAAATTCACTGGAATAAGAAGTGACAGTTTTGCGGTTGAGATTCTGAGCAAATGAAGAAGAATCTGGAAAATATGGAACATGGGTTTTCTCTAGAACAGGCCCAATTAACTTTGGTTAAGAACGGTTTTTCCAAATTCGGTGTGTATTGAGAGAAATGTAGGGTTATTTGAGCACGATTTTCTCATATTTGTTGTTGCGACCGTCCTCCAAATCTCAGTTGCAAAGCCAAATTCGCCTTGCTCTTGTTGAAAGATTGTTGGAAATATATTTTCTTGTTGATCAATTGGTTGGGAAAAATTCAATTTTTTTATGAGAGATCTTATTTACTATTTTATTTCTCCTCTCTTTGGTTATAAAAGGAGACATTTGTAAAAGAGAGGGGATGGATCATAGTTGTTTCTTTTGTGAATTGTAAACTTAATCAAAAGCTGTGTTATTGAAAACACGATTCCATTGTACTGTTGCTTCAGTTTAATGATTAATTGAAGATTTTTGTTCCATTCACATCATCTGAAGTAGCTTGAACAGTCCCTGCTGGTGGTTAAGGGCCCAACCCCTGGCAGTGTGAACTGCTTCCCTGTGTTATATTTCCAATTCCTGCAGCGTGTGATCGATTTGCTACATGCATGTTACTGTGATTTTATTTCATTAGTTTTTATCATTTTACTTTCTTTATGTATGATGTGCTCTGTTTATGAGTTATTTCATTATCGTATGATCTGAATCTTATTTCTTACAGCGTGGGTTAATTGAGACAGCATATTGCCTTACTTAGAACATCCTTGAATTCACAAAAGTGATATTGATTCTATCTTACTTTACTGTTTTATTATAATGGATTGTGTTGTCGTTCCTTCCCCATTTAACAAGAATCTTAATCCTCGAATTACTTATCTTGTTATGCTTCGTTGTTCGGCATTTGATGTTCCATTCCATTTGCTGTTTCATTTAACTGTTGTTCATTTCAGAGTGCACATTCAAAGCTTCGCTATTCATTTTGTTGTTCAATGGGATTTACCGTTTAATAGAGTTTTGTTGATTCAATTCCTTTAATTTCGGTTTGCTGTCCATTTACATTGCTTTTCGTTTCATATTAATTAGTTTACAAGAGTTTTCTTTCATTTCGATTGCTTTAAGATCACCAACTGTAGAGGACACTGGTTATTTCTTCCAAGTTCCCAGATTGGTTATCTTGCATCGATTTCTAAGGGAAGTATTTATTACTACTGTATCCCTTATCGATGTTTTGCAGTTTGATTTAATTAAATTTTCTAAGCATTTCCATTTGTAATTAGGTTTCTTTACAAGAATCCATTTACTCTTGTATTTCAAACAGTGTACTACATATTGAAGAGCATTACTCTTAGACGAAATTGCTGCCTCAGACTGAGTACACTCTTGAAATAAAAAGTCACTCTCGGATTGATAATTAATGTGAGATAAATAGGTGTTAAAAAGATACCTTTTATGCCTCGACAGTCGACAATTGTAACCTTTGTTCCTATTCGACCCACTGTCTGTCTGGCTTCATCCGCACCGACTGTTAATATGACTCAGTTGTCATCAGCATCTTCTTATGTTCGTAGGTTCATTTTTATCAATCCCATGATACTTGTTAGGGCCACGGTGATTGGATCATAGCCTCTCGTTTCAAGAACCCAACCTGCTAATAGTGTGCCTATGGCTTCTACGTCCATTCCTAGAGGTTTTACATTCGACGAGCTAAACTCTTCCCCTCAAGGATCTCAACAGCTGCAAACTTCTAGTAATCCTCCACATCATTATGAAGTGTACAGTAATCTAATCTATTTGCCTCAGATTGATCCCAATCATACCATATACCAACCGGGACAACCCTCTGGTCCACAAGGACAACCTTTGGTCCAACAGGGACAACCTGTGGTCCACAGGGATAACCTTATGTTCCATAAGGAAAACCCTTACAGGGACAACCTTTGGTCCAACAAGGACAACCCTACAATCCTACTGTTCAACTTTATGTTCAACAGGGAGCATCTTATGTTCCCAGGGGGCAAATCTATCCACAATAGGGACAACCTTTTGTGCAATAGTGTCAACCTTACGTTCATCAAGGCCAAACTTTTGTACAACAAGGACAACCCTATGGTCTTGCGCTAGGTCAACCTGGTCTTCAGGGGCAACCTAGTCCATCCCAACAATCAGGCCAACCTCTTCCACAGAGGAAACCTGGTGGCTCTCAGTATCCTGGCCAACCTGCTCTAGAGGGACTGCCTTTCCCACAACAGTATTTGGGTCAACCTACACCCCAAGGGCAATCGGTTCAACCTCAGGGTGCCACTTACATTCCCCAAGGTCAATCTTAGTTGGTGTATAGTGCGCCCCAAGGCGTTACTTACATTCCTCAAGGTCAATCGCAGATGGTATACAATGCACCTCAGAGCACTATGTACGTTCCTCAAGGTCAAACTCAAGTGTTGTATAATGCACCTCAAGGCACTGCTCACATTCGGCAACAAAATCCATATGTTTCTCAAACAGGACCATAGTGGTATGCTCAAAATAAATATCCTGGTCCTCAACCCATGTATGGGCAGAACTATTAGGCTTATAACCCCTATGGATAGAATCCTCCGAGACAAAACATATGGGGCCAGAATTTCTCTCAACCTAGGTGGAATCCTAATACTGGTCTTTATCAGCGACCTGTAATGCCTTTCAATCCTCAATTACCTTTCTTTACTACATTGGAACTTCCTGATGTTTCGAATTTGACGAACGATCCTATCCTTCATAATCCCTATTGGCCTCCAATTCCAACTAAAAATTCCTAGCGATTGTCCCAAATTTTAGGGCAAGTTCGGAGAAGACCCCCAAGTGCATGTGATGGTGTACCATCTTTGGTGCTCCTCTAACTCTTGGGTGAAATATTCCATTCAACTCCATATTTTCCAATGAACCCTCACTAGTACCACTACTAAGTGGTACATTGAACTCTCCCGTGGCATCTTCCAAGATTTCAACTCTCTAGCCATGGCATTTCTCACACACTTTCAGTTACAAATTTGGTATGAAATAGGGATGCACCTCCTCACATACTTGAAACAAGATCGAGCTACCCATATCTCTGATCATATTCATGAATGGAGGTTTCATCATCGTTTGATCAAGTTTAAGATTCCTGATTAAATTCTAACTGATTGGTTCACTACCTTCTTCGTTGTTCCGATTTCTAAATACATTGTTACGGGGTCATGTGTTACTAAGGAATAAGCCATCGCTCATTCCAAGTACCTTGAGCTCATGTACTCTCATTCTAGCACATTGTATGAACTCTTGCCTGATGCCCCTCAACCTGGAACTTCCAAAGCACTGGCGACGCCATCTATTGACGACGTCATAGCTTTTGTGTCTCAGACTTCTTGGAAGTCTTCTCCAAATCCTGTGAAGCAAAAATATACTCCTTCCAATGATATTGCTTCTCAGCCACCTCCAAATTCTAGTAAAACCACGGAAGTGAATGTTGTCTAGTCCAATCCGGCAGATAAAACTTCCAAAGGTAAAAACAAGGGTAAAGGTAAGGCCAAAGCCGATACCCCGAAATAGGATTCTTAGAAATCTCGTGCTGAGGATGGTTCACAACGAAAACCGAAGTACCCTTGTTTGATTTTTGATGAAGAGCATTACACCAAGGATTATCCCTGACGGGCCAAGGTGAGTCAATTTCTCAAAGGCACCCAAGGAACTTTGGCTACTCTTAAAGAACCTTTCCCATCACAACAAACTCAGTTGGTGGAGAAACCTCAGTCCTCCGCCCCATTTGGCTCTCAGGTTTTCATGATGAATGGTCTTGCATCCGTCTCTATTGCTACCCGATAGAAATATTATACCAAACCGTGTCAGGTAGCAGGGAAGGAAATCGCTGATGGTCCTCCTCCCCCTCCTACTTCTGGCCCTCTTCAGATTTAAAGGCCCAGTACTGAGCTCGTTGTTGTACGACCACCTTCCAAAGGTGTACTACGTAAGTTTTCTTATAACCCTAATGCCTGTGATGCTCAGCATTACAGTATTGTTGAGGATTTGGCTCAAGTGTCATCTCCTATGTCTACATTGGAAGTACTTCAGAGTTGTCCATCTCAAAGCAAGGCTTTGTTATCTGCTATCGGAGGGGTTGACCCCACCGATTCTAGCCTTATCACTTTCGATTTGGAAAATTTTGTCCCATGTCTCCCTCACCAGCTTGCATTGATCATCCTGTTATAACTCTAGTAATTTCTTAAGTTGTGGGATTTTGAGTTTTTAGTCCAAGAATTCTAGAGGTAACCACAAACCTATTTCAAATTCTAGGATCTAGCCTTCCCAGAATTTAGAGAGGGCTCTCTCTTTAAGATTTATCTTTGTTTTTTATTTATGCTTTTTAGCTAGTTATGATAGAACAATTGGTTTTGTTTTTAAAGGTTTTGGTGGGAAAAAATCACTTTGATTTAAACTAGAGATAAATCAACTTGTCCATTGGGCTATGGAGTCAAGGCCAAAAAGGTACAAATGTATTCAGGGGCAGGATAGATAACCCTCAGAGATTTGGGAAAGTGTTTTTTGGTGAAATGGTATGATCGGGATAAAGGGAAATGAAGGATCCTTTGATCTGGAAAATGGAAGAAGGAGGTAGGGTTCAAACAAGAGTAGGAGCAATCAAGGATTCCTAACACCGAAAATCAGCAGAAAACATTAAAATGGTAACTAGTTAAAAACAGGGAGCAGTAGACTATTCCTGTAGTAATATTCCTAGTTGCACATTCAGATAGAAAAAACATATAATGAATTGCATGAAACTCAGAAAATAAAACAATGACAAGAAGGGAGTACTTCACTCATCAGCTTATCACAGGGATCCTGAATTATGATGCCAATTTAGCTTTGTCCAGTCTGCTACTTCGAAATCAACACACAATAGCCTCCAATGTTCAGCAAAAAATTCTATCGTAAGTCCAAAAATTTTATTCCACATTCAATACTTCTAATGTAGAATTATTTATACAAAATGTAGTTACAAATATCCTAGGATAAATCTAGGAATATCTTTATGAAATAGAAAATATCTTTACAAAACAAGAGGGACAGCTGCTTAACAAATCATCAAGTTGTCCTCTTATCCAAAATAAATAGAACTACTATATCTAACAAGGAGATTTTGAGTGATTAGCTGTCTTGCTTGCTGGCTGCTAGAAAATATCTTCATTTTAGTTGCCTTAGCTGATACTCTTTCATATTATACTCTTTAACGTTGATACACTTTTGACTGATATTTCCACTGTTTACTGCTGTAAAAATATATCTTTTTGTAGTAAAATTCAACGGACTATTCTTTTATTTCACTGTTTCTTTTTTACTATTTTTCAAGGTAATTTTCTTCATTGTTTTACCTCTCATTGTTACATTAAATCTGTAAATTTTTTCCACTATTATTCATTGGGAATTTTGACATTCTTTAGCTTCTTGAAATTCTCATAAAGGTAAGCCCCTCTGACTTAAGTTTGTGTATTTAACCATAAGCTTTGTTATGGCAATGTTCATTGATTCACATTTCTCTTCCAGGTTTTTCATCAAATTCTTCTTGGTTACAACCCTTTTAATCTGTGAAAATGTTTCTATTCTATCCAATACCTGTAATTCCTTGAATTTTGCCATGTTCTTATTGTTCAAGAATGTGACGAGTTTTAAAGCCTGAGCAGGCTTATCAGTTAACTCATCGTTGGTATTTTGAATCTCTGATTGAGCTACTAATAGTAAGTATCTCTGCTCATATATAACCTGGATTGAAGGCCATTGAGTGTGAATGGGTTCAATTATGTTTGTCCATAGATGATTTTTTACAAATGAAATTTGCTCAGTGAAAGTTAGCTCTTTTTGTAAGCCCTTGATTTGTTCTCCAAGTCTGATTTCCTTCTGTTCATGGGTTTTAGCATTTATCAAAGCTAACTTATTTGTGACTTCAAGATTATCAATCATCTTCTTTAGGCTGTTGATTTCATTAGTTTTCAAAGGCATTTCCTCCATAGCTTTAACAATTTGGTCTGCTTCATCTATTGGTTGAACCTATGTTGTAGAAGAATATGTTGTTGAAGTAGTAGTTGAATTTACCGGCACTGCAGTTGCTAGTGGTTCTTTTGGTGCTATTTTTTCTCCTAATGTGGAAGCCACTGTTGTGGTAATCATTGGTATAACTAAAGGAATGATAGGAGTGTCAGTTTCTTTCATAGTTTCCTTCTCTTGGACTAGCTGGTCTATTTGGGATTCCATTTCTTTGATCTGAGCAGTTAATTTGAGGATGAGCTTCATCATCTCTTCTTTTTCAGATTGATCTTGAAGGATTTCTTTGGTTTGTGAATGCTCACTTTGAGGAAGCTTAATCTGTTTCCTCAAAGCTGCAATATCATCATTCTTTTTCTTTAGAAACAATTTTGCTGCTTGAATATTTGAGGGATCATATCCCACCTATAAAACTAAATCCTCTAAGGCTTTAATCCTTAGGTCCTTTGCATACAAATATCCCTTGTCTAACTTCATTTGATCCTGCATATTAAGAATAGTATTATGTAACTTGGTAGCACTCATTTCTTTAGTCACCACTATTGAATACAACATTTCATAGCTATGTCTATGAAATTAAATTTGGTCCAGCTCATCAACATTTTTAGTGTCTACCTCAAACTCCACCTTTTTATAATCTGCCACTGTTTTTGGCGCTTAGGTAGTTGGTTGCAAAAATGACATAATCATCTTTTTTGTAGAATAATCAAAGGCTGTTAGTAGCCTATTTTGATTCCCAAGTTCTTTCTTGAGGAATTGAGAATATATTTCTGATTTGATTTCCTCATTCTTCTGCTTTATCTGCTTATATTTTTCCTTGATATCTAAGTATTTTTCCTCAACTGTTTGTGAGAAAGAGGCCTCCATAATATTTTATTTCTCAATCGTTTGAGCATCATCTTTACTTGTTGTTTTGTATTTTTCAATTTCTGCAAGTATTTCATTTACTATCACTGTTGCTTCATCATTATTTACTTCTGGAGCATTTGTATCTTCAATGTCAATTATCTTTTCTTTCCTAACTGAACTAAATTTAAGTATTTTATTATAAATCATTTTGAACTTAGTTTTTGTAGTTGTTTCTGCTGTGTATGCTTCTTCTTCTATGTTTCTTTTGGCTGAAGTCTCTGGCTGCTTTACAACTTCAAGGGCTTGTGTTGTAACCAGTTTTCCTGTCATCTCTATATTAATAGATGTATCTATCAGTGTGTTCTCCACCCATTCTGCTTGATTGGAAAACTTCTCAATATCTGGCTTAAGCTCATGTATGAAGGGTTTTAGTTTACATTTTACCCTTAGACTGCTCAGGATCCCTTGAGGATCATAGTTCCCTGGAAAACTTTCTTGAAATTTAAACTCTGCTAATATTTTTGTGATCTCTTTTTCTGCATCTCTATTGTTTATGATGAAAGGTCCAACCTGACTCTTTAGCTTGAATTGAGTCTTTTTCCTGGCAGCTAAGAAGTTAATAGAGTTAGAATTGAGAATCTGTCTTAAATATTCCAATGCAAAAATTCTCATGTTCATATATTTTGGCAACTTATAAGGTAATAAGTTGGATCCAAAAATTCTTATCTTTGTATGCTTTTCATAAAAAAACTAGTCTCCCATTTTATTTTATTCTGATAGTTGCAAGATTATTTTCATTTCTTCATTGGCTTTGGGTTGCTCTGCTTTGTACAAAATGTTCATTGCTGGATGCAGGAAAGGGTCTGAAAAATATGTATAAGTGAAGTTACTACCCTCTTTCCTAAGCAAGGAAGTCCAAAAGATAATGGACAGTGGCTTCCCCTCTAAGTCCATATTTTACAATGAAATTTCAAAATTATCAGCTTGGAAGAATAAAAATAAGTGAATTAAGTAGGATGAGTATCTAAAAACCCCTTCAGTGGGTAGTTTGGTCAACTGATGATGAATACTATCTACTATGAATCTGGCATAATAAAAAATGATTGTTGGAGGTTGGCCTAGAGATAAGGTGGATAGAAATCCTAGAATGGATTCATCAGTGAATCCATCTGTAAAGTATCCCAGTATAAAAGATATCATTGAGATAATACGTCTAGACCCTTCAAGAAATTTGGTAGTAGAATAAGGAGGGTTTATTTTAGGAATGTCAACATGGGAAGGAAATTTTTTTTGAAATATCATAAACTTCTTTGGGAAATCTAGGCCTAAGTACAACTGGGTCAAAGCTTCTATAGACAGGGGGACTGATTGAGGATCAGACTGTAATTGCAGCATTTGATTTATTGACTTTGCAGTGATGGTAAAAAGGATTTCTCTGTCAGCATTAACAATGGCCCTTCGGTCTAGTTCATAATGTTTTTGACATAATATAACAAGGTCTTGTCTAGGGTGGTTAAATGGAACTACATATTTGGGCAAATGAGTCTCCCAAATAGGCATTTCATCCTTTTCCAAGTATTTATCGTAGCACCAATTATGTATTTCTAATAGGTCAAATTCTACAAAAGGATCAACAATCTTGTAGTCCATATCAGTTAATGGAAGGGTTTCTACAACAGCTACAGGTGGCTGGAGGGGATTTACTGACACAGTGGATTTAGTCGTGAGGACTGGAGTAGATTTAACAGCTTTAGATGTTACAGATTTAGGAGGTTTGGATCCTCTAGGCTTGGTTGGTTTAGAACCTCCAGGTTTAGCTGTGATTTGCTTTTTGGTCATTTTGGAATAACTACTGCAAGCTTAAATTATTTGTAGGAGTTGTTTTTCTTTGTCAGAGGATGTAAACTGGAATAAGACAGAAAACGAGGGTTTCCTGAATAGATTGGTCTGCAAAAAATGAGTTTTAAAGATATCTGAAGGCTTTAAACCCTTTTCTATCTTTGAAATTGATCTTCAGAGGTCACAAATTGAGGAGATTGGCTTCAAAAGTTGTTTTTTCAGACACGAAAGTTTCTGGGAAAAATTGGCCAGGGTTTGGCCTATTTTGGGCATTTTTGGGCAATTTCTCCAATGAGTTCTTCTAATTAAAAAATTATTTTACTTATGGACGGTTTAGAATTGACTTTGCAGGGTTTTAATCTGATGAAAAATACCTTAAATCGCAGGTATCTGGATGTTTGAAAGGGTTTCAGAGGTTTGAGGCCAAATGTAATGTCTGGTCCGACTTGCTGGAGCAAAGAATGGCTTTTCCGGTCTTCTAATAGGGAATATGTAGTCAAATTTGATTTTCTTTGGGTATAAATCAACAATTTGGGACAAAGGGTTCTCACACAATTTATCAGAGCTTTTTTAGTTTTAAATGCGCAAATAAACATAAAAAATGATATATCAAAGGTTTTAACCTTTGATATGAATCATCATAAAATGCATTAAATGCAGGTCTAATCCACTGGCAAGAGCGGTTTGGATTTTCAGAAAATGAAAATGCCAGCAGTTTTCGCATTGAGCTCAGGCGGTAAGTAGTTTTTGTTGAAACGAACGCGATCCTATGACAGGATTCCACGTCGTAGGAGGTGGAATGGGTAAAACAACCCATTTCACATCAATTTGGGCTTAGGGCGGACAATCAGTTTGTGAGCTTGACATCAATCTTGCGCCGTTAGATCTGTGGAAAAGAAGCGAACGATCATGATTTTCTTAGGAAGGTGCAGTCAAAAAGATGGTGGGACCGGGGTTTAAACCTTTTGTTTTTCAATGGATAAAGGTTTAAAGTATGTGTAAGGGAGGATTATGTATACAGGATAATATAAGTTATAAAAGGGGTTAAATGATGGTATATAAATATATATAAGAGTTTTATATATATGGGCAGAGGCGCATGAGGTGGCTTTATATGGTTAACTATGGTTTAGCCTATGTAAAGCTTGGGGCTTTACATATCGGGGATAAGATACGAAGGAAAAAATTAATTTCAATGGAAAATAAAACTTAGTCTTAATCGTGATAGCACCTCGGGTTAAAAGCTGATGTGAGGAAAATTTGGTAAGTGTATTTCAAAGGCACGGGGGTTGAACCTTTATAAAGGACTTAATCTCTCTTTAATACTTAGGATAAAAATGTGATGGGCACGGTAATGTTTTTTTGTTTCCAAATACATAGGAAACACGTGGAAAGCTATATTTTCATTATTTATTTTATTATATAGTTTTCAGACCATTGAAGGGTCTAATAACCATAGGGGGCAGGGTATTTAATTAAGGTTAGTTTTAGAGCAAAGGGAGCAATATTTTGGTTTTTAATTTAGCATGTGGATAATATCTTTGGTCTAAAATCTTTATAATAGTGGGTTTTAGGGGGTATTTTAGATAAAGGGAATTATATAGATAGGATAAGGTATTTTTAGGGAATTAATAGCATAAGTTAAAAGTTAATATGACAAGGGGAGATGGAATACACAAAAATACACTAAATGACAAAGTAGAGTGAATAAATAAAAGCAAAGCTTATTATTTCATCATTTCACCAATTTACTTAGGATAGAGTGTTTATTGAGGGTTTTTGTATTCTTTATGAATGAAGGAAGCTAATTAAATGGGATGTTAGGTTTCATTAATTAAGAAGGATGTTGATGGGATTTTATGTCCGGCCAACAGTAGGGGATCTCCCCGGTAGAAAGTCCCAATTAGACCTTGAACCGTTTGGAGTAGGGATCCCGTCCGGGGTGTGGGTCCGGCTACCACTTAAAACACCTTCCCTTTGGTCTCAAAAGAACCTGATTGGACCTACGGACACACACTTATTCACATGATACAGAATACATGATTGATGCATTAAACACGAATCAAACACTATGCGTAGCAAGATTATAAATAAAGCATGTACACCTCAGGAGATGTCATTAGCAACACATCTTTGGGGTACTACTTGTAAGGTAATCTGACCATGAAAGAAAGAGTTCTTTATGGCGAGATGTCCCTTTATTTTTTGAAAGATAAAACGAAATGCTAACAAAATAGTTCATTAACATTCATTAATAGAACAGATGATAAATTGAACATCATTGATACAACACAGGTAGCCATGACGCATAAATGATGACATAAAGAGTGCAGCTTCATTAATCATAGGATGTTCTGAAACTGTACAAGGAATAGACACAGTATTTTTGCAGCAAAACACATCATAACCATAGGGTGTTTTAGCAAGCATTTGTATTCATATGCACAAGAGTATAATATTTCAATACAATGCCCTGTATCTCTTGAGTTTCCAAAAGCCAAAAGCCCTTTTACAAGATCCCGAAGGAGTATTTATAAAACAACATCTGCCCTTTGGGCTTCCTGGACCTTTCATCTTCCTGACCGTTGGGCTGCCTTGCGACCCAGTCCTTTTGCGACCTGCAACCTGACTGTTGTTGCAACCTGCGACCTGACTGGGTCGCGGGGTCGCAAGTTGTAATAAAATGAGAGAATGCGACCTTGAGACCTTGCGACTAGGTCGCTGGGTCACGGGTCGCAAAGGTGAAAAAACCGAAGGTATGTGACCTTGCGACCTTGCGACTAGGTCGCTGGGTCGCGATGTCGCAAAAGGTGGAAAAATGAAGATATGCGACCTTGCGACTAGGTCGCTGGGTCGCAGGGTCGCAAAAGGACGAAAACCGAAGATATGCAACCTTGCGACCTTGCGACTAGGTCGCTGGGTCGCAAAAGGTGGAAAACCGAAGATGTGCGAACTTGCGACCTTGCGACAAGGTCGCTAGGTCGCGGGGTCGCAAAAGGCAAAAATCGTAGATATGCAACCTTGCGACCTGCTGGGATATGCGACCTGGGGCAATGCGTGACCTGGGGTTTTATCCTTCTGCATTTATCTTTCAGAGATATCATAACTTTGTTCTCCGAAGGCCAGCCTTAGCCTTCGCCATGGTGAGGCGGCAGCTTCTATCTTCCGGTGATGTTGAACATCTACATAACACGAGGTTTTGCGGTTGCTTTGAAACCTAGCTTAGCATCCTCTGAAGAGAGCTAGAAGTCTTCTTAATTTGGATGGGCATTACTGTTTCCCTGTATTACCTGCAAGACAACAGAGTAAATCAGTATCTTCTCATATAATCTGCAGATAAGAGAATTAAATCAGCTATGTATAACCTGTTAAATTAGCCTCACGCATACAAACATTTTATGCATGTTGAGGAAGTAATAAATAATGATCGTAAATGCATCAAAGGTATATTGACACATAAAATCGGGAGCTTTTAAAGGTTAGCTTGGACCCCTGTATAGTCCTGTTCTGAAGTAAATATATGAACGATTGTGCATATTTACTATGTATTCCCCCACTGTCGCAAAAGAATGCTTGAAGGCACGTATAGCTAGTCTTTAACAATTTTTAATGGAGACCACCAAAGCCCGGGAGCTCCCATGCACTGCTATGTGCTGAGCCAATCTATGATGCACGAACCCCCCAAATTGTTTCAGGGCTGCGATAGGCCTCGCCATACTTAATTTATGTCATCCCTTGCCTTCATCATATGAGCATCAATTCACCAGTTTAACTGATTTCTTTCATAATGAGGTGATCGAGATGCATTGTTCTTCACATGTAGAGATGCTAGGTTTGCTGCCAAACACCCTGTGATGCAGTTATTTTTCCCGACCTTGAATCATACGAAGGTGCTGAAACCAAGCATTATAACCTTTTATACGCAGACATTCTCTGCCATGCGTTGTGCTCCCATGCCTCACGATATGCGATCTTTCGGTGGCCAGTAAAGAGCGTGATCTGTTGGGAGGGCATTGTGCCAATGCACTGTACTGAACCTTCTTTCACCTCCCAGGATGACCGACTACCAAAATGCTCATTTCGTTCCAATGCAAATGACTCCAGCTTGCAGCAAGTGACTGTCTGCATCGAGGCATTGGAATTAATAATCGAAATACTTTGAATTTTAGGGGGCGTGTAGATTGAACTTCAGCGTAACATATTGTAGAGGGCGAAAATTGACTCAGGTTTTGTTTGCTGTGCTAACAAAACCAACATCAAAGGAATTCGATCTCTTTCCTGCACTGAAAATCGACCAAGCTGAATGTTATTACTGCATGCCAGACCTGAGAGGCTCAGAAGGGCATCAGATCCTTGCATGTCGGGATTTACTGCTAATGCAGAATGAACGGTTCCTGAAAAACAGTGTGTCAGCGACCTCATTCATTAGAAACCTCCGTTTTGGGTATAGAAGCGTAATTGAGTTCATGCATGGCAGCATGCATGGGAAACTTCCGTCCATGTCACACGGCATGCAAAATATGGACTCGTTCTGTCCAGCTCGCCGTGGACGCGTGGGAGATTACTATGGCGTGAATTTAAAACTCTGCGTTTTGTTATACCACGCTGGCTGCCACTGCAGGTTGGTTATGACCGTGCGTTGATCGTAGGTTTTGCACGTCCGCTCCAGCCTTTACTATAGTTCACAATGAAAGGTTTCGGTCTGAAAGTTAACCGACACATATATGCATAACGTTTTCGTTGGGCTCCATGCAACGTGGACATTGAACGTTGGACTCCACGTTTAAATGCCTTTTGACCCACGCTTTAAATATAAGTTTTGATTGTTAAGCATATGCTCTAAACACCGTAGTATAAACACGATCATCATGTCTGCTCGGCGTCCTTATACTGTTTCATTAACCTTATATGGTTTGAATAATATTGCAATTCACACCAAGACCTTGGATCCCCAGATGTATTTGCTCAACCATCCAACTTGGCGCCCATGCAACGTGCTATGTGGTTTCGCGCCGGGTTTCAAACTAAGGTTGACCACCATATATGCTTGGTCCACGTGGATTAAAACTGCACCATCCAAATGTTTGCATTTGTTCTCAACTGTTATGGTTGTACTCCACCCTTCTGCATTTCGTTTGGTTACAACCGCATGATAGTTATTCTAACTCTGCCGTTGTAGATCTCTTGCAAGGTCTGACTCACACGTTTTGACCAAATATTATATAACCGCTCCACAGAATGAAACTCTATCACAGTAACGCAATGTATTTCCTTATCGCTTTGATACGTGTTTTAATGTTTTGCGGTTGTATATATTTGTTTGCTCCAAACTGTTACATAAGTCGAAAACCTACTATCGGCATTTAAACTCACTTGTAATGCAACCTAGTTATTATGACACGTTTCTATGGGTTGGTCATACACTCCGTCCCATGCTTTGACATAATCTTTGATCACCATATCCACCATGGAAATATTAAGCTCATGTGTAATGTTGTCCATAGTCTTGACTCACCATTTTATATGATTTGGAAACCGCATGTTTTTGCACTTTGGTATTTAAAATTACAACATCACCTTTGTCTTTTGAATGTGCGCCCTTCATAATGTTATTATTTAGTTTTTCTCCAGGATATTTTATGGTTTTCGAAACCATATGCTTTTGACCCTTGATCCTTTGCTTTACCTCATCATACAAAGGCTGCTTGTTTTGAAAGATGTTTCTCAAACCACATTGATGGCTCTTTTAACATTGACCCTTCCTACCTTGTGGTTCCAAAGACTTTATTTGCATATGCACCAATGTGCCTAGTTACTAAAATGTGTATTTATTTAAAAATAACCTTTTATGTTCAATCTGAAACTCTCCATCTCATGTGGTCCCACATAGACAAACTTTATGGATATGAAAGAGCAGAGGAGACTAGGGTTTTAAGGCCATTTCATTTCTCCACGTTGTACTCCTCACAGCATAAATAATTCCACACCATGTAGCTTAGGATTCATAAACGTTGCTTCTAAAGGGTGCGTTCACATATTTAAACCATGTCGTTGGCTTGCCCTAGAAACACGTATGCTTTCGCACTGCTACTTGGCACGAGAACGCCTTGAATGAGATTGTCACTCCTCAGGGAGATCTCCTGAGTTGCTTTGTTCACCGGGCTATAATTAAGGCTAGACTTGTCGAAATGGCGACATATGTTCGTTTGTGTACAGACGTCGACATAGAGCTGACATTTTGCAGGATCTCCACAATTCTGGTGTGCACTAATGAAGAAAACCTTTTGCGTTGGTGACATAAGAGGTTCTTTCTCTGATCGACACTTATCACACTATTCTCCTTTTAATAGTACTGGTGACTTGCTCCTCCTCCTCCCCTGTTCCGCAACTTTGACCTCGTCGTTGAGCTCAATTTCATTTCCCTCGATGTCACGACACAACTGAGGAGTCTGTTACCCATGGGGTCAACCTGCGTGGGATATTACAACATCATATTTACTCTTCAATAATGATAACCACAGATAAAACACATGAAACTAACTAGCTTAAGAGAAGCATTCAAACAATATGCTTAATGACCCACAGCAGGAGGGCTTTTACTCGCCAATACACACAAGGTTCTCGTTCAAACATATGCATCGCAATCTCATTACACGTGGCGCGACTGCGGTAAGAATGTTCGAGCGTACACTAGATGATCCCTCCCACATATGGCGTGATTGCAGTGACAACATCAAGTCATGGTGATGAGACAACTCGTGAGGGATTAGAGATAGGTCGGCGGGATGTCGTTGACTGCAAGTCAGGTGAAAGACTTTAATGCCTAGGCGAGCAGAGGGGGAACCCGAAATTTTAAAAATACCCAAAATTTTGGGTGGTGTTGTAGCGGCTACAACAAATGGCGAACCACTGGTAGAATCCAGCATCTCTGTCAATATCACCACAACAGTCTGAGTCTGGATAATGATGCAAGGGAATATTGAACCAGTTCCGTGGGTACCCTTTGTATTACTTTGGCCCTTTACAGGTATGCCTAATCCTTGTGCCTCAACTAAGTCCCTCTAATCAGAAACACATCAAAGAGAAAGCTCACAGATGCCAGTAGCTTGATGATGATGTGAGGAGCAAGGCACTGGGTTCATTATTCTCTGGATTTTTAAAGTAAGCTTCTGGTGTTGCTCCGCTGCCAGCAGGCCTGGACAGTACCCCGTCGGAGTCACTTCAAGAAATCACAAACATTGCTCCACTGCCAGCGAGCCTGGTCAGTACCCCGGCGGAGTCGTTGCATTACCTCTCTATGCAGGAAGCCTTTCTCGATCGTTTACCCTTATTTGTTTCATGTGCTTACATCACTTATTTTCATGTGCTCATGGCACTTATTTTCATGTGCTCATGGCACTTATTTTCATGTGCTCATGGCACTTATTTTTCATGGGTGGATGAGGGATCCTGACTTATTTTACGAGCAAGAGAGGTTGTTTCTCATGTTATAGAAACTGAAATATATCCTGATTTGGGTTTGCCCTTGTGCCGAACCTTCACATCCCATCTACCACAATAGGTGAAGCGTGCAAAACAGATCATTAAGATGTTCAAGACTATGCTGGGCGCAAGGCTTAGGCTACGGGTAGGGGTCATTCGAACTCATTAGATCTCCCATAAGCAACCGGCTCGTATCTCCCTAGCTAAATGAGTTTAGACTCATAGGCATCCTGTTGAGAATGTGACTTCAATGACTCGTCCTAAGAGAAAGCTGCCTCTTGAGATAACCACCACCACTTCACGCCAAAACAATGGAGTTACTGCTTCAGCAATCGGGGCAAAACAAGACTGCAAGGTGATAGGGTTGTAATGAGGGCTCGTGCAGTGGCAGGTGACATGACAGAACTGATGTGAGGAAGAGAGAGTACGACGCAATGTAAAAGGCGAGGATCAGGATGCGATGCAATGCCATGTGCAAGAACGATCAACTAGTTGTAGGTGGCATAGAGGCACAATACAAGCAATGATTATTTATGCAACAACAAGCAATGGAAAAGGAAATGAAAGAAAATACTTGTCACATGATGTTGCCTAAGATATTAATCGTAAACAACAAACACACTTTTAAACTATGAAGTAAAAAATTTGGCAAGTAAACCTAATTGACTTGAAACTAAAAAAATTTATTGCAGGTCCTAGCTAGCCTACACCTAAACCCTAGTTTAACCAATGATGTGGTCGGGTTATGTAAAATCAACTTTCCAGTGTAGCCACCACATTAGTTCCTGACCTGCAAGAGCAACAATGATCAGGATCAGAGCTAGTATCCAAAAACGTGCAGCAGCAACAACACTTACCTGAGGAGCAGGTGCAATGGCAAGACGATCATAGATACTTCCCAAAGGACAAGCCATCATATATTGTGCAATTTGACTCCGACTCTCATCTTGATATCCAACAATATTTTCTTGAAAATCAACATTTATCAACGACACACATTCATTCATGCACAATCCTAGGTCTGATGGGCGCTGGGTGAGCCACCGCCTATTTTCAGGCACATCCACTGAATAGGGTTGGTCGAGTTGACTGACAATCTTAACATGGTGTTGAGGACCATCATTTTTATGGAATGGAAACAATAAGCAAGTGTCGGGCGAATTATAGATGCATGCACATCCAAGCGTAGGAACCCTAGTTTTGAAAATCCTAGTCCGGGGCTGCTCCTGGGTTTGGTCGAGGGTATGGGGATCTGAATCCATGTTTAATGGAGCCTGAAATTCCTCACCGCCTTGAACAAACTCTAGACCTTTGAGCGAAGCGCTTCCCAACTTTGATGGTTGGGCGAGATTAATAGGCGAATGGATGTGATCATGCATTATGGTGAGTTGCAGAATGTCAGTGGGCTTTGTATCAATTTGGTCAGATGTTTGCGCGCTCACTGATTGATAGATTGATATATTAGATTCTTTAGATTCGCCAAGGTAGGGTGGATTTACCACGGTTTTGCTGGGAGGAGCGTGGTATTTGGGGGTAGTCATCTCAGAAACGGTTGGCAGAAGCTGAAGCGCTTCGACTTTCTGATGGGTACTTGAAACTTCCCAAAGTGCATCATAGACTGCTGGTGTCTCCATATGGTCGGAAAAAATATGTGAGTGACAATCCTCAGCGATATGATTGAATTTTTTTCCAGATAAGGAGCGATCGCTACAACCATCGATGTGGTCGAGTTGGGCACCTGGCATGTCAGGCTCCCCGAGAGTTACCGACTGGGATGGATCAATAAAGAGGACATCTTGAGGTTTCCCAATCAGATAATCACTCCCATGGCTGTCTAAAGATTCTGAGTGAGAAATAATATATCTAAAGGATTCATCGATTTTGATCTGCGATGGTGGAACACCATCTGCGTGCTTATGATTGTCGCCAATACCAGTATAAGGAAATTTTGAATGTCT
Source organism: Pinus albicaulis (assembly GCA_034641835.2). Taxonomy (NCBI): domain Eukaryota; kingdom Viridiplantae; phylum Streptophyta; class Pinopsida; order Pinales; family Pinaceae; genus Pinus; species Pinus albicaulis. The sequence goes on along the minus strand of CM076582.1, from coordinate 1,225,275,639 downwards.
CGAAGCAATTACTGGTGTGACGGGATCGGGAAACTAACCGGGGAGTAATGAACAAATAGATTTAGTTTCAGGGGCGTTAACCATACGAGGCTTTCCGACCCGCGCATCCGTGTCATTCAGAGAAAATGATGATTTGGCAGACCTTGTAAGGGAATCAACTTTATGCGGGGTAGGAGTCGATTCATAATCCATATGTGAACTAGATTCATAGTCTGAATGTGAACCATATTCATCATCCAAATCTGAACTAGATTTGTAATCCAAATAAGAACTATATTCATAATCCGAATGCGAACCAGATTCATAATCCGAATGTGAACCAGATTCATCATCCGAATGTGAATCTGATTCATAATTCGAATGTGAACCAGATTTAGGACTAAGTCCAGGGAGACATCGAGTGGGCTCGGGGTAGGTTTCATGAGCCAAAAGATATAATGAGCCACTGGGGTGTTCAGATTCAACATGGTACGTGAAAGACTCAAAGTCAGAACAATCGTTGACTTGCGGGTTGTCATAGGGAACACTAGGGTCAGGTCGGGTTGCTAACTGAAATGGTTCAAGGGAAACGAGAATCGTATACGCAAACTGCTCTCTTAACAACCTCCAATCGACATCCTTTTCAGGGAACTCAAAACAATAATGAACGAATCTGATAGAGAACTCATCTAAAGATTCCTGAGGTTCCATTCTGATGTCGTTTATCTTTAGTAAAACGTTATGAAAATCATACTTGTGAAAAGCTTGTTGTAATTCACTGGCGAGTTGTTCAAATGAGTGGATGGAAGATTCCGGCAAAGTGCAGCACCATTTCTTAGCGCGACCTTCAAGAGTGAGGAAGAAAAGCGAACAAATTAAACCTTCATTTTCAATTTTGTAGCACTCACCAAATTCATAGAAATCTAAAAGGTGTTGGGTTATAGGTACCCCATTTTCACCATCGAATTTTAACTGGGACAAGTGATACATAAGTTTATCGGGGATGAAGTACCCAGGTTCATAAAACTCTGACAAACATCTCGGGAGAATGATTTGGGAACGAGCCATTACAGATATGAGATTAACTGCAGGCTCTAAGGGCTCAACTTGTCATCTATCCCCCCTTCTTGTTAAACATATGGTCAGAGTTTCAGGCCCTCCTTCTAGTGCCAAATCTGTTGACGGGATTTTATGTCTGGCAAACAGTAGGGGATCTCCCCGGTAGAAAGTCCCAATTAGACCTTGAACCGTTTGGAGTAGGGATCCCGTCCGGGGTGTGGGTCTGGCTACCGCTTAAAATGCCTTCGCTTTGTTCTCAAAATAACCTGATTGGACCTACGGACACACACTTATTCACATGATACAGAATACATGATTGATGCATTAAACACGAATCAAACACTATGCGTAGCAAGATTATAAATAAAGCATGTACACCTTAGGAGATTTCATTAGCAACACATCTTAGGGGTACTGCTTGTAAGTTAATCTGACCACAAAAGAAATAGTTCTTTATGGCCAGATGTCCCTTTATTTTCTGAAAGATAAAACGAAATGCTAACAAAATAGTCCATTAACATTCATTAATAGAACGAATGATAAATTGAACATCATTGATACAACACAGGTAGCCATGACGCATAAATGATGACATAAAGAGTGCAGCTTCATTAATCATAGGATGTTCTGAAACTGTACAAGGAATACACACAGTGTTCGCGTGGCAAAACACATCATAACCATAGGATGTTTTAGCAAGCATCTGTATTCATATGCACAAGAGTATAATCTTTCAATACAATTCCCTATATCTCTTGAGTTTCCAAAAGCAAAAATCCCTTTTACAAGATCCCGAAGGAGTATTTATAAAACAACATCTGCCCTTTGGGCTTCCTAGACCTTTCATCTTCCTGACCGTTGGGCTGCCTTGCGACCCAGTCCTTTCGCGACCTGCGACCTGACTGTTGTTGCAACCTGCAACCTGACTGGGTCGCGGGGTCACAAGTTGTAATAAAATGAGAGAATGTGACCTTGCGACCTTGCGACTAGGTCGCTGGGTCGCGAGGTCGCAAAGGTGAAAAACCAGAAGGTATGCGACCTTGCGACCTTGCAACTAGGTCGCTGGGTCGCGGGGTCGCAAAAGGTGGAAAAACAAAGATATGCGACCTTGCGACCTTGCGACTAGGTCGCTGGGTCGCAGGGTCGCAAAAGGATGAAAACCAAAGATATGAGACCTTGCGACTAGGTCGCTAGGTCACGGGGTCGCAAAAGGAAAAAATTGTAGATATGCAACCTTGTGACCTGCTGGGATTTGCGACCTGGGGTAATGCGTGACCTGAGTTTTTATCCTTCTGCATTTCTCTTTCAGAGATATCATAACTTTGTTCTCCGAAGGCCAGCCTTAGCCTTCGCCATGGTGAGGCAGCAACTTCTATCTGCCGGTGATGTTGAACATTCGCATAACACGAGGTTTTGCGGTTGCTTTGAAACCTAGCTTAGCATCCTCCGGAGAGAGCTAGCAGTCTTCTTAATTTGGATGGGCATTACTGTTTCCTTGTATTACCTGCAAGACAATAGAGTAAATCAGCATCTTCTCATATAATCTGTAGATAATCGAATTAAATTAGCTATGTATACCCTGTTAAATCAGCCTCACGCATACAAACATTTTATGCATGTTGAGGAAGTAATAAATAATGATCGTAAATGCATCAAAGGTATATTGACACATAAAATCGGGAGCTTTTAAAGGTTAGCTTAGACCCCTGTATAGTCTTGTTCTGAAGGCAATATATGAACGATTGTGCATATTTATTATGTATTCCCCCACTGTCGCAAAAGAATGCTTGAAGGCATGTATAGCTAGTCTTTAACAATTTTTAATGGAGACCACCAAAACCCAGGAGCTCCCATGCACTGTTATGTGCTGAGCCAATCTATGATGCACGAACCCCCCAAAGTGTTTCAGGGCTGCGACAGGCCTCGCCATAGCTAATTGATGTCATCCCTTGCCTTCATTAGATGAGCATCAATTCACCATTTTAACTGATTTCTTTCATAATGAAGTGATCGAGATGCATTGTTCTTCACATGTAGAGATGCTAGGTTTGCTGCCAAACACCCTGTGATGGAGTTATTTCGCCCGACCTTGAATCATACGAAGGTTTTGAAACCAAGCATTATAACCTTTTATACGCAGACATTCTCTGCCATGCGTTGTGCTCCCATGCCTCACGATATGCGATCTTTCGGAGGCCAGTAAAGAGCGTGATCTGTTGGGAGGGCATTGTGCCAATGCACTATACTGAACCTTCTTTCACCTCCCAGGATGATCGACTACCAGAATTCTCATTTCGTTCCAATGCAAATGACTCCAGCTTGCAGCAAGTGACCGTCTGCATTGAGGCGTTGGAATTACTAGTTGAAATACTTTGAATTTAGGGGGCGTGTAGATTTAACTTCAGCGTAACATATTGCAGAAGGCGAAAATTGACTTACGTTTTGTTTGTTGTGCTAACAAAACCAGCATCAAAGGAATTCGATCTCTTTCCTGCACTGAAAATCAACCAAGCTGAACGTTATTACTGCATGCCAGACTTGAGTGGCTCAGAAGGGCATCAGCTCCTTGCATGTTGGGCTTTACTGCTAATGTAGAACGAACGGTTCCTGAAAAACAGTATGTCAGCGACCTCATCGATTAGAAACCTCTGTTTTGGGTATAGCAGCGTAATTGAGTTCATGCATGGCAGCATGCATGGGAAACTTCTGTCCATGTGACGCGGCATGCAAAATATGGACTCGTTCTGTCCAGCTCGCTGTGGACGCGTGGGAGATTACTATGGCGTGATTTTAAAACTCTGCGTTTTGTTATACCACACTGGTTGCCACTGCAGGTTGGTTATGACCGTGCGTTGATCGTAGGTTTTGCCCGTCCGCTCCAGTCTTTACTGTAGTTCGCAATGAAAGGTTTCGGTCTGAAAGTTAACCGACACATATATGCATAACGTTTTCGTTGGGCTCCATGCAACGTGGACATTGAACGTTGGACTCCACGTTTAAATGCCTTTTGACCCACGCTTTAAATATAAGTTTTGATTGTTAAGCATATGCTCTAAACACCGTAGTATAAACACGATCATCATGTCTGCTCAGCATCCTTATACTCTTTCATTAACCTTATATGGTTTGAATAATATTTTAATTCGCACCAAGACCTTGGATCCCCAGATGTATTTGCTCAACCATCCAACTTGGCGCCCATGCAACGTGCTATGTGGTTTCGCGCCGGGTTTCAAACTAAGGCTGACTGCCATATATGCTTGGTCCACGTGGATTAAAACTGCACCATCCAAATGTTTGCATCTGTTCTCAACTGTTATGGTTGTACTCCACCCTTCTACATTTCGTTTGGTTACAACCGCATGATAGTTATTCTAACGCTGCCGTCGTAGATCTCTTGCAAGGTCTGACTCACACGTTTTGACCAAATATTATATAACCGCTCCACAAAATGAAACTCTGTCATAGTAACACAATGTATTTCCTTATCGCTTTGATACGTGTTTTAATGTTTGGCGGTTGTATATATTTGTTCGCTCCAAACTGTTACGTAAGTCGAAAACCTACTATCGACATTTAAACTCACTTGTAATGCAACCTAGTTATTATGACACGTTTCTATGGGTTGGTCATACACTCCGTCCGATGCTTTGACATAATATTTGATCACCATATCCGCCATGGAAATATTAAGCTCATGTGTAATGTTGTCCATAGTCTTGACTCACCATTTTATATGGTTTGGAAACCGCATGTTTTTGCGCTTTGGTATTTAAAATTACAACATCACCTTTGTCTTTTGAATGTGCGCCCTTCATAATGTTATTATTTAGTTTTGCTCCAGGATATTTTATGGTTTTCGAAACCATATGCTTTCGACCCTTGATCCTTTGCTTTACCTCATCATATGAAGGCTGCTTGTTTTGAAAGATGTTTCTCAAACCACATTGATGGCTCTTTTAACATTGACCCTTCCTACCTTGTGGTTCCAAAGACTTTATTTGCATATGCACCAATGTGCCTAGTTACTAAAATGTGTATGCATTTAAACATAACCTTTTAGGTTCAATCTGAAACTCTCCATCTCATGTGGTCCCACATAGACAAACTTTATGGATATGAAAGAGCAGAGGAGACTAGGGTTTTAAGGCCATTTCATTTCTCCACGTTGTACTCCTCACAACATAAATAATTCCATGCCATGTAGCTTAGGATTCATAAACATTGCTTCTAAAGGGTGCGTTCACATATTTAAACCCTGTCGTTGGCTTGCCCCAGAAACACGTATGCTTTCGCACTGCTACTTAGCACGAGAACGCCTTGAATGAGATTGTCACTCCTCAGGGAGATCTCCTGAGTTGCTTTGTTCACTGGGCTATAATTAAGGCTAGACTTGTCAAAATGGCGACATATTTTCCTTTGTGTACAGACATCGACACAGAGCTGACATTGTGTAGGATCTCCACAATTCTGGTGTGCACTAATGAAGAAAACCTTTTGCGTTGGTGACATAAGAGGTTCTTTCTCTGATCGACACTTATCACACTATTCTCCTTTTAACAGTACTGGTCACTTGCTCCTCCTCCTCCCCTGTTCCGCAACTTTGACCTCTTCGTTGAGCTCAATTTCATTTCCCTCGATGTCACGACACGACTGAGGAGTCTGTTACCCGTGGGGTCAACTTGCGTGGGATATTACAACATCATAATTACTCTTCAATAATGATAACCACAGATAAAACACATGAAACTAACCAGCTTAAGAGAAGCATTCAAACAATATGCTTAATGACCCACAGCAGGAGGGCTTTTACTCGTCAATACACACAAGGTTCTCATTCAAACATATGCATGGCAATCTCATTACACGTGGCGTGACTGTGGTAAGAATGTCCGAGCATACACTATATGATCCCTCCCACATATGGCGTGATTGCAGCGACAACATCAAGTCATGGTGATGAAACAACTCGTGAGGGATTAGAGATAAGTCGGCGGGATGTCGTTGACTGCAAGTTAGGTGAAAGACTTTAATGCCTAGGCAAGAAGAGGGGGAACCCGAAATTTTAAAAATACCCAAAATTTTGGGTCGTGTTGTAGCGGCTACAACAAATCTTTGGTCTAAAATCTTTATAATAGTGGGTTTTAGGGGGTATTTTAGATAAAGGGAATTATATAGATAGGATAAGGTATTTTTAGGGAATTAATAGCATAAGTTAAAAGTTAATATGACAAGGGGAGATGGAATACACAAAAATACACTAAATGACAAAGTAGAGTGAATAAATAAAAGCAAAGCTTATTATTTCATCATTTCACCAATTTACTTAGGATAGAGTGTTTATTGAGGGTTTTTGTATTCTTTATGAATGAAGGAAGCTAATTAAATGGGATGTTAGGTTTCATTAATTAAGAAGGATTATTTACTTATGAAGATGAATTAAATGTATGAATGAGGGATAAGTAATGGTAAAGGTGATTTTATCATAATAATTCAACATTTTCCACTATCCAGTCATCAAGCCTTGGGTCCGGCCCCAACAAAATTCAGATAAATGGTCTAAGCCTTTTTTATGGGTAGTATTGAATACTGAATACTTTACAGCAAAAGGGAAATTATTAATTTTTTGCTCGGTGATGAATATTACGTACTTTTTCCACTTCTTTCTACCTACCCAACATTACTCTAACATTTTTTTCTTCCTTTTAGCAGGTGCATTTAAGCTTTCTACCTTGAAACATTTTATTCTTTTGAAAGCATAAAACTATTTAATTCTACCTTATTTCATCCAAGGGCTCAGATTAAACTGATGAGCTCCTCATTATTCTCTACCTATCTACTGATTAGTCAGGATTAAATTGTCTGACCAATCTTTATTCATTATCTAAGACATGGAAATTGAAAACATGACAAGTCAAGTTTAAACAGTTTAACTCATCATGGATTATGGCATTTATTAACACTCTGCCATAATCATTGGCAAAAAGTAAAAAGTAGTGGCATTTGGACTTGCACACTTTCATGTTTTATTTTCATCTTTTTCTTTTGGGGTCTATATTTTTTAAATCCTTTGATCTTTCATTTAGGACTTTTAACCCTCTTTTTTGAATTTTTTATTCTTTTATTTTTTCAAAATATGGGAAAGCAACTTGCAGAAAGCAAGGTATGTACATATTTTACAAGACTATCAAAAGCCAATTCAAAATTATGAATCCTATATTTATAGGACCCTAACAGTGGCTTCACATGGGGATGGCATTTCTTGGTGAAATTTCAAGAACTCTAAGACTAGTAGCCTTCAATTTTGACCATGATGATCCAGTAATTGTCTTTTGTTTTCTTCAAAAAATCATATTTATGACATTTTACTCTTCAAATCTTAGGGCCTTCTCTCTGGGCTTCAATTTTGGAAAGAAAATATCCAATCCAATCTAAAAACTTCAATGGATATTTACAATTATGTAAAAAGTAATTGGGACTAACTATTGGTTAACTCAAAAGAATAGTAGTGTTTAAGCATTCTACCATTAAATGGTCCTTATTGAATATCTGTTCCATCCAAATATTTGATGAAGAAAGCATTGTTACCCCTATATCCATAAGTTACATAAGGTCCTTTCCATAGAAAATCAAACTTCCCATGCTTACCTTTGTCCTCTCTCCTAGAATCCCATTTTAAAACTTGTTCTGCAATGTAAAAGTAATCTTCTTTACTTCTTCTATAAAAAAATTTCTTGATTTTATCCCGAATGACTTGAGATTTTTCATAGAATTCTTCCCTTGTTTGTTGTAGATAAATAGTTTGATTTATTCTCCTTTGTATATCATTGTTTTCCACTTGTGATTTTTGAATGATCTTCATTACTGGAACACCTAAGGATGATGGAAAAACAACATCCATTCCATATATAATTTGGTAAGGGGAAGTGCCAATTTACTTTTTGGTAGTAAGTCTATCTTCCCATAAGGCATAGACTAACTTTTTATTTCAAGTCTTTTTGTTGTCTTCAAGTAATTTTCTTATGATATTAACAAGGCTTTTATTTGAAGATTCGGCTAGGCCATTACCCTAATGGTAATAAGTAGTAGAGTGGCCTAGGGTAATATGGTACTTGTGACAGAAGGCAATTATTTTCTTAGATTTAAATGTTGATGCATTATCAGTAATAATTTTCTAAGGGCATCCAAATCTTGATAAAAGGTTGTTTTCTATGAAAGAGATAATGATTGTATCAGTGGCTTGTCTGGTAGGAATGGCTTCAATCCACTTAGTGAAGTAATCTGTGGCAGTCAAAATCCACTTATGTTGGCCAGGGGATGGGGGGTGAATTTCTCCAATGAAGTCTAAACCCCATTGTTGAAATGACATTTCAATTGAAATAGGCTTTAAGGGTAAGGGTAATAATTTCTTTTTTCCTTCAAAAATTTGAAATTTATGACATGAAGTAACAAATTTATTAATATCAGCAAATAAGGTAGGCCAATAAAAACTAGCTCTAAGGATCTTATCAGTAGTACTTTTCCAATATAAATGCATTCCACAGTCACCTGCATGAAATTATTCAAGAATTTTATTAGCTTCTACTTTCAGTAAACAATTTAATAATATCCCACTTTGTTCTTTCCAAAAAAGCACATTATCTAGATTACAAAATCTCATTGTTTTAAGTTTAAGAAATCTAGCTTTTGTCCTTGATAATCCAGGAGGAGCTTGTAAGTTGGTAAGTACAAAGATAATATTTGAGTACCAAGGTGAATCTAGAAAGGCTTCACTGATCATTGGAGTCGCAATCTCTTCCTCGTCATAAATCTGAGCAATAAAATTTATGTCTAATGCATTGCAGTTGGATTCAGCCATCAATATGGATAATTCTTGTCCTTTAATGAGTTTTTTTTTGTTTGATTTTTATGTCATATTCTAGGATAGTGGCAATCCACTTACCTCTTCTTCCATCAGGGCCTTCCTGAGTAAGAATGTCTTTAACTACAGAATTAGGGACATAGGAAATTATGTGGGAACAGAGAATGTAAACTCTGAAATTTTTTATTGCCTTAACCAAAGTTAAGGCTTGTTTCTCCATTATGTTATATTTCAGAGGTGCATCTCTAAGGGTTTTACTAAAAAAAGCTATAGGTTGTTCAAAACCTTGATCATTCTTCTGCAGTAAAACTGCAACAATGGTATGCTCTGATGCAAAAGAAAAAGTTATAAAGTCTTTTTTGAAATTTGGACTGATTAAGACTGGTGTTTTAGTTAAAGCCTGTTTTATGGATTCAAATGATTGTTTGGCTTCAATGGTCCATTTTAAAGTTGATTCTTTTTTGGGCATATTGTTCGGTTCTCTAATGATTTCAGCTAAGTTTGAAATAAATCTTCTCAAAAAGTTAATTTTACCTAAGAAAGCTTGTAATTCTTTGATATTTCTAGGTGGATGAATGTTCAAAATTGCTTCTATCCTAGCAGGATCAATTCTAATTCCTTCTTTTGAAATTATATGTCCTAGTAACTTACCTTCCTTTAATCCAAAGAGAGTTTTCTTGGGATTTAAAGAGATGCCAAATTTTCTACATTTAATAAAGACCTATCTCAAATGATCCAAGTGTTCATTATTTGATTTGAAAAATATAGTAATGTCATCTAGATAATTACCAATAAGTCATGAATCTCCTTTGCAAAGGCTATGCCCATAGCTCTCTGAAAGGTTTCTCCTGTATTCATCAGACCAAAGAGCATTTTCACATACATGAAAGTGCCCCAAGGAGTGGTGAAAGTTGTTTTAGCCTGATCTTCCTTTTGGACTAGGATCTGGTTGTATCCTGAAAAACCATCTAACAAAGAAATTCTAGAGGAGTCAACTACCCTTTGTAATATATGATCCATCTTTGGTAAAGGGTAATTTTCCTTTAAAGACACTTTGTTAAGATTTCTAAAGTCGACACATAACCTAATTTCTCCGGTTTTGTTTCTTGTTGGAACTAGGTTTGAAACCCAATCAGAATATCTAATTGGTGCAATAATCTGAGCATCATACATGTTTTTTACTTCCTTTTCTATCAAAGGTAATAGAACAAGATTAATTCTCCTTAATTTTTGTTTGAAGGGTTTTTTATCATATTTTATGGGAATTTTGTGTTGGATTATGTTTGTGTCATAAGCTTTGAGGTCTTCATAACTCCAAGAAAACACATCTTGATATTCCTTTAAAAGATCAATGTATTTTTCCTTTTCTTGTTACTGGAGGCAAAGTTTTAGACAGTTTAATTATTTTTTGTTTTAATTCTATCCCAATGCTACATTCCTTAATATCAGACCTAACTGGTTCCATTTTTGGCTTTTTAGGAACATCGTTGGAATAAAAAAGGTCTTCCAAAGGGGTTAAACCTTTAGGTAAAAAATTATCTTTTAAATCTAACATATCAATTTCTTCTTCAATGATTTCCTCAATATCTATATTTTCTAAGTTTTCTATATCATATTGAGTAAATACAGTTGGTTTGTTAAAATTATGTACATCTATGTTATCTATTTCACAGTAAAAATACGAATCTATATTACAGTCTGTATCTATTTTACAATTTTGAAATTCTTCCTCATTATTTAAAGAATGGTAAATCTGTTCATCTTGAGAGAAAATTTGCCAGTACTTGAGGTTGTCTGGGATAATTGGTCTATGTTTAACCTCAGCAGTGTACCTATGAGTTGGTTGAAATGGTAAGTTACAAGTAGTAACAAAATTTTCTAGACAGTGTCCTTGAATGTTTTGTTTTCTGGGTATAGAAGAAAACTTGCATTCTAATAAATCATTAGTAAAATCAATTGTTGTATCTTTGTATCTGGCTAGTCTAGGATTATAAACAGAATAATCTCCATTTATTTTCTTAATTATTAATTCTAAATCTCCCATGATTAGTATTCTTTTTCCTCCTAATTTTTTGATGATATGGAGGCCTAGAATGAGTGCCTCATACTCTTCCATGTTATTGGTACATTTGAAGTTGAGTCTGAAGGCATGTCCTTCTGAATGATTATTTTCCATATTTGTAATCCATACTCCTGCTTCTGCACCTGATTTGTTCACAGAGCCATCAAATTCTAATTGCCAAAGGGACTCATGAAATATGTTGTCATTGTTTGGTTTTGGATTTTTATCAATCAATTCAGTTTGGATTTCATTGTTATCAGAGTTACATAAAATAAAAGATTCAAGGTCAGTTGGTGTAGAATAAATGGGGTGATTTATGGATCTCTCAGCACTACAGACCATGAATTTCATTAATGTTTCCCTATATAGCTTTTTGGGTTGACCAAATACTGATATTGTAGCATAGCTCATGTCCAATTGTAGAGATCCCTGCAACTTTGTTCCCCATGAGCAATAAAGAAGCATACCATACTTTGGTGGGATGTCAGATACTACAATGTCGATTACCATACTCTTACCAGGGTACTAAACTAAATTCACACATAAGTCTTTAATTAATCCTAAGCACTTAACTTTGCTAGAATCAAATGAAAAAAAATCTTTGTAAGGCTTGGTTATTTCTATATTAAGAGTTTCCATGATAGCTTTGGGCATTAAATTATGGGAAGCTCCTGAATCTAACATAGTGTTGTGTAAAATCTGATCATGGATGGTAAGACTGATATAGAAAGGAGGGATTGATCCATCTGAATGCTTTCCATTCACATCATGGCCGAAATCAACTCTGGTTGATCTTCATTCAAATTAATGACATCTTCACCATCATTCATATTCAAAGTTTCAGTTATAGTTGATTTGTATAAGTCATTTTTAACCAATTATGTTAAAGGAATAGGTATTTTTAACTTAGCAATTTCAGACTGAATATTGAATGAGGGTTGAGATTTACTAATTTGAACTAATTCATCTTTAGTAACTGTAATCTGAGTTGGTTTTTCTTGATTTTCAACAGTTGTATTTCTATCTTCAATTGTCTTGGCATTCTCTGTCTAAGTTTCTTGATTTTTGATGCTTTTAATTTTCTTTTCAGGGACTATTTGTGTGGTAGTAGAAATTTTATCAGACTTAGAACTATCAGCGAGTGTTTTGGGATTTGCTGATTTAGAATCAGCAAAAATCTTTTTAGCATCATTTTTTTTTTTTACTGAATTAGAAGCTTTAGAAGTATTAGCTTTCTCTGCATCTTTGGAAGATTGAGCTACTTCATTAGTAATATCAACAATTTTGGGACTTGTTGATTTTTTAGGACTCGAAGGATTGGAATTTTGCTTATTTTCCCTTGGGAGGATTTGTAAAACTTTTGTTTTTGGGGCTTCTACATTTTTCTTATTTTGATTTTAGGAATATTTTTTAGTAGAAAACTCATTATTTTTTTTGTTTCTAAGGTTATACTGACTGTGAATTTCATTTATAGCAAATTCATAACCTTGTTTGTAGTCAAAGGATTCACTAGAGTTTAATTTGAGTTGTTGAAGCTCAAATAGTTTCAGATCTTCCCGAGTGAGGAAAATGGTGTTGTTTTCATCTATTCCCATTAGATGATTGATGTCATCCTCATATTCATCATTATTTTAAGAAATTTCAGCATAGTTCTCCTGTAATGGGGGCCTAATGTTTTGATCTGGAGCTACTTCTTTAGCTTTTCTAAAATTAGTGTTTTTTTCTGAAATTGGGATTTCTAATCTAAGGTTGATTATCCCATTGAGGTTTTCTATCTATATTATCTAATATTTCTACCACCCTTTCCAAATTTTTAGCAAATAAATCCATTTTAACATCTGAGTTTGAACTTTCATCTTTAATTGTAACTCCTCTTTCATTTCTAAGCCTGGCCTTCCTAGCTAAAATATTGATTTCTACACTGACAGCATCTAATTGCATCCATTCTAAGGTTTGGGCATCTCTTTCTCTCAATTGATAGGCCATATATGTATCAAATCCATCAGGGAATTTGAGCAGAACAGAGTAAGGTGTAGGTTTAAGATTTGCGGGTATTGTATTGTAGACACTGTTGTACCTAGTGCAATAGTCTTGGATAGACTCAGTAGGAGATCTTTTCAAAGCATCAAAATCAGACAAAATTTGAAGGGGGTTCTTTTTCCTTTCCCATTTATTTAAAAATATTCTATGAAATGCAGCTAAATTGGCTACACTACCAGCAACTAAATTTTTGAACCATTTTTTAACTTCTCTTGTGAAACTCTGGGAAAATAACTTCATCTGGACATTTGACTCATCAATTTCATAAATTTCACAAAAATTTGTTGTTTTAGTTACATTTTGTTGAGCATTATATTGTAATAGACCATCAAACAGTGGTATATTCTTTTGATAATTTTGAGGCATGTCATGGAGGTTTTGGGGTAAGACAAGGGGAGCATATCTAGTAGCCATGGCTTGAAGCTTTGCTGAGCTGGGACATATAATAGTAATGATAGGTGTAGTGCTAGATATAGCACTTGATGAACTAAAAATTTTAGTTGAAGAGATGGGAAATGAAGCTGGTATGTAAATGGAATTTTTGGGAAATAAAGATGTGGTGCTTATAAAATCTAAATGCAAAGTAGTGGATGTAGTGGATTGAGTGGATGAAGGAAATAATATCCTAGGATGCAAAGGCAATTTAGGAATGAAATGGTCTGTAGATGAACTTGCAGAAGTATCTATAAAAGAAGTTACAACATATAAAGATGAATCTGCTATTGGTATTATTGTTGTATGCAATTGAGAAACTGGAGGTTTTATGTAAGACAAAAAATGAGCTAATTCAATTGCTTCATTAATATATTTATTCAATGAAACATTAATCTTTTCAATTGTATTTTGAAATTCAAATTTATTTGACTTTGTTCCTACTAAAATATTTTTCTGTTTTGCATTAAAAAATGGAAGGAAAACAGGATCTATAATAGTATTTTTCAAATCAGTTTCAGATTTAGTTTTAAACAATGAATATTCAAACTTCAGAACAAAATCAATATCATTTAAACTCACTAACTCTTTGGGTAAAGAATTGGCTTTTCTTAATGGTACTTCAGTTTCTAAATTTATAGTTTGTTTTTTTCTTTTTACTAATCTGATCTGGGTTAGCTACTATAACTGCAGGTCTAGGATCCGAGTTAGACCTGGTATAGTAGGTTTTCCTAGAAGCTAGAATGACTGTTTTGAATACCCACAACCTATAAAAATAATCTTAAATTAAAAATATAAATGAAAGATCTTCCTTTAAGACTAAATTTAAGACTGGAGATGGGTTAGTTCCCCAGTATGGTCGCCAGTATGTTATCACTCTAGTAATTTCTTAAGTTGTGGGATTTTGAATTTTTAGTCCAGGAATACTAGAGGTAGCCACAAACCTACTTCAAATTCTAGGATCTAGCCTTCCTAGAATTCAGAGAGGGCTCTCTCTTTAATATTTATCTTTTTTATTTATTTATGTTTTTCAGCTAGTTATAGTAGAACAATTGGTTTTTTTTTTAAGTTTTTGGTGGGAAAAAATCACTTAGAGGTAAACTAGAGAGAAATCAACTTGTCCATTGGGCTATGGAATCTAAATCTTGCTAGCAGCACTAGAATTCAAGGCCAAAAAGGTACAAATGTATTCAAGGCAAGATAAATAACCATCAAAGATTTGGGAAAGTGTTTTTTGGTGAAATGGTATGATTGAGATAAAAGGAAATGAAGGATCCTTTGATCTAGAAAATGGAAGAAGGAGGTAGGGGTCAAATGGTAGTAGGAGCAATCAAGGATTCCTAACACCAAAAATAAAAATAAAACATTAAAATCGTAACTAGTTAAAAATAGGGAGCACTAGACTAATCATGTAGTAATATTCCTAGTTTCACATTCAGATAGAACAAACATATAATGAATTGCATCAAATTCAGAAAAGAAAACAATGACAAGAAAGGAGTACTTCACTCATCAGCTTATCACAGGGATCCTGAATTATGATGCTAGTTTAGCCTTGTCCAATCTACTACTTCGAAATCAATACACAATAGCCTCCAATGTTCAGCAAAAAAGTCTATAGTAAGTCCAGCAATTTTATTCCACACTCAATACTTCTAATGTAGAAGTATTTATACAAAATGTAGTTAAAAATATCCTAGGAGAAATCTAGGAATATATTTAGGAAATAGAAAATATCTTTACAAAATAAGAGGGACAATTGCTTAATAGATCAACAAGTTGTCCTCTTAACCAAAATAAATAGAACTACTTTATCTAACAAGGAGCTTTTGAGTGATTAGATGTCCTGCTTGTTGGCTGCTAGAAAATATCTTCATTTGAGTTGCCTTTGCTAATACTCTTTAACGCTACTCTTTAATGCTGATACACTTTTGACTGATATTTCCACTGTTTACTGATGTAAAAATATATCTTTTTGCAGTAAAAGTCAACAAAATGTCCTTTTATTTCACTGTTTCTTTTTGGTTGTTTTTCAAGGTAATTTTCTTCATTGTTTTACGTCTCATTGTTACATTAATTCTATAAATTTTTGCCACTATTCTTCATTGGAGATTTTTACATTCTTTAGCTTCCTGAAATTCTCATCGGGGCAAACCCCTCTGTCTTAAGTTTGTGTATTTTACCATAAACTTTGTTATGGTAATGTTCATTGATTCACAATTCTCTTCCAGGTTGTTCATCAAATTCTTCTTGGTTACAACCCTTTTAATCTATAAAATTGTTTCTGTTGTATCCAATACCTGTAATTCCTCCAATTCTGCCCTGTTCTTGCTATTCAAGAATGTGATGATTTTTAAAGCCTAACCAGGCTTATCAGTTAAATCATCCTTGGTCTTTTGAATCTCTGCCTGAGCTGCTAATAATAAGTCTCTCTGCTCATATATAACCTGAATTGAAGGCCATTGAGTGTGAATGGGTTCAATTATGTTTGTCCATAGATTATTTTTTACAAATGAAATTTTCTCAGTGAAATTTAGCTCTTTTTATAAGCCCTTGATTTGTTCTCCAAGTCTGATTTCCTTATGTTCATGGGTTTTAGCATTTATCAAAGATAAATTATTTGTGGCTTCAAGATTATCAATCATCTTCTTTAGGCTCTTGATTTCATTAGTTTTCAAAGACATTTTCTCCATAGCTTTAATAATTTGGCCTGCTTCATCTGTTGGTTGAACCTATGTTGTAGAAGAATCTGAGGTTGAAGTAGTATTTGAACTTACTTCCACTCCAGTTGCTAGTGGCTCTTTTGGTGCTAGTTTTTCTCCTAATGTGGAAGAAACTGTTGTGGTAATCACTGGTATAACTGAAGGAACGATAGGATTTTTAGGTTCTTTCACAGTTTCCTTCTCTTGGACTAGCTGGTCCATTTGGGATTCCATTTCTTTGATCTGAGCAGTTAATTTGAGGATGAGATTCATCCTCTCTTCTTTTTCAGTTTGATCTTAAAGGATTTCTTTGGTTTTTGGATGCTCACTTTGAGGAAGCTTAAGTTTTTTCCTCAAAGCTCCAATATCATCATTCTTTTTCTTTAGCAACAATTCTGCTACTTGAATATTTGAGGGATCATATCCCACCTGTAAAACTAAATCCTCTAAGGCTTTAATCCATAGGTCATTTACATACAAAGATCCCTTGTCTAACTTCATTTGATCCTGGATATTAAGAATATTATTCTACAGCTTGGTAGCACTCATTGCTTCAGTCACCATTGTTGAATACAACATTTCAGAGCTATGTCTATGAAATTCAATTTGGTCCAGCTCATCAACATTTTTAGTGTCTACCTCAAACTCCACCTTTTTATAATCTGCCACTGTTTTTGGTGCTTAGGTAGTTGATTGCAAAAATGACATAATCATCTTGTTTGTAGAATAATCAAAGGCTGTTAGTAGCCTATTTTGATTCCCATGGTTTTTCTTGAGGAATTGAGAATATATTTTTGATATGATTTCCTCATTCTTCTGCTTTATCTTCTTGTATTTTTCCTTGATATCTAATTCTTTTTCCTCAACTATCTGTGAGAAAGAGGCCTCCATAATATTCTATTTCTCAATCATTTGAGCGTCATATTTACTTGTTGTTTTTTATTTTTCAATTTCTGCAAGGATTTCATTCACTATCACTATTACTTCATCATTATTTACTTCTGGAGCATTTGTATCTTCAATGTCAATTACCTTTTCTTTCCCAACCAAACTAAATTTAAGTTTTTTATTATAAATCATTTTGAATTTATTTTATGTAGTTGTTTCTACTATGTATGCTTCTTCTTCTATGTTTCTTTTGGCTGAAGTCTCTGGCTACTTTACAACTTCAAGGGCTTGTGTTGTAACCAGTTTTCCTGCCGTCTCTGTATTAGTAGTTGTATCTATCAATGTGTTCTCCACCCATTCCGCTTGATTGGAAAACTTCTCAATCTCTGGCTTAAGCTCATGTATGAAGGGTGCTAATTTACATTTTACCCTTAGACTACTCAGGATCCCTTGAGGATCATAGTTCCATGGAAACATTTCTTGAAATAAACTCTACTAATATTTTTGTGATCTCTTTTTCTGCATCTCTATTGTTTATGATGAAAGGTCCAACCTGACTCTTTAGCTTGAATTGAGTCTTTTTCCTAGGAGCTAAGAAGTTAATAGAGTCAGAATTGAGAATCTGTCTTAAATAATCCAATGCAAAAATTCTCATGTTCATATATTTTGGCAACTTATAAGGTAATAAGTTGGATCCAAAAATTCTTTTCTTTGTATGCTTTTCATAAAAAAACTAGTCTCCCATTTTATTCTATTCTGATAGTTGCAAGAATCTTTTCATTTCTTCATTGGCTCTGGGCTGCTCTGCTTTGTACAAAATGTTCATTGCTGGATGCAGAAAAAGGTCTAAAAAATATGTATAAGTGAAGTTACTACCCTCTTTCCTAAGCAAGGAAGTCCAGAAGATAATGGACAGAGGCTTTCCCCCTCTAAGTCCATCTTTTGCAATGCAATTGCAAAATTATCAGCTTGGAAGAATAAAAATAAGTGAATTAAGTAGGATGAGTATCTAAAAACCCCTCCAGTGGGTAGTTTGGTCAACTGATGATGAATACTATCTTCTATGAATCTGGCATAATAAAAAATGATTGTTGGAGGTTGGACTGGAGATAAGGTGGATAGAAAGCCTAGAATGGATTCATCAGTGAATCCATCTGTAAAGTATCCCAGTATAAAAGATAGCATTGAGATAATATGTCTAGACCCTTCAGGAAATTTGGCAGTAAAATAAGAAGGGTTTATTTTAGGAATATCAACATGGGAAGGAAAAAAGTTTTGAAATATCATAAACTTCTTTGGGAAATATAGGCCTAAGTACAACTGGGTCAAAGCTTCTATAGAAAGGGGGACTGATTGAGGATCAGACTGTAATTGCAGCATTTGATTTATTGACTTTGCAGTGATGGTAAAAAGGATTTCTTTGTCAGCATTAACAATGGCCCTTTGGTCTGGTTCATAATGTTTTTGACATAATCTAACAAGGTCTTGTCCAGGGTGGGTAAATGGAACTACATATTTGGGCAAATGAGTCTCCCAAATAGGCATTTCATCCTTGTCCAAGTATTTGTCATAGCACCAATTATGTATTTCTAAGAGGTCAAATTCTACAACATGATCAACAATATTGTAGTCCATATCAGTCAATGGAAGGGTTTCTACAGCAACTATAGGTGGCTAGAGGGGATTTACTGACACAATGGATTTAGTAGTGAGGACTAGAGTAGATTTAACAGCTTTAGATGTTACATATTTAGGAGGTTTGGATTGTCCAGGCTTGGTTGGTTTAGAACCTCCAGGTTTAGCTGTGATCTGCTTTTTGGTCATTTTGGAATAACTACTGCAAGCTTAAATTTTTTTCAGGAGTTGTTTTTCTTTGTCAGAGGATATAAACTAGAATAAGACAGAAAATGAGGATTTCCTGAATAGATTGGTCTGCAAAAAATGAGTTTTTAAGATATTTGAAGGCTTTAAACCCTTTTCTGTCTTTGAAATTGATCTTCAAAGATCACAAATTGAGGAGATTGGCTTCAAAAGTGGTTTTTTTGGACACGAAATTTTTTGGGAAAAATTGGCTAGGGGTCGGCCTGTTTTGGGCGTTTTTGGGCAATTTCTCCAGTGACTTCTTCTAATTAAAAGGTTATTTTACTTACGGACGGTTTAGAATTGACTTTGTAGGGTTTTAATCTAATGAAAAATACCTTAAATCACAGGTATTTGGATGCTTGAAAGGGCTTCAGAGGTTCGGGGCCGAATGTGAGGTCTGGTTCGACTTGCTGGAGAAGAGAATGGGTTTTCCGGTATTCAAATAGGGAATCTGTAGTCAAAGTTGATTTTCTTTGGGTATAAATCGACAATTTGGTACAAAGGGTTCTCACACAGTTTATCAGAGTTTTTTACTGTTCGAAATGTGCAAATAAACATAAAAAATGATATATCAAAGGTTTTAACCTTTGATATGAATCATCATAAAATGCATTAAATGCAGGTCTAATCCATTGGTGGAAGCGGTTTAGATTTTCAAAAAATGAAACTGTCAGCAGTTTTCGCGTTGAGCTCAGGTGGTAAATATTTTTTGTTGAAACGAACGCGATCCTATGAGAGGATGCCATGTCGCAGGAGGTGGAATGGGTAAAACAACCATTTCGCATATGTTTGGGCTTTGGGCGGATGATCATTTTGTGAGCGCGACATCGATATTGCGTCATTAGATCTGCGGAAAAGAACTGAACGGTCATGGTTTTCTTGGGAAGGTGCAGTAAAAAATATGGTGGGACCAGGGTTTAAACCTTTTTTTTTCAATGGATAAGGGTTTAAAGTATTTGTAAGCGGGGCTTATGTATACGGGATAATATAGGTTAAAAAAGGCGTTAAATGATGGTATTTATATATATATAAGAGTTTTATATATATGGGCTGAGGCGCATGAGGCGAGGTTATATGGTTAACTATGGTTTAGCCTATGTAAAGCTTGGGGCTTTACATAGCGGGGATAAGATACAAAGGAAAAATTTAATTTCAATGGAAAATAAAACTTAGTCTTAATCGTGATAGCACCTCGAGTTAAAATTTGATGTGAGGAAAGGTTGGTAAGTGTATTTCAAAGGCAAGGGGGTTGAACCTTTATAAAATGCTTAATCTCTCTTTAATACTTAGGATAAAAAGGTGATGGGCGGGGAAATGTTTATGCATTTCTAAATACATAGGAAATCCGTGGAAAGCTATATTTTCATTATTTATTTTATTATATGGTTTTTAGACCATTGAAGGGTCTAATAACCATAGGAGGAGCGGTATTTAATTAAGTTTAGTTTTAGACCAAAGAGAGCATTATTTGGGTTTTTAATTTAGCATGTGGATAATATCTTTGGTCTAAAATCTTTATAATAGTGCGTTTTAGGGGGTATTTTAGATAAAGGGAATTATATAGATAGGATAAGGTATGTTTAGGGAATTAATAGCATAAGTTAAAAGTTAATATGACAAGGGGAGATGGAATACAAAAAAATACACTAAATGACTAAGTAGAGTGAATAAATAAAATCAAAGCTTATTATTTCATCATTTCACCAATTTACTTAGGATAGAGTGTTTTTTGAGGGTTTTTGAATTCTTTATGAATGAAGGAAGTTAATTAAATGGGATTTTAGGTTTCATTAAGTAAGAAGGATTATTTACTTATGAAGACGAATTAAATGTATGAATGAGGGATAAGTAATGGTAAAGGGGATTTTATCATAAGAATTCAACATTTTCCACTATCTAGTCATCAAACCTTGTGTCTGGTCCCAACAAAAGTTAGAGAAATGCTCTGAGCCTTTCCGAATGATAGTATTGAATACTGAATACTTTACAGGGAAAGGGAAATTAGTGATTTTTTTCTTGGTGATGAATATTACATACTTTTTCCACTTCTTTCTACCTACCCAACATTACTCTAACATTTTTTTTCTTCCTTTTAGCAGGTGCATTTAAGCTTGCTACCTTGAAACATTTTATTCTTTTGAAAGCATAAAACTATTTAATTCTACCTTATTTCATCTGAGGGCTCAGATTAAACTGATGAGCTCCTCATTATTCTCTACCTATCTACTGATTAGTCTGGATTAAATTGTCTGACCAATCTTTATTCACTATCTAAAACATGACAAGTCGAGTTTAAATAGTTTAACTCATCATGGATTATGGCATTTATTGACACTATGCCATAATCATTTGCAAAAAGTAAAAGGTAGTGGCATTTGGACTTGCACACTTTCATGTTTTATTTTAATCTTTTTCTTTTGGGGTCTATATTTTTTAAGTCCTTTGATCTTTCTTTTAGGACTTTTTACCCTCTTTTTTGTTTTTTTGATTTTTTGGTTTTTTCAAAATATGGGAAAACAACTTGCAGAAAGAAAGGTATGTACATATTTTACAAGACTGTCAAAAGCCAATTCAAAATTATGAATCCTATATTTATAGGACCCTAACACATCCAAGTTGGGATAAATGGAAAAAATATCCATCGCGCGGTCGTGGACGAGGGTGCATCTTTGTGCGTCATGTCTTCTGCCCGCTAGAAAGCCATTGGTTCTTCAGCCCTCACTTCATCTACAAATGCTTTAGAAGCTTTTTTGAAAGGGAATCTCACCCTCTTGGTGTTCTCGCTAGTTTACCTATTATGTTAGAAGGGAAAACAGTTAACGTTGAGGTTGAAGTCATTGACGCAAAGCTCAATTATAATATTCCCCTCGGTTGTCGTTGGAATCATGCCATGTTGTTCATTCCATCCACTCTCTTTCGTGTTCTTTAATTTCCGCATGAAGGAAAGATGAGCACTGTCGATCGGTTGACCTTTTTCACTTCTTCGTCTTTCGAGAGCAATGTCCCATATGTCGATCGTGTTCCTACACCTTATGAGAGCATAGGGTCAGGTCTTTTCAAAGGTCTAGCCCTCATGGGTCTTTTTCCTCTTCCTCCACCCAACACTGCTCAGGTTAACATGATCTCCAGGTCTTCTGACCCATGGGTCATCCCTTCGCCCAAGAATATTGATTCTTTGGTGACTTAATGTTTTTAAGCCCAATAGAAATTGATTATTGTGAACTTATTTTGGCTTTGGCTCCTCCGCCCTCTGATCATGCTCCTTTGAGTATGTATCTTGACACTTATTCTCAATTCCCTTGGCTCGGCGCTTTGGATTCACCCAATCCCTTAAATGAGATATTTTCCACTAATGAGTCCATTGTGGAAACTATGTCTCTTGAGGATCCTCCGTGGGACAATAGTAATCATTGTTCCTCTTTCATGCCTAGCCTTGGGGCCATGTATACATGTCTCGACAAGTTCGCTTCCCAAGTTCCTTCTCATCCACTTCAAACACCCATCCCGACACACAAAGTCTTTGCGGAAGGTAACTTGGGGAACATCATGCAAATTATGCCTATTTACATCTTCGTCAAACCAAGGGTTGTCAAGAACATCCTTATTCGGGTGACCTGTTCTCCCGATGAGATCGAGGTCTATACTAGTCTCTTCTACGAGTTTCTGATGTTTTTTCTTGGTCTTACGAAGAAATTTCGGGCATCGATTTTAGTATAGTGGTACATGAAATTCCTACTTGACCTAGTGCAAATCCTGTTTTCCAGCATCTTCATCTGTGCACCCTAGAAAGGCTACTGCCATTAAAGGAGAAGTTGAAAAACTCCTTAGAGCTAGTTTCATTTATCCGATTCCCTTGACAGAATGGGTTCCTAATATTGTTCCTATGGATAAGAAGCAGGGTACTATTCGGGTCTGTGTAGATTACTGCGATATACCACCTATAGCTATTGTTGCTACCTTTTCCCCTGATGGCTCAGATGAACGCTTTGCTTCAGGAAGGGCGTAGAAACTGCTGCTACCCTTCTAAATGGAATTGGTAGGAATGCTCACCTAAATGGAATCATATCAACCTACTTTGCTTAAGGATAATTATCCCACTCCTTTTATTGACTAGATCATTGATGAATGTGTTGGGAGTGAGATATTTTCCCTTATGGATGGGTTTTTTAGGTACAACCAGATAAATATTCCTCTAGTCGATCAACACAAGACCGCCTTTATCTGTCCTTGGGGTACTTTTGCCTATAAGAAACTCCCTTTTGGTCTTAAAAATGCCGAGGCTACATTTCAAAGAGAAATTTCCTACGCTTTCCATGATATCAAGTTCATTGTTCAACATTACCTGGATTACCTTACGGCTCATTTGGTTAAGCGTTAAGACCACCCAGATCATCTCCATAAAATATTTCTTCGTTGTCGATGCTATAACATTCGGCTCAATCCACATAAGTGTGTTTTCTACATTGATTCTAGTAGGATCTTAGGGATTATCATCTCTAAAGATGGAACTCGTCTTAATCCCCTCAAAGTTGAAGATATTTTTAATCTCCCCTCTCCTTCCTCCTTACATCAGCTACAAATTCTGCAAGGGAAAGCTAATTTCCTGCGCCATTTTATACCAAACTATGCTGAAGTGGCCAAAAGATTTACATGATTAATTAAGCAAGGTGTCATGTTCCTCTAGGATGAGATCGCCCAAATATCCTTAGATGCATTGAAGACATTTCTTATCAACGCTCCTCTCTTATGTCCTCCCAATTATCATCACGATTACTCCCTCAATTTTTTTGTCGCGTCTAGCACTATTGCCATGGTTCAAGTGCAAGATGACGATGATGGTGATGAGCATGTCATTTACTATTTGAGTCGCAATCTTCTCAATACTGAAACATGTTACACACATGCCGAGAAGTTGGCGTTGGTTACTGTTCAAGATGTTCAACGTTTTCGTCACTATATTTTGTTGCGCATAGTGATCATTATTTATGATTGCAACCCCATGACTTACATATTGACTTGTTAATTGTTGGGGGGAAAAAACTACTCTGATTCTGATTCTGATTCTACTCCATCTGGTTCTGAGGAACACATTACGAATGACACACTTTTTCTCATTAGCACCCTCGATCCTTGATACGGTGATATCATTGTATATCTTCATACTTCCACCTTCCAATCTAAGTTAATGAAGGATGATCGTCTACACATCTGCCATCATTCGCAACCTTATCGCATAGTCGCAGACACTCTCTACCGCATCGGAGCTGATTATGTTCTCCGCCGATGTTTGAATCTCAAGGAGGCTAAAAAATTCCTCAATGATTGCCACTCTGGCACTTGTCACAGTCACATGCTTGGATATGCTACTGCATAGAATATTCTTCATGCTAGCTATTTCTAGCCTACTATCTTTAAATATTGCATTGTTGCTGTCCGTAAGTGGCACAATTGACATATTTATAAATGCAAGATGTGCATGCCACCGACACACCTTCATCCCTTCATTACCATTAGTCCCTTTGTGAATTGGGGCATCAATTTTATGATGTGTAACCCTCACTCAGCCGGGGGGCATGCTTATATCATCATAGCCATTGACTACTTCACGAAATGGGCCGAAGAAATGCCTACACTTACAGCTGATGGTAAGATAGCCGCACAATTTCTGTTCAATCATGTCATTACTAGGTTTGGTTTCCCTCAAGCCATTGCTACTGATCATGGTTCTCATTTTCTTCATTACATGATGGCTGAGTTGAATTCTAAGTTGGGTCTACGTCATGACAGCTCAATGCCATACTACTCTCAAGCCAATGGCCAAGCTGAAGTTCTAAAAAAATTTCTCATCACTATGCTTCAACATATGATTGGGATGCACAAGTCAAATTGGCATCTCATGTTGTTTTAAGCTCTCTGGGTTTACCGAACCTCAGTGAAGGATGCGACCAGATTCACACCATTCCAGCTTCTCTATGGTATGGAAGATACCCTTCCTATTGAATGCGAAATTATAATATTCCTAATTAACCCAAGCTAATAGGAATATACAATTTTGTTTCATTTTCTTTTGATTGAATAAATTAATCAAGGAGGACATGTAAAACTCCTGAAAACAATGAATAAATCCATGCCTATGTGAACAAAGACAAATCTGGGCCATGTAAAATAAACACTTGCAGGTGTGAATGAATTTGAACTATGAGACTGGGTCAACCTTGACCAAATCCACAACGCAGTCTAGATGCAATGTAGCTCATGGATGCACAGCGCAGTTCTATATGGAGGCTCCACATGTGAAAGGAGCTAACTCATTGAAGTGGTTTAGGGTTTGACAAGGATTTTATCTCATAAAAGGAAGAGGAGAGCAGCATGAGAGGGTTGTTGTTGTTTATCATTTTTCTGAATATATTTTCCGTTTAGACATATATCATTCTCTAGCTATTTAGCTGAGAATAATGTTGTTTAGCATTGGGTGTTCCTGAGCGGGAATCCCACCTCCTTCCTAGAGCAGCTCTTGGAGGAGCCTTGTTTGTCTTGTCCACTTTCTGGCATTTGGCCAAGCTTCATCTTGCACCTACAGTGTTGATCCTATTTAGTATTGGGTTTTCCTTGTGAGCTGCAACAAGTGGTGGATAGATTTCTTCAGATAGATGCACCTCTAGCACCCCTTTTCACTGGGAAAGTCTTTTATCCCTTTAACAAGAGTGTTCTATACCTTGGGAGCTTCAGATCCAAATATTGGCATCATACCAAATCATACTTAGAGTCTACAGTGCATTCCCTTTTGCAGTATTGTGTTATTTTGTAAGAGCATAGTTGGAGGGAGTTTTGGCAACATCTTGGAGGGGATATCTCCAGTGATTGGATCCTTCCTTTCACTATGGTGATCCATGGATTGGCCATCCAATCCATGTTTTTTTCACATCTAATCTGCTATACATCATATACTTCATAATTTTCTAAATATTACTATAGATATGTAACTTAGATCTTAGATCTACTCTTGCACTTTCATGTTTTGCTGAAATCCCCAAGGGGAGTGTATAAAGGAGCCTTTCTTGTATATAGATCTGAAATATATCTATCATTTTGTATACATATCTGCTCTATATATGATTTTTAACATACTACTACTTCAGCCAATGAAAATAACATTGTCAAGCTTATTCAGACATTTCTTGTGGTTGTAGCACCTCACTTTGAGGGCTTTTTCTTGTATAACCTCCTCCTTTCTGTTATACATTGTATAAGCTCTATTGTAAATCTGATTTACTGTTGTATAATCTATATTTGAGCTACCATATTGATCTCCTACAAATATTGTTATGAACTGCATTATTTTCTAGCAGTGTTGCTTTTGTATTGTTGCAGACCCTTCTTTGGGCATTTTCTAGCTGCACTAGGTGTGGGGAGACCTATTTAACCCACCTAGGAGGATTTGTTTTTGGACCCCTCTTGGATTCAGGTTTTATATTTTTAGATCTAATGGATCGAAGTGTTGGTTTCCAATCCTGTAGCATACATTCCTGAAAAATGCATTTTATAGGCATGCATTGCTAGCAGTCCCGATTTTGGGATATTATAGTGGTATCATAGCATGATATTTTGGCTCAACCTATGAGTCTCAAGACTGAGATTAAGATGATTAAAAGAATGAGATTTCCCTCATCAGTTTTCAGATCCAGAAATAACCTCTCCAAGGAGGTTAAGAAGATAGAAGAAGGAGAAGAGGAAGGACCATGCACTTCCTACTCTCACAAAGAAGAAGACAAGAAGCATGGAGGACACTTGGATCATCATATTCTAAGTGAATACCTTGTTGAGTACGACTCTCAAACTAGAGCCTTCAAGGAGACTCTAGCCTTCCCACAGTTCATTCAACTGGAAGAAGGGAGGAGACCCTGCAGCAAGGGTGAAATCAAGGACAATAGGTTTCTATTGTCCACTTTTGATGGGACATCTACAACCAAAGCTTGGGAAAGAAGACTCAATGAATTATTCCTACTACATCCAGTGGTAGAGAGAGAAGAAATGGAGATTAAAACACTACACCTTGAGAAAAAATTA
This sequence comes from Pinus albicaulis, assembly GCA_034641835.2. Classification (NCBI taxonomy): domain Eukaryota; kingdom Viridiplantae; phylum Streptophyta; class Pinopsida; order Pinales; family Pinaceae; genus Pinus; species Pinus albicaulis. The sequence continues at coordinate 1,225,248,686 of CM076582.1, read as the reverse complement.
AGCAAATGGTGGTTCAGCAATGTGAGACATGCAAAAGTTTCTTCTTTTGCAGATTTCACTCAAAGGGTGATTAAGATATTTGATGAAGAGAGATCAGAGGAAGAGAAGTCCTCACCATCTCTTGAAGAGACTTGTATCAACACTATCACAACCTTGGAGGAGTAGCCTTCAACATCATTAGTTGAGGGATCCAACATGGTAGAAAGAGGAACTCTTGCAGCCATACAAGATGTTCCCAAAGCCATCAAGGTATGATTGAGTTTCCACCTTCTATTATTGCAGAAAATATTTTATAGGGTTGTGGGAACCTACTATTGCATGACCCAGAATGATCACTTACTGCAAATCTAGAGTAGTAGAGTTGCACTGTGCTATCCAAGAGCAGCGGTGAAGAAAGGAGGACCCATTCCTCATCGAAGCAATCAGATGTCATCTTCATTCAGGAAGCAATGAAGACAAGGGGTAGACATCTTGAGATGAGTAACAGTTTCTCCTCTCTAGATGACATTTTCTCAATGAGCACGCCACAGCTCAAAGAGATACTTATACTTGCAGCAGATCCAAGACCCCACTGGTTTTGGAATATCATGCATGAGGAGGAGGTCTCATCAAGAGATCCCATGGAAGGTGCACTTCAACATTCCATGAAGTGAAAAGTTCTTCAAAGATTTGAGGAGGTTGGTGTCCTACAATGGGAGGATACCAAGTGTTTTCATAATGAGGTCCATGATCCACCAGTGGATGGATGGATATGGATAGTGAGCAAGAAGCTGGAGAGCTACTTGCAGATCTATGATACCGGGTAGCAAGAGGCATGGCTGTGTTGGCTACTCTTGAAAGAGTTTGGCCATCATCCTCTTTCTAAGGGTATGTGGGGAGAGATATGTGGCAGGATGCTTGCATCATTGGGCAGCAAGGAGTATGGACACATTGTGTTGATATGGAATTCTTCATATCGATCACCATGTTTTCACCACATAATTAATATGATGGAGGTAAGGGGAGGCAGCAAAATATTTTGTTGCTTTGGATGTTCTTGGGAGAGTAAGAACGAAATTTCTCTCACACTTTGTATGGTGTTGCAAAAATAGGAGGTGGCACTATCATGGTGCAAAGGGGCTAATCCTTAGCTTTGGATGACCTAGAAGTACTTTCAATCTAGAAGGAGATTCTTGTTTGTAGCAACATTATGGAATATTTCTTTGACAATGAACATGTCAAAGAATGGAGCTATGTATTGGTAGGAGCCTGTTTTCATAGGCCAACAACGCTGTCACTCTCAAGCATGAACTTATGGATGGAGTGTCCCTAGGATCATTCCATTCTTGGTGCACTTGATGGACAAGGAGGAGGTGAGAAAGATGGAGTAATGGATGGAGACATCTATTGCTGTGATGTGTTCTTCTTGGCTTGGATTTCCAAGTACATGAGGAAGGATCTTCATGCAGCACATGATTCATTTCTCTTCATAAGAGTATGTCATATCATTATGGAGAGTTTGTTCATGGATAATATCATGATATTAATTTTAGTACATGGTAAAGGTATTATTGTTGCATTTAGTGATTTGCATACTCTTACCATTTCTATGCAGGGCATTGTTGCACAAGAGGGCAAGCTTTTCATTGAGCTCCATGATCAACAATGGGCCAGAATGTATGATGGAGATATCCATCTCTTATATGGCCATGGGAAAGTGTCATATTACTTCACGTATGTTAATTTTTTGTATACAACCATCTACTATTCATTAGTAAATGAAATAACATACATAGACCACCATGTATCCAGCAACCCCTTGCCTTGTGATTTTCTGAAGCTGCAGTTGGGAAAACTACGCTGTAACTTCATGGGAAATTGTTGGTACCTTCCTGCACCATATGAAGCCTTCAGTATTTCCTTCCACTTGATGCTAATCATGGTTCCAATTGTTGATGTTGATATTCCTTTTATGGGGGGCATGATTGGAGAGGAAACACATTGGTTAGATGTGTTGTTTTGGGAAGAGGATTCCCACATTTTCTGCATTGCATGTTCTAATGGGAATATGAGAGGAGATATGGCCACCATAGCCAAAAAAAAAATTCTTTATGAGGTGGGCCATGAGTTTGATGAGATGCCATATGGTGATGATTTCCCATCCATCACATATGGAATGGTTTGGGCCAGCTTGATTCACAGTGTTGGAGAGGAGATCTTTAGATATCTAGTCTTCATCTTGCCTCTTAGAGGCAACATTATTGCAGCCCAGGATCAGAAAACACTCCACATTTATCTTAAGTAGAGAGGAGGATAGCGTGGGGTAGGCTATCTTGTCTACCATGGTCAATTTTTTAGCCCACCTACACTGTAGGAGATATTGGTGGAGGAAAATTTTCTGGAGTTGCCATGTTGGGAGGTGACTCATTTTGTATGGATGATTACTTGCGGAAAGATGTTTTCCCAATACATTTCAGTTCTATCCTTGCAGTTTCTTGAGGAAAAGAAACATTTGGGAGGGGAGGACTGTAATATTCCTACTTAGCCCAAACTAAGAGGAATATACAATTTTGTTTCATTTTCTATTGATTGAATAAATGAATCAAGGAGGACATGTAAAACTCCTGAAAACAATGAATAAATCCATGCCTATGTGAACAAAGACAAATCTGGGCCATGTAAAATAAACACTTGCAGGTGTGAATGGGTTTAAACTATGAGACTGGGTCAACCTTGACCAAATCCACAGCACAGTCTAGATACAATGTACCTCATGGATGCACAACGTAGTTCTAGGTGGAGGCTCCACATGTGAAAGGAGCTAACTCATTGAAGTGGTTTCGGGTTTGACAAGGCTTTCATCTTATAAAAGGAAGAGGAGAGCAGCATGAGAGGGTTGTTGATGTTTATTATTTTTTTGAATATATTTTCTGTTCATACATATATCATTCTCTAGCTGTTTAGCTGAGAATAATGTTGTTTAGCATTGGGTGTTCCTGAGCAGGGATCCCGCCTCCTTCCTAGAGCAGCTCTTGGAGGAGCCTTGTTTGTCTTGTCCACTATGTGGCATTTGGCCAAGCTTCATCTTGCACCTACAGTGCTAATCCTATTTAGGATTGGGTTTTCCTTGTGAGTTGCAGCAAGTGGAGGATAGATCTATGCACCTCTAGCACCCCTTTTAACTGGAAAAGTCTTCTATCCCTTTGACAAGAGTGTTCTAGAACTTAGGAGCTTCAGATCTAGATCTTGGCATTAGGCCAAAGCATACTCAGAGTCTATAGTGCAGTCCCTTTTGTAGTACTGCATTATTTTTCAAAAACAAAGTTGCAAGGAGTTTTGGAAACATCTTGGAGGAGAGATCTCTAGTGATTGGATCCTTCCTTTCACTGTGGTGATCCATGGATTGGCCATCCAATCCATGTTTCTTTCAGATATGATCTACTATACATCACGTACTTCATAATTTTCTAAATATTACTGTAGATCTATAACTTATATCTTAGATCTACTCTTGTACTTTCATGTTTTGCTGAAATCCCCAAGGGGAGTGTATAAAGGAGCCTTTATTGTATACAAATCTGAAATAGATCTATCATTATGTATACAAATCTGCTCTAGATCTGAGTTGTAACATACTGCTACTTTACCCAATGAAAATAACGTTGTCAAGCTTATTTAGACATTTCTTGTGGTTGTAGCACATCATTTTGAGGGTTTTTTCTTGTATAACCTCCTCCTTTATGTTATACATTGTATAAGATCTATTGTAAATCTGATTTACTGTTGTATAATCCATATTTGAGCTATCATATTGATCTTCTGCAAATATTGGGCTGAACTACGTTATTTTCCAGCAGTGGTGTTTTTGTATTGCTGCAGACCCTTCTTTGGCCATTTTCTAGCTGCACTAGGTGTGGGGAGACCTGTTTAACCCACCTAGGAGGATTTGTTTTTGAACTCCTCCTGGATTCAAGTCTTATATTTTCATATCTAAGAGATCCAAGTGCTAGTTTCCAATCTTGTAGCATACATTCCTAAAAAATGAATTTTTCAGACATGCCTTGCTTGCAGTCCCGATTTTGGGATATTACATAAATTCCTTCTCTCAACATAGTTGTTGAATTTTTACCTAATACTTCACCAGAAGAAGAGAATATTCTATATTTAGAGAGGCTTGTTAAAACTCCCCACTTTGTTACTCTTGTCATAGAATCACAAAAAAATCATGTCAAAGCTCATTTTGACCATTCAGTTTCCCCTCGTTCCTTTGTAGAGGGAAACCTCGTCCTCCTGTATGACCAAGCTCACAATAAGCTGAGGACATGAAAATTACAACCCATGTGGCATGGACCCTATATTGTTAAGTGTTTTTTGCAAAACAAGGCTTATGAGCTAATTGATTATGAAGGTTATCCTCTGGATCAGCCTAGAAATGGGATGCATCTCAAAAAGTACTATGCATGAGTTTCTCGGGCATGTTTCTTTTGTACATAGGTGTTTTTTTTTCATTTTTGAACATTTTTGGCTTGGTGTGCTTTGCAAGTAGTTTTCCTGCTTATTGTGTTGTTGCTTATTGTGCATATGTCTGTCTTTCCTTATGTTTCTTCTGTAGATGGTGCCTCTCGTGGTACCCAGAATATGTCTTCTGCAGCCTGTGTGATTTATAATCCTAATGGTGAGTTGATAGACCTTCAAGGTATTTGTCTAGGAAAAACCAAAAACAATGTCGCTGAATATAGTGCTACCATTTAACTCTTAACTGAGGCCATTTCTCTTGACATTAGTGCATTGATTTTTAACCTAAACTCTTAGCTTGTTGTTCTTCAGCTTAATGGGCATTATTATGTTAGGAATTGTTGGAACAGGGTCTCCTACAAGAGCTACAAAACTGGTCCATTTTGTATATTTTTTATTATCTTTAGTCTAATGTAAGAGTTTTGGGGTGGGTCAAAGCCCCTAATGCATTGTAAATGGTTCAAGGGTAGACCAAGAGTCTGCAAACCACAGTTTCAGACCATTGGATGCATAGGCTAAAATAGTATAAGTAGTTGAACCTTTTTGAGTTGTAAGATAGACTTGGATTAAGATTGATGCAAATTTCAAATTAGTAGATTTGTTTTGGTTTTTGGGGAAAGGACTCCTACTCGGTGTGTGCGCGGAGATCCTCAGTCCTGCTGTGTGTGGACCCTGCTGTTGTGTGCACAGGTTGGGTTTTTTGGGTATTGTAAAAGGAACTGAATGATTAATGAATGCGGAAGGTTGTTGAAATCTCTAAATCTATTGGATCTGTGATATCTGTTTATGTAAGCTCTGTGTCATTGATTTAAGCTGCACAAATACTGGTATTACATGTTTATACTGTGATATGGGTCAAGTATGGTATGCATAATTCTATATTGAGCTCCATAAGTAACTGTGCCATGTGTTTATGCTGCATTGACCATTGATCTAAATATATTTATTAGACTTGATGCAAGAATAGCTGCGATAGTTTCCTTAATTTCCTATATCTGTGATTTTTTGCAATTATACATGATATTGTGCATGTGGATGTGGAGGAGCTGATAGATCTACATTATGTAATATGTGATCCGATAATTTTCAAGTCAAATGCAGCTCTACCAAGGTGCCAAAACATGGTTCTAGCACCCTCCCATACTACATCGGGTGAGACTTTGGCCTGCGCAAACAGGCCAATGCCAGAAGGGCCAGTAGTATAGGGGTATATTGGTAAACCTTAACCTCCAAACCTGGGTTAGGACCCCTCGAGCCAAAAAATGGTTCCGTTGTCGGGACCGGGAGCATGTTGAGAGAGGGATCGAGTAATGCCAAGGTCATACTAGAAACCTGAGAGAAAAGAAATTGATAAATGGTTCGAACAGCAAGTTCAGGAAGTCACAGTAAAAGAAAACTGCAATAAGAGGTTGACCACCGAAGAGTGGAAAAATAGGTATATTTTAACAGAGATCTATGAGATCTTCTTTGTACCTATTTCAATTGAGCTCCAGGAGTGGCTCGCAAGGTTGATCAAATTTCAGAAGTGTTGGAAGGACGAGCGGGTCACACAGTGGACCCCATAATTGATCCAATAGTTAGAGAAGGCTGACAAGACCATCACTCGCACAGTAGATCACTAGGTGGACAGTGTGCTTGGAGGATTCGTGACAGAATTTTCAATCGATCAATTCATCTCCTATTCCGAAGCAGAGTGGAGATTCTTCAAAGGATTTAGGGGTAATTTTCTGAAGATTTTACCATTGCTGATTAAGATATTACTGTGCAAAAAAAGTATTATGTGTAGCCACATCGAGTGAATTCTCGCTGATCTAGACGGAAGTACAACGCGAAGCAGCAAATACTATCAGACCAACCTAGAAGGAGGTAGATCTGTCTACAGCCCGGTAAGAGAAGTAGCTATACATATTTCTCTAGCCACACCACTTTCAAACCAGCTTAGGGGTAATAATTCACCTACACCTCCACCACCAGAGGACGACATGTATGTGCACATGAAATTTCCTACCTTTAAGGGTGTGGGAGAGGAGGACATGGAGCAGTTTTGGTTTGTTGTAGAATCGAAATGGACTGCGGAGAACGTAGCTAGTGACACAGTGAAGAGGGCACAGTTGTCCCTTACCTTCGAAGGAAGAGCTTTGGATTGGTAAATGGGATACATTGGACAACATGCAAACTCAACCATCGAAGAGGTCAAGAACGCCTTAAAACAACAGTTCAAGAAGCCTAAGTCCTATTCTCAAATAGTGTTCGATCTAAAGTATTTCAAGAAAGGGCCTTCTGAATCTGTATGGGAGGTCGGTCAATGGTTGAAGAAGGTGATCAAGGAAGGATGATTTCAGTACGACGACAGAAAATACACGGAGTGGTTCATTGCTATGTTTCTGCCTCTCCTGCACATGCCTATGGGTCACCAAACTTTCGAATCACTAGAAAAAGCCATGGAGGTCACTATGAGGTTACAATTTGCACCTAGAGACGATGCCCAACTAGGTGTCTAGCAGATCCAAGGACAACTGGAGGCGATGCACATGGAGATCCAGAACCTGCAGAAGGACCGAGGCATAGAGGCTAGCCCAGAAAGATGGTGCATACGTTGCAGGACGAATGGTCGCACCAAGGATAACTATCCACTGTTAACAGACTACATGCAGGCTGGGAGACCTAGTCTGCTGCACCCTAGGGAAGTGACGGGACCAAGTGGGCCGACACTATGGTGCGATGATTGCTGTGTCATAGGGTTGCACGACACAAACCACTATCACTACCTTACTACGTACGTCCCAGAAGTAAAACATCAATGGTGTAGTTTCTGCAAGTCGGTAGGACATGATGAACAGAACTACCGAATATATGATTTGATGATTGATTGAGGGAATATCTATAGGGTGCATTCAGACCCATCTTCACCCAGATCACTCTCAAGCATAGGGGGCTCCCCAGAAATGGGCAGGGGAGTCAAAAGAGGTGGAAGCGCAGGTTGGGGAGGAGGGAAACTCATCAGTTATAACTATGGAGAGGTAGGGCACTTTGCCAAGGACTATCCAAACCCCACAAGACAGAGCTGCTAGTATTACAGGCAGTTGGACCATGCAACTGAAGATTGTCCAGTATTGATAGCGAAGATGCAGGAAAAGCAGCCGACACCTACGCAGAATGTGTATAGGGTTAAGGTCGAACTACGATACAAAGATCCAAGCGTAAATGTCGTAACACGTAGTGGGATGGCCACCGGGGGCCTGGGAAGAAAACTACAAACGAGCCTATGATCCAACCAATAGTTAGAAAACAAGAAGGGTTGGATCTAAAAAAAGAGAAAGAACCATTTATCGCAACTCGCAAGGACTTTTCCGAGGCAGAGGCATCTACTTTGCAGTCACCTGAGGACCTCAAGGCAGATGAGGAGGTCAAACCCTTTTTACAAGCATGTATGAAGTTGCTGCGAAACCCGAGGGCTGTGAAAAATCTTCAGGCATTGATAGATAGTTGTGCAACATGACCTATCCTCCCTCCAGAAATCAAGGACGTACATAAACTCTATGGGTATAGGAAACGCACCAGCAGAGAGATGTGGTTGATTGTGTTGATCGGTGATTACGAGATGGATCAAGTTATTTTGGACCTAGGGTTGGACGCGAATGTATTACCTAAAAAAACTTGGTAATACATGGGGGAACCTAAGTTGAAATGGTCAACTATCTAGCTGCATATGGGCAATCAACAGAAGATCATTCCATTAGGAAGACTATCAAATATTGTGGTGGATATCGTAGGGGTTAAGGTCCAGGCTCACTTTGAATTAATTTAGATTGTCGAAGATGCAGACCCCTACCCTGTGCTCTTAGGGTTGGATTGGGTCGTTGATATGGGAGGCATCATTAACCTAAAGAAGAGAAGCATGGTATTCGAGAATAACTGTACAAGTGCATGACGAAGAGGATGTAGATCACATCTATAAGTTGACTGTGCGAGATGAATATTGGATCAACCCCACAGCGGAGGGGGTACTATGCTAGGAAAATGATAGTGAATGTTTCTCTGACTCTGATGGGGAGATGGAGAATTGGAAAAACCAGTTACATGATGTCTCTTCACTGATATGTCTTCGGATCACGAAAAAATTCCGTTGCATCTCTTCCGAGGTAATAGATCTACCTTATTTCGATGGTTTTGGTAATGTTAGGGACTTTCTGCGGGCATTTGAATCCGAGGTTCCCAGGGAATGAAGGTTATGGGCCCTTAACTTAGAAATGTGTGCAACCCATACATGATGGTGGGAGACGCATAAGGAAGCATTCCCAGCATGGGAGGATTGTCGGGGTAGGATTCTCTTGCGATTTGAGACCCCAGTGGAGGTATGGGTCAAGCTGTTCCTTGGCCCAGTGGATCGACGTGAACACATGATTGCATGGATGGAGGCGTGGGACAACCGACCTATGGGGGAATGGGTTCACTTATTCATTCACGCGTTGGGTCCAATCCCCACTGCTTGGTACATGGATATGGAGCTACATTAGTGCACCCACCACTGGGAAACTTTGAAGAATGAATTTATAGGAACATTTGGATTGATAGGGGTTCTGAGGCACTTGAAGAAGCTCTGCAAGAAATAGATAAGTTTGTGTTTGGCAAGACCAGCTCTTTTGTAGTATCTAGAACGCCGACATGGGGAACGCAGATGCAGGATATTTTCAACTACCACATCTTGGCAAGTGAGGAAGGTGAAGCTAATCCACGGTATGTATCTATCCCAGAGTCAGAAGGGGAGCACGCCATTGAAGGACCTCCACTAAGGGAAGTGGATGTCACTAAGCCTCTCAAACTACGCGAAGTAAAAATTGGGACGAAAGATCACCCTAAATTGGCTAAGATCGAGGGCTACTGGGATGAGAATACAGTAGGTAAAGTGGCTGAATTACTTACCAAATATCAGGACTTGTTCCCTACAAAATTTTCCGAGCTAAAGGGGATCATGGGGGACTTAGGGGTCATGCATATCACTCTAAAACCTGATGCATGGCCCATAAAACAAAGACCTTATAGGTTGAACCCCAAATATAATCAGAAGGTCAAGGAGGAGCTCGATAAAATGCTTGCTACAGGGATCATCGAACCTGTTGAACAATCAGACTGGGTCAGTCCAATGGTGGTTCAGGAGAAAAAAAATAAGGGAGAGATTTAGATCTGTGTGGACCTATGCAAGTTAAATGATGCCTTCATTCATGATCCATTCCCAATGCCATTCTTAGACGAAATCTTAGACAGCTTCGGAGGACAGGAAGCATACCCTTTCATGGATGGGTTCTCAGGATACCATCAGATAATAATCACACCTGAGGACCGTAGCAAAACCACATTCACCACTGAGTGGGGATCTTTTCGGTATACTGTCATTCTGTTTGGACTCAAAAATTTCCCTGCGATCTTCTCACGGATCATTGTCGCAATGTTCAAAGAATTCATTCACAAGTTCCTTGAGGTGTATTTCGATGATTGGACTGCCTTCATCCTGGTCAAGGCACATGTCTCAAACCTGCACATGATGCTATATGCCTACCAGAAAAACAAAATTTCCCTAAATATCAAGAAGTGTATCTTCTGCGTACCCTTCGTAATCTTGCTCGGCCGCATAGTTTGTCGGCAAGGACTAATGGTAGATCTTGCCAAAATCACAGTTATCATAAATTTTCCAGTACTAACCACGGAGAAATATTTGTGCTTTATCCTTGGACACACGGACTACTACAGGAAATTCATTCAAGGCTATGTGTTGATTACTGCCCCTATGGAAAAATTGCTTAAGAAGGATGTTTCATTCTTTTGGAATGACGAATGCCAAAAGTGCTTCGAGCTACTAAAGGAAAAGATGGTCTCAGCACCTATTCTCGTATTTCTGGATTTGGAGAAGGTATTTCATGTTCATGTCGATGCATCAGGAATTGCTCTCAAGGTTGTCCTTACACAGCCAGGGGAAGGAGATATTGACCATCTGGTTGCCTTTGCAAGTAGGAAGCTGTCTGGAGCGGAACGCAACTACTCCACCATCGAGCGGGAGGGATTGGCCATGGTTTATGAATAGCAAAAGTATCGGCATTACTTGCTAGGAAATCACTTCAAAATGTTCACAGACCATTCAACTTTAAAATACTTGGTCAATAAGCCTGTGTTGGGGGGGGGAATATGCTGGTGGCTACTACTATTTCAGGAGTATGACTTTGAAATCATAGTCAAACTGGGCAAGTTGAATGTTGGGCCGGACCACTTGTCTCCAATATCGAGTGGCGAGGAGCCAACTAACCTGGAAGCCAGATTTCCTGATGCGCAACTATTTTCTATCAGGGTAGTCGATGCACACTTCGCTGATATCATTCAGTTCTTGACTACCAGGACGACACCTCTAGAGTACTCTGTACAGTAGAAAAAAGAGTTAGTCACCTGGGCAGTAGAATTTACCATCATCACAACACACTCATATAAGATGGGGGCAGATGAAGTATTGCGGTGATATGTTTTGGAGCATGAAAAGCATGTTGTCTTGACCAATGCTCATGACGGAGCAGCAGGAGGTCACTATGTAGGGAAAGCAACAGTGCAAAAGATCTTGAGGGCTAGGTTATGGTGGCCAACCCTGCATACTGACGCCCACGAATATTGTAAAGCCTTCGATACATGCCAATGAATAGGGAGGCCATCCCATAGAGATGAAATTCACCTTAAACCACAAATGGCCCTACAAGCATTTAATAAGTGGGCTATCAACTTAATCGGGCCTATCAACCCCCCAAGAAAATGATGGGTGCGCACTACATTATTACAACCACCGACTATGTAACTAGGTGGGTGGAAGCACAAGAAGTAAAGGATTGTACTATGGATACCGCTGCGCATTTCATCTTTGAACAAATCCTGACCAGGTTTGGATGTCCGAAGATTCTCATGATTGAAAAAGGTACGAACTTTATTAATGAAACAATCTGAGCTTTGACTGAGGAATTCAGGATCCATCATGCGAAGAGCACACCATATCACCCCCAGACAATGGCACAGTTGAAGTTGTTAATAAAATATTGCAACACGCACTGACCAAGGTATGCAATGTTGATCGCAGTGATTGGGACGTGCGCATGCCGTCGGTTCTCTGGGCCTATCGAACAACCTGCAAAAAGTTATCAGGAAAAACCCCATTCAAGATGGTTTATGGTAAAGAAGTTGTTATTCCCATGGAGTATATTGTTCCTAGTCTACGTATTGTAGCATTTAGAAACATGGCAGAACCAAGCGTCATGGAAGAGCGATTAGCGCAGCTTATGGCTTTGGAGGAATATTAGTTTATTGCGAATTTCCATCAGCAAGTACAGAAGGCCTGCAATAAAGCTTGGCATGACCGACAAATTCGAAAAAAGACTTTCACGGAATGAAAATTGGTCCTCTTATACGATAGCCAGTTTGCAAATAATCCTAGGAATTTCTAGAAGCATTGGCTTGGTCCCTACACTATTAAGGAGATCACGATTGGTAGAGTGCTTAGGCTTGCTACCCTACGTGAAGATATGCTCCCCAGCTACATCAATGGTAGCCGGCTCAAACCATATCAGATCAAATGACTCTATAGCCAGAGTAGCCATACAGGCACAGGTGGAGACCCCACTGCCACAAGTGACTCAGGAAAAGTCACAAGATTGTGTTGGGGGACCGTTGGAACAGGGTCCCCTCCAAGAGCTGTGAAACTAGTCCATTTTTTATATTTTTTATTATATTTAGTCTAAAGCAGGGGTTTTGGGGTGGGTCAAAGCCCCTAATGCATTGTAAATGGGTCAAGGGTAGACCAAGAGTCCGCAAACCATGGTTTTTAGACAATTGGATGCGTAGGCTAAAATAGTATAAGTAGTTGAACCTTTTTGAGTTGTAAGATAGACTTGGATTAAGATTGATGCAAATTGCGAATTAGTAGATCTTTTTGGGTTTTTGGGGAAAGGACTCCTGATGGCTATGTGCGTGGAGATCCTTATGCCTGCTATGTGTGGACCCTACTGCTATGTGTGCAGGTTGGGTTTTTTCGGTATTGTAAAAGGAACTAAAGGATTAATGAATGTGGAAGGCTATTGAAATCTCTGAATCTATTGGATCTTTGATATTTGTTTATGTATGCTCTGTGTCATTGATTTAAGCTGTGTAAATACTGGTGTTACATGTTTATATTGCGATCTAGGTCTAGTATGCTATGCATAATTCTATATTGAGCTCCACAAGTAACTGTGCCGTGTGTTTATGCTGCATTGACCGTTGATCTGAATCTATTTATTAGACTTGATGCAAGAATAGCTGCAATAGTTTCCTTAATTTCCAATATTTGTGATTTGTTGCAATTATACATGATATTGTGCACGTGGATGCAAAGGAGATGATAGATCTAGGTTCTGTAATATATGATCTGATAATTTTCAAGTCAAACGCAGCTATGCCTGACTTACCTGCCCTCTCCCAGGGTGCGGAAACCTGGTTCTAGCACCCTCCCATACTACTTCGGGTGAGACGCGGGCCACAACCGAAAGGGCCAGTAGTATAGGGGTTTGTTAGCAAACCTTAACCTCCAAACCTGGGTCAGGACCTCTCGAGCCAACAGGAATACTCAAATATTAAGGTTGTACTTGCGTGTTCATTTACTAGAAAAGAATTTTAATTAAATCACATATCAACGTATTCCTAGATGAATGAATGCATTAACTGATACAGTAGCCAATATTGTATTAGATAGACATTTGTGTAATTTTTAAAACATCATCATCACATGATAAGATTCATACAATAAAATAGGCTTATATATATATATATATATATCTGTGTGTGTGTGTGTGTGTGTGTGTATCGAGTGTTTGCATCCACATGCATCATAAGTTCAAAAAATATGTATGTTTTGGTTACATCTTGAGACATCACATCTCTCAAAAAACATGCAGAAATAAAAGCCTAGGTGTCTAGTCATCATGATGCTCATGGTAGCATGTCACTTTCTACACAAGCCACCTCAATGAGCGGTGAACACAGTTCGACACCCCTGTAGTGTGCCACTGGTACGCACGAAGAACATCATCAAATCTCGCATAATTAGGTATTCTACTGGTGAGTCCCTCCAAGTTGTGTATGATTTCCTCCTCCTCATTTCCCTCACCATGAGGGGCCACATCAATATCATGAGGAATCCTCTGTGCTATTGGAGACTTTCCTGCAGGTATTTCTAGGCTAACATCTACAAATACATGGATTAAAATCAGAACGTATATAATAAAAAAAAAAAAACATAGAACTAATCAAAATCAAAAAATGAGTCTTACCCAATGCTTCATCCCAATCCTCTCATGTTGGGAGTGAGAGATCCGCATCACCGATAAATTCTGTGCTAGAATAGGGCCAGTCCTCCATGACAATCAGTTGTTGACGGAGTCACTCAAAGAACTCCGGTCTCCAGGACGTCTATTGACCGCCTCTTGATCTTGGCATCAAAGCCACCCAACGGACCATCCATAGCTCTTGGGCTAGTAGTGTAGGAACTATCACTTCCTGACGTTGAAAAATTGGTAAGCGTTCCAAGATGAATGGTACCAAGATGGACCCATAGCCAAACTGTTTCAGCTTACCATTCTTGCATTTTGTCAATTGGCATTTCGTTTTGATCGTTACAGTCTCTGCCTAGTTGTAGAGATTAAATGCCATAAAATCTACTACAAGAAGTAACTATGTTTTTTTGGCTTCATGCGGTGCCTGAGATCCAGCAGCTTGCGTGATGGTGTGCATCACTACTTTTATCACCAAATTAGGAATGGTTTGGATATCCACCTTCCCGCTCTTGGATCCTTTCCTTGCCCCTTGGCAAACTCAGTCAATGACCATGCTCATGTTTTCCATCATGGGCTAGATACCGATCAAGATTGGTACTACCCCCCTCCGTGAAAATCCAGTTATGAAGTAAACATCTGAAACCTCAATCTCTATTTTCTTATTGTGAATTATGAATCTTTCCCGATAAATTTCCCATGCACTGATCGGGTACTGTAACATCTCCAGTTGAGCTCGGAGACATGGTGCCATGAAGAATTTTTTAAGCCCGCAATCCCTGAGTACATCCATGCATCTTAAATTTCCCAAGGCTTTCTCATCTTCTTCACTATGTTCTCTTTCCTTCCATTTGATCACAATTTTGCTTTTTCACACCTGCAAAAACAACAATGTAGTTTTCATTAGTCAAATTATCTGTTATTGAAGTGTTTAAAATAAGCTACTTCATTTCTAAGCCAAAATTTGTGGCCGCAGTAGGCGCAACCGTTTTAAAAATAGTCGCGCCAAGTGGTGTGCCCTCGTTTGGATTCAAGGCAGGTTGGCGCGAGTCTGTGCCTGAAACTCACACCCTAATTTGAACAAAAATCCCCCCACAGATCGAAAAAGTGGATTGCGGGAAATGAAAATTATATAAAAATGTAGGCAAGGATATAATCTCTCACCTAGAAAAGATGGATTCGCAATTAGCCTTTTGGATTTTCTGCTGTCAGCTCCACAAAATCCTAGTGAAAATGGGTAAAAAGTGCTCACAAGAGGTAAAAGTGAAAAAGTAATTTCTTTTTACTATTTTTGGCATTTTATCAACTTTTCAGAACCCTAATTAGCCTTTCGAGCATATTTTTCGATTATTTTTCTATTTTATCTCAAAAAATGGGTTTTGCATGCATTTCTTGTGCAACAACAGGTCCTCAACGTGACAGCTATGAAGTAATGAGTTGTATTTTATACTTTTTCGGACTCGGTAAAAACACGAAAAATTCACCCCTTGAGTCATCTTTTAGCTCTTTTCTGACTCTCAAAAATTGAAAATATTTTCGAGACACTTGTCATTTTGAACTTGTTAAAGGCTATGAAATGATATCTACCCAGTATACGTTTACCCCTTTTTCGGGTTGGGATAGATTATTTATGAAAAATGAATACCTTAGCCTATCGCGACTAAGAGGTTCTCTCAGAATTATTTTTCTACCTTCTCAAATCTATGAGATTACCTATGAAAAGGGACTTGCTGGAGTTTTATTTTCCACTTCTTTTCAAACTCTCTAAATACAAAAAGAAAACGATTTCTTCCTTTGTCAGACTCGTTAAACATACATGACATCGGGAATCATCACCATGATGTAACCGAGTTCCTCCTTCCTACGACTCGTAAAAAGTACTAGGATGGATTTTTCAGAAGGAAAAACTTATATGACAAGCACATGCTATCCCCTTCAAGCTTGTTTCCAAAAATAATTGGGGTACTCACCAGCAATGGTGGGGGAAAATGGAACTAGTTCTCAGTCTTGTCAGGAGAATGTTTCTCTTGAACATGACACTCGTCTGCATTCGTGTCAGGTTGGGGACATCCCATTTCCTCATTTTTGCCTCCATGGGGTTGGGTAATCTGTTTTGAACTCTCATATTCTCTTTTCCATGTCATCATGACCTCAGATCCCCTGATGTCAAATACTGCAAAATTCCGGAGTCGTGTCGCCAATATGTTCAAGAGAAGTTTCCTTTTATAGTTTTCCACCTCTGATCCTCTTTTGGTCTTGATTCATTATCATCTTATTCCTCTGTCTCATGTTGATGATGTGGGAAACATTATGGCCCTACTTCGATCAGTTCACTTCCTGTCGACGTCAACTCATTATCTAGGAAGCTGATGTAGAGACTCCCTTCCGATAACTTGGAGCTTGCATGCCTCAATGGAAATTTCTTCACATTCGACGACAGGTCCTCATCATTGTCCTTAAATCGAGTGATTCCATGGGTGTTCAACACCAGCTCACTATTCACATTTCGTGGATTATACTAGTTTTATACCTTGAGAGCCAATGTCATTATTGGTGGTTTCTCTCGTGCATGTCACCAACTTTCATCATTGGATGGTAATCAGGTGACTTTCTTGCATTTTCGACTTTAGCTCACTCATTCGCATGCTTGAATTTGTACTTGTTCAGGTCGAGATGGAGCGCAAGACCCTAGGTTTTTTCTGATAAAATCTAGGTTGTGAGACTTTTTGGTTTATCATGACTATATGCATGACTCTTTTCATTGGATGGCTGCGACCATACCTGATTTTATTTCTTGATCCTTCTTGCTGGATGGTTGCATCCATACCTCAAGTCTTGTTTATGTACTCTATTATGGATGGTTGTGCCCATACCACATACTCATGCGTCAAAGATATCAGTGTTACTTGTACTTACAGGTCTTTCGATGGTGGCATTTCGTTTTAACAAATTCTCATAAAGCATTTCACTCCTCCCTCTCTCTCAGACCTCATGCGCTATGGGGCATCTGTTACACAGTATTTTTTCACCGTCCCTGCAATCCCCATCCTGAAAATTGGAGGACCATT
This sequence comes from Pinus albicaulis, assembly GCA_034641835.2. Classification (NCBI taxonomy): domain Eukaryota; kingdom Viridiplantae; phylum Streptophyta; class Pinopsida; order Pinales; family Pinaceae; genus Pinus; species Pinus albicaulis. Next base: position 1,225,231,792 of record CM076582.1, on the reverse strand, counting down.
TCAGTGACTTCTGTGTATTTTCATACATGCAAAAAGTTTCATTGTATCCCTTGGCATGTGAAGAAAATTTCCTCTGTTGACCATTCCTAGAGCAGGCTCTCAAGAACACACGATTTTGGGTCGGCACTGGTAGGAAATTATGGCCTCTCGCCCATAGAGAAATTAGCACTAGACCTTGTGCCCATTGATGCTTTGTCTCAGTGGACTGCCCATGCAGAGCTATTTTTGGAAAGTTTTTTAAAATAGAAACGAAGTTTCCATGTCCAACCACTTCGTGAGCAGAGTCATCATGGTTTTTTCGACTAAATAATGTCGAAGTCCTTCCTTTGGATTCTTGTTTCCTACATTTGAGAAGCTCCCCAAAGGATAAGGTCTCCCTTCCACCTTATGAGGCATCCCAAACCACCTCCTCCTCTCCTATAAATACATCCTTCTCACATAGTTTCAACTAGCTAAAAATTCCTTACTATAGCTTGTGTGAGAATAAAGAAGAGAGGAGTCCATTGTCGAGAGAGATTTTAGGCCCATTACCTCACCAAGTCCAATCCCCGATGAATGCTTGAGATGTGTTTGACTAGACCCGTCGAAGGAGGTTGCAATGTCAAGGCGTTTTGGTTGCAAAATTCTTCTCTCTATCTTTAATACAAGACTAGTTCTTTGGTTCCAATTTTATGTTCGATAATATGCAAAGTGTTTTGATTCTCTTTGAACAATCGAATAGTTTTGAATGAAAATATGTTTTTGTATGTTTTCACTGTTCACTTGATCCTTGTGCAGGTACACATACATTACCATTGAAAGATCGCGACGTGTGAAGACAAATATCAGTGGTTCGCTGCTGCAAACCACTACAAAATAGTTGGACCAAGGTAGGCCATCTATCCTAACTCACTTTCATTTATAAGCTAGGAGTCCGAAAATCCAACTTGTTCCCTTATTGCTAGACCAACTTTAGGGCTAGAGGTATTGCCTCTGTTCGCAAAGGGGATTTACCTACACAACAAACCAAACAATAATAAATTGGTCATTCCATGCAACATGGAATTACTAGGTGACCATCAACATCATTTAAAGCATAATGAGTAGAAAACCTTGATTTGTTTTCCATTCATGCATTCATATCATTGTTAATTATCAAAATTTTACCAAGAAAATTATTACCTAATTTTCTCTCTATATTTTTAGAATACCCAAATCATAACTACATGGCTATCAACAATCTATTGGATGCTACCTAATAAGTTGTTATCTCAAGGAGGGTTCATGCATCATTTTTAGCAATCAACACTTTATTAGCAACATCTCAATAAAAAATTTATTATCCATAGCCTTGTCTACATAATACTAGTTGATCCAAGTGGATATTAGTGGCCACCCACTTCTTCCACTCTCTAAATAGTTCTCTATCATATTTGTAGGTTTTCTATGAATTTTTTTGGGTCCCAGACTTCCAGGGCCTCTTTGAGACCCTAAACAATGCTTTTTTGAAATATGGTGGGCAAAGAGATGCCTTCACATGCCCTGACCCTAATCAAATGTTGTATTTCTTATATATTTCTTTCAAATGAGCTATCATGCACCCCAAGTGAATATTGTATGCAAAATTTACACCCCCGGGAAATTAATGTACCACCTAACCACTTTATTTCCTATAAATATTTTGGTGTTTCATCTTTGAGTATTAATTTTTTGGGCCTCTAGGGTTTTTTATTTATTTGAAGAGGAAAATATGTATTCCTCTTGTTATATTTTTTTTAATGTACTTAGTCACTATCTCTATTTGTTAAGAGATAACTACCACCATTCTAGCCAATTGTGTTTTATAATATTCTAATATTTTGTTTATTAATAGAAGTTGGGATTTCACCATATTATTATAATATATATTAAAGTTTAGGGTTCTAGAAATATGACAACCAATGGGGTCTCCCTAATGCGAATTCCTAATTAGACCTCACATCTTTGGAGTGGGAGCCCCATCTAGAGTATCAGCCCACCTACCATAACTCTAATGTTTTCCTTGGATGAAATGAATCACATAAGAGAGTATGCACATAACCTTTGAAATTAGCAAGTATTTTGACACTGTGAAACACAAATTGCAATGTGTAAATAGATATTTTCACAAGCGGGAAATAAAAGTGAGCCTCTAGACGGGAAGTAATAGTACTATCCTAAGAGAGAGAGACACCAGATAAAGGAATGGTTCATTATCTATCTATAGAAATAATTCACACATAAAAAATTAACATTAAATCAAATACAACATACATTCAACAAGATAACCACCAAATCCCCTAAAATAGTTCAATTTCTTTAGTACATATGAGAACAACATAAATTGCAAACATTCAAAGAATAGTCTTACAAAATTTACGACATACGCATCAAAATGTGTTGACTCAATGATATTATGATTATTGGGTGAAATATCAAAGTACACACTTACAATTATGAGCCAATATCTCCAATAGTGGAACTTTAAGTCACTTCTTTCTTCTCTAAAGAATGATATTCTCTCCTGTGTTAGAGAAGCGAAGGCTAGCTCTCCAAAGGCTAAGCTTCCAAAATCCCTTTACTTGAGTTACGAAGATGTATTTATAACAAGAGTTCATATCCCCATGAATCTTGATCTTGCCTCATGACTAATTCACACTGGGTTACCTGGCTACCAATAGCCTGGGACTAAAACACCCACAACTTTGGTTTTACCCAATTCTAGAATATTTCAGGAAATATTTAGAATATGTATTCAAAATAAAAACATGGATTTTTTTGATAAAATCCATAATATATTCTTCATCTAACCTTCAAGTTTACTCACCTCATCAAATTTATTAAATTTCCATTTAGTAAATGATGCAACAGGCAGGCCAACGAGCTTTTAAAGACCCAAAAACGCAACCCTAAAATTTTTGTTTTTGGTGTTGCAGTATAATTTTGTAGCATGATTAAAAATCCTTTAGGCACTACAAAATGATTTTGTAACACCCTAAAATACTATATTTTTAATTTCTTACAAATTTTCCAACCAAGAATTAGTCCAAAACGGTTTTTACAACACTCAACAAAACATGATGTTATGTTTTCCGTTGTAACAACACATCAATCACTAACACAAATCATGCAACTATTATTCTAGGCGCAACCATACATTCTTCTATAGACTTTACAATAGGAATCCCAAAAATATAAATGGGAAATCTCACCATACAAATTTTCCAATCGAAAACAATGAAAGAGACATTTTTTTGTCAATGTTTCCAAAACATAATATTATTTTCTACTATAACAACACTTAGTCGCTATAAATACTACACAACCACACATGCACTACTCCAGGACACAAAGGACGTTCCTCCATGGGTTTGGAAACAATTTCAATAAAATACCAATGTATGACTAACACACACAATAATTAGAGTCATAAGGCGCCATCTCTAAATATCAATCGGTTCAACGAATTACAAGTTCTCAAAAATGTATTCTAGAAACACATAGCATCTACAACACATAGGGAGCTACCATATACCAACAGTAATAACACACATCAATAGACTAGAAACATATATTCTAAAAACATCAACAACAAATACAACAACAATATGAAGCTACAACTTCATACGCACAGGGGTAAATATGTTCAACTCCAAATTTCACTTGAATAAGAAAATCAACTTGCTCCTAAAGCATACAACCACGACACTTCTTGACACATTCATATTCTTAATACAAATCGACTCAACAAATGCAGTCATTAATAAATAGAAACTTCATTAACAATTTACAGACAAAGAAGCCAACATAGAGGCATATAAATATGTTTCTCATTAACAAAATTAAAATATGCATTATACTGGCCAGATATACAATGCATCCCAAGCCTCTTTTGACCTTTGTCTCTTCCCCTTGTTTTAGAGCTTCTCTTCTCTTCCTCCTCCACTTCTCTTTTGCAAAATTATTCTCAAACGCTCTTTTCTTTAAAAATAAAGCTAACGTGGGACATGCAAGATTCACAAGGTGACTCATTTCCCCTTATCCACAAAATAAGGGAAGCTAAAACTATATTTACATTAAGAAATAATTCCTCCAATTTATTCTAAAAAGAAAATCACTTCCTATTGTAAATATTTACAATTTCTTACAAAAAAAAATAAATTTCTCCCAACATCATCATGTGACCATCCCATCACATTAGAAATATTTTGTACAATATTCATTGAATTTTGTGCTCTATCTATGCACCTGCTTCAGATTCCCAAGGTACCAAAAATTATGACCTCATGGTCATATGCATCTATTATTCTCATAACAAGTTTAACTCGTGAGCTACAACATGCCTCTATAGTAACAAGTCTCCACCTGCTACACGATAACTCACCGAACTTTCTCCTAAGTCTGGCCTTTTGGAATCTTCCTATTCCTCTTCTATGGAACCCTTTGAGCACTCCTTTCTTTATTTTGTTGAAAATCTCCTCACCTTCCTCTACTGTCACCTACATAATAAAACTTAAAAACATTGCCATAACTTTAATCAACTTGCACCTTCTTCTACTAATTTTGCTACAAAATCTGACCTTTACTTACTAGCAACTATTCAAACTTTCCAATACATTGGTCAAAAAATTCCTTAGAATCATAGGTTGTCTCTTCATACAACCAACTATACCATCCTTCTTTCCTTTTCCAATCTAATCTTCTAATTCATTCATTGGATGAAACTTTTTTCTTCAAGCTATTACATACCTTCTATTATCAAAACTTTTAAATAATATTCATTTAATTCTGGTTTATTTATTTTGTTTATAACTTGTTGGTTGTAGTTTAAAGTTTCATCTTCATTTTTATCCAAGAAAATCTTCTCCTTTTTCCAATTTTGATCTTTCATTCTGAATATGCAATCCTTGCTTCATTATCCTCTCTTCTAAGAATTCCAGCTCCCCATATAATTCAGAAAAACCTTCTTAAATTTTATTTATATTCTCTAAGAAATAACCATCACAGGATTCTTCTGCAAACCATTCCTCCAAAAACTCTACCTCTTCATTTTTGCTTTCTTTCCCTAGTGTTTTAAAACATAAATTAAACTATGTTTCCTTATGTATTCCTCACAACTTCTATACATATAACAATTATGATTTTTATAATCACATAAGTCTAGAATTGATGTTGCTTTCAACATCATCATATGTTACCCCATGTCTTGCATAATATCTCCATTTTGGTTTCTGCTATATCTTAACTCCTTTTGGATTTTCCTCTAATCGAGAATTTATGCTCTATTCAAAATCCTTTTGTTTCATCAACTGAGGATTTGATCTCTATCTCAGGTTCTCTTGCAAGAAATTCTATTTTAATTTCTTCCGAAGGGTCCATTTGTGACCCTAGTCTTCCTCATATTTCTTTAACAATACTCTCATCATCTCTAGATTTCATTTGATATCAAATACTTCTCTATCAATTTTTTCCCGATTTAATCTACTATGGATTCTCTCTGAAACTTTAAGATGACTCTCAGTATTCACAAATCCCCTTCTTATATGAGCTTCACTTTGATCACTATGAGTTTCAAAAAAGCCATTGTAACATGCTAACTCCATCAACATGTTTGAAAATACCATACTAATCTCTTCCATGCCTAGTCTTCTCCTAGTATTTCGCCTATAGAATCTTCATATGAGCACTCTCTTCTCTTCTATATTTTGCATGCAATTTACTCACCGTATTCCTTTTAGAACTTGATTTTTATTCCTCACATTCTACTACAAGGTTCCATTCCATCCTCCTCAACTGGAAAAGTTCATCACAGCTACTTCTAATCAACAATTAATCCATAATTAACTAAAGACAATTAATCCTTCTAAAATTATTCATCACTCATTCCTTTGAGTTCAACTACATTGGAAATTTTATTATTTCACTTGTGACTTTCCTATGAACCCCTGCTATGACTCATAACAATAATCTTCATCTCTTCCTCTCGTGAAATCTCCTTGTCTACTAGTGAGCTACAACAAGCCCTTCTTTCCTCCATAATAAGTTTGATAGTTTTCACCGATACCAATTCATCCTCCTAGTATCTTCTCTTTTCTAGGTCCTTTATAGTAGAACCTCTTCTTAAGCACTCTTTCTCCTAATTTTTCAAAATTTTTGGTTTTTGCATCTTCAACTGCTCACTCTTCTTAGTTTTTAGAAAATTTATTTTCCTATTGTGTTATGTCATGATATATTCATCTAAGAGCTTTTTCAACTCCTTCTCCTTTGAAATATATTAATTTATATGGTATCTACTACCAATTAATTCCTACAAACGTGATTATTTTAATGACCAATTTATCATAAACATCACATTCAATTTTATAAGGTCTATAATAATATCTCATCTCGCACAATTTTTCTTGGACCTAATTGTTGAACCAATTCATTTCCAACCAATACAGATGTTTTTCCTCGAGAGGATATCAACTCTTCACTTCCCCACAATCATCTCACTTATTTTTGTATGGTTATTTTTCTCTTTAGCCTCTTTTCATTGTCAATCTATCTTCAAACATGGAAATTCCATCTATACATGTATTAACTCTTCTTGACATGCAAGCATATCCAATAACACTTCATTTCACTTTCACTTGTACTGTAACTATGAAATCTAATCTATGTTGTTCTAATTACATCACCAAAGAGTGAATATTCTTTGAGATTCTCTAGATAATTTAGCTTGCTCTGATACCATTTTATGTAGACTAGGTTACCCCTAATGCCAATAACCCAAGACTAAAACACCCACAAATTAGTTTCTACCCAATTCTATAATATTTCACGATCTATTTGAAATATGCAGTCAAAACAAAAATATGGATTTGTTTGATAAAAAACATAAGAGATTCTTCATCTAACCTTCAAGTTTCCTCACCTCATCCAATTTAATATGTGTCCATTTTGCAAATGATGTAATGGGCATGCCAACAATATTTTAAAGACCCAAACACATAGACCTGAAATTTATGGTGTAGGAACTACGAAATAATTTCTTAGTACAGTTAAAAATCTTGTAGGCACTACGAAATGATTTCATAGTGCCCCAAAACACTATCTTTTCAAATTTCTTACAAATTTTCTATCCGAGAATCATTCCAAAATGGTTTTGACAACACTCAACAAAACAAGGTTCTTTGTTTTCAGTTGTAACAACACATTGATCACTAACATAAATCACACAACCACTATTACATGTGCAACCACACATTCTTCTATAAACCTTACAACAAGAATCCCTAAAATACAAATGGGAAATCTCACCATACAACTTTTGGAATTGAAAAAAATCAAAGAGGAATTTTTTTGTTAGCATTTCCAAAACATAATGTTATGTTCTAATATAACAACACTTAGTCACTATAAATCTCACACACCCACATAGTCACTACTCTAGGACATAGACGATGTTAAGGTCCTATAATTTATAGGATCCTAATGTGATTGAGTATCTTGTATCAATAATCTTATATTGTAAATCATTTTCAATATACAAATGATTTCCAAAAATAAATACATAAAATAAAATTGAAAAGAGGGTATATTTAAAAAAATGAATAAAGACAAAAAGAAAAAAATAAAGAAAACTTGAAAAAGAATAAAAATAAAATCGAACCCACAAAAGGAAAAATAGAGAAAATAACACTCAGAGTGCTGCAAATTCAAATGACACTACTGATAGATAGTTTTCTTTATGTTAAAATAAATAAGGTCATGTGCATCTTGTTTAAAAATGCCACAATGACTAGCTATTTGTTCAAATAATATAGCTTAATCATGGTTGAACATTTTTTTATTTTTGGAAATTAGGTTAGAGAATAAATATTTGCCAAAAAATTTAATCTTGGTAAATCAATAGTTAGGTAGAAAATGAAATTGATTCAACTATTTAATATAGATCAATAGGATAAATAAGTGGTAAAGTAGATTAGATTTTTCATAAAAAAAAAGAGATATGGGTTTGCTAGTCTAAATGCACCCCTAGAAGAAAGAAATAAAAAATGTTAGTCTAAAAAAAGAATGGAAATTTTGAATTAGGTAGAGATGTTTTGGACTTTGAAAGGATTAAAAATTGCTTATATCCTAAGTTTTATTTCGTGATGTATTTGGTGCGAAATAGGGAAAGTGACAAAAATTATTTTACCCTAACAATCAAAGTGTCGGGAACAAAAGTCATGCATTTCAAATATTTACACTATATCCTAAGTTTCAACCCAAACGTGATGGACCACTACCCAACAAAGCCGTCACATCATCTGACATTAAACCACTTGCACATGTCCTCCGTCTGACTCATTTACTCCCCAATTGACGACCCTCATCAGCCTTTGGCCCCCCCTCTCCATCCTAGCTTTAACATCAAGGGGGGCTGAAAACATCAGTTTCCCACTCGAAACCACTACCATGTTCCCTCTTCTCCGTTGTTCACACACCCCTCTGCCTAAACCAGTAACCGCCTAGTACCCTCCCCGAAAACCACCATTCCCCTAATCCAAAATACTGTCGTCCCTACCCGTCACCTCCGCCACTCCTGTTTCTCCACATCACCTATCCATTACCAATCAAATCCAATCATGTGGTATTTGATCCGTTAACACATTTAATTAGGAATGATGACCATTAAATTAACGGATTCACGCCATGTTTAATGGAAAAAACCAAAATTTCTTATAAAACCATGAAACTTAATCCTTTCCACCGTTACTGTGCCCTATTTTCTACAATTTCATTTGCTTTACAGGTTTACAGTTTTCTAATTTATCCATTGATTTGTCTCCAACCAAAGTGACAATGCTTACCTTGTCTCCTTCAACCAATTACAGAGCTCCTGCGCATTCTCGATAAAACTGTTCAATCCTAATTTCACTTCAATTCCTAAAAAATTATTGAATATTCCTCCTAAAAAGAAAAACTGGGAGGAAACTTTCAATCCCTTGGTCCACCCTCCCTTAGATTTGGATCATGTTCCTGTAGCTGATAGAGATTACAAAATTAATGAAACATAGTGTGAATTTGACTTGTTTGAGATGTACTATTGGTTAGAAGATAAATACATTGACAAATATGATGATATTCGGCACTGGGAGTCCAATTTTCCTCATTGTATCTTCCCCCACACATATAATTCCCCTGATTTTATCCAAAAATGTCAAGCCTATTACATCCCTAGTCAAAGAGCTATCATTGCCCCTATTGGTGAAATATTTTTCACCATCACGGCCCAATCAATCGACCAAATGATGAAAGCTCCCTCTGTGGAAAATAACACCCATTTCTCCCTATAAGCCTTCAATGAGTTATACTAGAAGCTCATTTTTGCTAAAAGAGCTAAAATATTTGACATTTTCCTACCTGAAAATACTCAACTACCAAAGAAAAACCCTCCATACCATTCCTCCATCTTCCCTGATCAGGAAAAATATATTATAATAGTAATTACATACCTTCTTGGCTATTATTCTAATCAATGGATAGATGAACCCATTTTAGGCTTCCTGTCCATATTTTCTGTAAACTATAAACCATCAATCATCTTTAATTTCAACCAATTCCTGGCAGACAACATCCATGATCAATTCATCAAGTTTTATACTAAAGAAGTGTTTAAATAATCTTTTATTTTAGTGCATATGTTTGTGTATTATCAGGCAGATAGATTCAATTTTTCCATGTAGAAGCTTGATGAAGATGGAAACCAGCAATCATTCATCTTCTGAACATCACTGGTGATGAAATAGCAGAAGGAATTTTCATACAAATAGTTCATTGAATTGTTTGTGCATCCATCCATAAGCATCCTAAGTAGTACAACTGAACCTAGAATATGTGAAGACATGAAAAGGATACTACATTTGTCAGATCAAGCCAAGATAGGAGACTGGTACTTGTACCAAAATTTTACATAGATAAGAGTCTCTGGGTGTGAGCTTTCTCCCTATAAAATTCCAAGGTTCCTCTTCATGAGAATTTTTTCTCTTGATTATATCAAACAGATGTTGAATGCTGATGAAATTCACTTTGTATCTGCCAAGAAGAAGTCTCAATTTAGGATCAAAACACAGTTTCCCACTCAGACACACTACCACGTGCCCTCCTCTTCATTGTTTGCATCCCCCTCCACCTAAACCATTAACTGCCTAGTACCTCCCCACCCCCCCCAAAAACCACCATTTCCCTCATCCAAAATACCACCGTCCCTACCCATCACCTCCACCACTCCTGTTTCACCACATCACCTATCAATTATCAATAAAATCGAATCTCGCGATATTTTATCCATTAATGCATTTAATTAAGACTGGTGACCTTTAAATTAATGGATTCATGCCATGTTCAACAGAAAAAACTAGATTTTCTTATAAAACCATGAAACTTAATCCTTTCCACCTTCACTATTTTCTATTGTCCATAGTTTTAGTTTCTTTACAGGTTTACAGTGCGTTAGTTTATCCGTTGGTTTGTCTCCAACCAAAGTGACAATGCTTACCTTCTCTCCTTTGACCAATTACAGAGCTCCCGCGCATTCCTTGTAAAGTTGTTCAATCCTGATTTCACTTAAATTCCTTTAAACTAATTAAATATGCCTCCTAAAAAAAACTGGGAGGAACCTTTCAATCCCTTTGTCCACCATCCCTTAGATTTGGATCATGTTCCTCTAGCTGAAAGATATTACAAAATTAATGAAACATAATGCGAATTTGAGTTGTTTGAGATGTACTATTCGTTAGAATATAAATACATTGACAAATATGATGATATTGGGCATTGGGAGTCCAATTTGCCTCATTATATCTTCCCCCACACATATAATTCCCTTGAGTTTATCCGAAAATTTCAAGCCTATACCATCCCTAGTCAAAGAGCTATCATTTCCCCTACTGGTGAAATCATTTTGACCATCACTGCCCAATCAATTGACCAAATGATGCAAGCTCCCTTTGTGGAAAATAACACCCCTTTCTCCCTAGAAGCCCTCAATGAGTTATACCAGAAGCTCTTTTTTTCTAAAAGAGCTAAAATATTTGACATTTCCTACCTAAAAATACTCAAATTCCAAAGAAAAACCCTCCATACACTTCCTCGATATTCCATGATCAGGAAAAACAGATTATAACAGTCATTTCATACCTTCTAGGTTATTATTTTGATGAGTGGGTAGATGAACTAGGGTCAGAAAAAAGTAGTTTCCCAGACCCACTACCATGTGCCCTCCTCTTCGCTGTTCGCACCCCCCTATGCCTAAACCATTAACCACCTAGTAACCCCCCCCCCCAGAAACCACTGTTCCCCTCATCCAAAATACCGTCGTCCCTACCTGTCACCTCTGCCACTCTTATTTTGCCACATCACCTATCCACTACCAATCAAATCCAATCCCACGGTATTTGATCCGTTAACGCATTTAATTAAGATTGATGATTGTTAAATTAACGGATCCACGCCATGTTCAACGGAAAAAACTAGATTTACTTATAAAACCATGAAACTTAATCCTTTCCACCTTTATTGTGCTCTATTTTCTACAGTTTTAGTTTCCTTATAGGTTTACAGTGTGATATTTTATCTATTGATTTGTCTCCAACCAAAGCAACATCACTTACCTTATCTCCTTCGACCAATTACATAGCTCCTACGCATTCCCGATAAAACTGTTCAATCCTGATTTCACTTCAATTCCTAAAACTGATTGAATATGCCTCCTAAAAAGGAAAGCTGGGAGGAACCTTTCAATCCCTTGGTCCACCCTCCCTTAGATTTGGATCATGTTCATGTAGCTGATAGAGATTACAAAATTAATGAAACATAGTGTGAAGTTGAGTTGTTTGAGATGTATTGTTGGTTAGAAGATAAACACATTGACAAATATGATGATATTGGGCACTTGGAGTCCAATTTTCCTCGTTATATATTCCCCCACACATATAATGCCCTTGAGTTTATCCGAAAATTTCAAGCCTATTGCATCCTTAGTTAAAGAGCTATCATTGCATCCTTTTCACCATCACTTTCCAATCAATTGACCAAATGATGCAAGCTCCCTCTGTGGAAAATAACACCCCTTTCTCCCTAGAAGCCCTCATGAGTTATACCAGAAGCTTGTTTTTTCTAAAAGAGCTAAAATATTTGACATTTTCTTACCTGAAAATACTCAACTACCAAAGAAAAACCCTCCATACCCTTCATCCATCTTCCCTGAAAAGGAAAAAAAAAATTAACAGTAATTGCATGCCCTCTTGGCTATTATTCTGATTAGTGTGTAGATGAACACATTTTAGGCTTCTTTTCCATCTTTTCCATAGACTATACACCATCATTCATCTTTAATTTAAGCCAATTCCTGGCAGATAACATCCATGATCAATCATCAAGTTTCATACTGAAGAAATGTTTAAGTACTCTTCTATTTTAGTGCATATGTTTGTGTATTATCAAACAGATAAATTCAAGTTTTCCATGCAGAAGCTTGATGAAGATGGAAACCAGCAATCATTAATCTTCTATACATCACTGATGATGAAAGAGTAGAAGGAATTTTTATACAAACAATTCATTGAATTGTTTGTGCATCTAGCCATGAGCATCCTATGCAGTACAGCTAAACCTAGAATAGGTGAAGACATAAAAAGGTTACTACATTTGTCAGTTCAGGCCAAGATATGAGACTGGTACATGTACCATAATTATACATAGATAAGATCTATGGGTATGAGCTTACTCCCTATAAACTTCCAAGATTCCTCTCCATGAGGATTTTTTCTCTAAATTATATCAAACAGATGTTGAGTGCTGATGAAATTCACTTTGTATCTACCAAGAAGAAGTCCCAATTTAGGATCAAAACATAGATTGGTCCCTTTATTTGTAATAGTAGGCTAGCAGGGGAAGAAGCAGATAAGATATTAAAAGAGATCAATTTCAGGATGAGCTTCACTTGGCCCTATGATCCTTTGGGAAGAATTTCAAAGCTAAGAGTAAATAATAAAACCACTCCTTACATACACACCCAGAGGCTTGAGATATAAAAATATATGAACAAGTTGGAATGGGCTGAAAACATATTGCAAGAAGCTGAGGAGAATCTAGTATCAGCATCGACATCACAAACTCATGTCCAATGGGAAAAATAAAAGAAAAGGAAAAGAGAATAAGACTCGCCTTCAGTTACTAATACTGCAGGTAAATAATTCAAAATAATGTACAAAAAGGGACCAAGCTGAATCCTAAATTGACACAGACAAAAACTCAAAACAAAAAGTTATTGTGATCACCAAGGAAATGCCTTCCTCTTATCAAGTAGATGGCCAATCCACTGCTTCTCCTACAACTTCTTCAATATGTCATGACCAGCAATAAGCTATCTAGAAAACTAAGTTTTTCCAAGGTGAGAAGGAGAAAACAATTTTTTACAGGTTCAGGGAGATAAAGCTCAAAAATGAAATCCTAAAGAACAACACCTATTGCCCAATTCTGGAAGCACACTTCTAGTTATCAAAGAACGTTGTTGTAAGTATTTAATTCAGAGAAGGGTGAGATGAAGATGGCCTTCATTGAGGCCCAAATTCCATAGCCAAAGTTAGCATCTGACTACAAGAAGACAATCTTTTAGTTCAACATAAAGGATATTCATCCCATTGATCAAATGGAGATGCACAAGCAGACTGGTGAAATGACCTCTTCAACTTTGACTAACACAAAAATGAATATTTCCAAATTGTAGGTTTCTTTTTCCAATATCTAGTCACAATTGAAAATGGAGAAGATCTCTTCTCTTGCTAAGTATAAAAGGATTAAATCCTTAGAATGTTTGGTGGTCAAGATAGGATATGATCCCTCTAATATGAAGGCTGCAAAGGAGATAATCAAAAGGAATTTTTTTGACATAGTAGAATTGAGAAAACACCTGAAGCTGTCAACTACAGAAGATCCTCTCACCAAGGATATTAATGAGACGAAGACACAAAAGACTAATATGATGAAACTCATCATGGAGCAAAATGCACAGATAAGATAGATGGAGACCGAAATGGAAAAAATGGTCAAGGAAAAGGAGTAGACTGTTAAGTTGTCCATGGCTCCACTGGATGATGTAACTCTTACATCCATTCCTAGAACTATAGCCTCTACTCCACATAATACATAGACAACATATGGTGCAAAAAATTTGACAAAGGTAGTGGAAAATCTATCCATTCAGACATAAGAGATTAAGAAGTTACGAGATCAGGTTAAGGTACCGCAAGACCAGAGGACAAGGAGTGAGGATTCTCATTCAACAAAAGAAAAAAGAGCTTTGATAGAAAGATTGTAGAAGTTAGAAAAAGAGTCAGCGATAGGACATACCTTGGCCCAAACCAAGGAAATCATCTGGGTAGATATCCTGAACTCCATTACTGAGCTTTGGCCCTGCATCTATATTATCTTTGAGAAAAAGGAGTTGATAAAAACAAAAACTAATGCTATCAAAAACATCAGAAAAAATCTTGGAGAGATGCCTACAACAACAACCAACATCATCAAGTTCTTGAACTCCAAAAAATATATGAATTGGATGATTTGGGAGTATATGATAGAACAAAAACCATTATGGAAGTGAAGAGGATTCTTACTAAGAAGAATATAGTTGTTTAGCTAGAATAAAAGTTCCATAGTTTAGAGATAGAAGTTAACAGATTCTTCACCAAAATAGAACCTTTAACACAAAATGGTCTGCCTTCTTTGTTTGTGATTAATGATGAGTTGATAACTCATGAAGATTATGTTTAAAAGTTGAAGGAAATTACCAAGGAAAACACCATATTTTCCAATATCAAGGGTAGTATGACAGAGAAGAGAATTTTTGGAAGCAATGAGTAATGATTTCTTCATCCAACATGAGGTAAATCATATCTTCATGGTAAATCTCAATTTTTCCAGATACACTGAAGTCGATGAGATTTACTGAAAGGTAATTAAATTGACTATCCCATATGAAGATCAATGAGATAAACTCTGTGAATTACAGGATTAATTCATAATTGGGAGACATTCAGCATCAGCTAGTGCATCAACCAGCACATTAGCTAGCTCAACCCAAAAATAGGTCCATTTAACAAGTTTTTCCTCCAAAACAGCACCAACCTTCCAAATCATTGTCCACCTAGCCTATTATTTTGTAACCGTTAGATTGTATTTATTGATATTACACTAATAATACATTTTCGGTTGAGACATCGTTTATGTAGATAATTTTTGTAAATTAGTATAAATACTTTGTTGTTCAAAGTATTGTGGGTTGATTACTGAGTATATTTTTCTGCTGAGCATTGTAATTTCCAATTTGCTGGAGCATTAATAATACAAGGAATTTTCTCAGGATTCATGTGGTGTATTCACTGGTGATGTTTTTTATCTGTAAATGTGTTGTTCATTGTTTTTCCTTTCTCTGTAATTATGAAAATATTAATTGTATAACAGAAATTGTGATGAATAGGATATGTTAATTAGAACACCTTATTCTGGTTGTTCTCAATTTACTTTTTTTCTACTCAGGTCAGATTGAAGAATACTTCACTACTTTTCAATCTCTACTGAATTCCACACTTTTTCTATTTTCATAATCCACTTAAAATCCTAGAAGACCCAGTTAATGCAACCTAGCTTGCCCTATGATACTCCTTCAAACATAAACTAGATAAATATTTTAGATACCATACCCTGTCCAGTTAAATATTTAGATACCATAGCCCAATGGGGACATATCCGTTTAATCTACCAAATAATCCCAATCAAAAAAACAATCAAGTACAGTAATAACTAGCCTAAAATTAACATAAAACATAGTTGAATTTTACAGAGAGATCCCTCTCTGAAGCTCATAGGGCTAGATCCCAGCATCCAAAGTGGTTTTGATGTTGTCCTTTATGTTTATTCTCACAATCTCATAAATTTCATAATGATAACAGAGGACATTCCTCCGTGGGTTTGGAAACAATTTAAACAAAATACTAATGCATGAATAAGACACACAAAAATTAGATTCATAAGGCATAAACTATTAATATCAATTGATTCAATGAATTACAGGGTCTCATAATTGTATACTAGCAACACATAATATCTACAACACATATACGGCACTACCATATACAAACAATAATAACACACATCAATTGACCAAAATCATATACTTTAAACACATCAAAAACAACTATAGAAACAATATGAAGTTACAACTGCAAATGCACAGAGGTAAATATGTTCAACTCCAAATTTCACTTGAACCAAAAAATCAACTTACTCCTAAATCATACACCTGCCACACTTCTTGACACATTTAGATTCTTAATACAAAGCGACTCAACAAGTGTAGACATCAATAAATAGAAACTTCATTAAAAGTATACAAACATAGAAACACACACAAAGCCATTTAAATATGGTGTTCAATAAACAGATTCAAATATTCATTATACTAGCCAGATATACAATGCAGCCCAAGCCTCTTTTGACCTTTGTATCTTCTCCTCATTCTGGAGCTTCTCTTCTCTTCCTCCACCACTTGTCTTCTGCACACTTCTTCTCAAACACTCTTTTCTTGAAAAATGAAGATAGCATGGGACATTAAAGAGGCATAAGATGAATCATTTCCCCTTATTGACAAAATAAGGGAATCTAAAACTATATTTACATTAGGAAATAATTCCTCCAATTTATTCTAAAAACAAACTCACTTCCTAATGTAAATATTTACAATTTCTTACAAAACCATTTAAATTTATTCCAACATCATCATGCGACCATCCCATCACATTGGCAAGCTTTTTCCCAGTATTCATCGAGTTGTGTGCTCCATCTATTCACCCACATCAATTACTCTTAGACTTCTAATGTGACCTTTGGACTTCTATATGACTTTTGGACTTTTTCCAAAGATTCTTTTCTCTAGATATGACTATGTGACTTTTCATATTCCACATATGACTCTTGGACTTACACACATTATATTTTATCCTTTCCTTTTGATAATTAAATCATTATATCCACAACTTATGTGGCAAGACACATTGACACACATGAAATTGCGATGGAACTAGTACAAGTCAGAACTTGAAAATAATGACATGGACTCGATGATGAAGTGGCAATGCCAAGTTGTTTCTCTTGTTGTTTTCTCTTCAATCTTCATGAGATGTATGTTCAATATATTATATTCATGAAATATATAATTTGTTTCTCATTTCCACCCTTCAAGGGGCTGAATGGTATGGAGTCTTCATGTGGTCTTGATCTTTGGTCTTTTGTCATAAACTGATGTCCCTTCATTTTCCCACTTGATGACCTCCTCCATGGTTTCAACTTCACAAGTGAATTTTAGCATACAATCCTTCTCCTCCTCTCTGGGCATCATCCTCTCATGTCTATATATACTACCTACAAGTGAAATCCACTCATGACAATACAACATTATTCTAGAAACCTCTTAGTATAAATATCTTCATGCAATTCACTCCCTAATATGGAACAAGGTACATCAATGAGGAGGAAGCTTAGGGATGGGATAGTTTGCAGTTCTAGAGGTATCGATGCTTGTGACTATGTAATGCATAGTACTAGATGCTTGGGAAGAAAGAATACATAGTTGTGGGTCTTAGTGAGGTAGGCTTGGGCCTTGAGACTAAATAATTCACAATTTTGGAATGACATTGTTTAGTGGATTTCAAAATTGTGTAGTTCAAGGACTCAAGGACACAACTTGATGAATGATATTGCGTAATCCACAATAGGAGATTGGCTAAAAGGAAGGATTCAACAGTTTATGAGGGTAGGGAGAAATCCCTTAAGAAATAGGATGGTGTAATGTGTAGTTCTTAGAGGTAGGCACTATTAATGTTTTGGTTCCAGGAGGCAAGGGGGGATCTTGAGCCTTGCTAATCCGTAATGTGGAAGTTGGGCCAAGTTGGTTGGGTAGAAATGTTTTCAATATTTGGCTAAGTATGGGATCAATAATGTGGAAGTGAGACCAAGATTGAAATTATGAATGATCGCACACACTCAAAAAAATTTATGACATAAAATTTAACACTCAGTACATAGGAACACCATTATCCCCTCGATGTTATGGCAATACAACAACCTCCTCCAAGTGCGACACTTAGGTTACACTTTGTGAAGATAATAACGAAAAATTGTACGAAAAATCTCAAGACTTGGGGATTATGTCTAGTGTCTTTCCTTATGATTAATGGGACACATTAGTGCAAGATAATGCATCATTACTACCCTTTAATAATGTACAATTGTCTCCTTTCGACTAGGTACAACACTAAAGATACACCTTACGACGACAATGACTACACTAGTAAAACAATGCATAAAACTTTGGGAATGGGTATAGTACATTTATAAATGGTAAATGGAACCCATTTATACTAAAATTTCCTCTTGTAATGAGCCACAACTATGCTTTTACCATGTGTGGCACTTCCCATGGAAAAATATGACACTTGTGACAGTAAGAGAAAAGTGAAAACGACACTTGCAAAATGCGAATAACATTGAAAGAGACACATGTCAAAGCATAGATAACATGAATATGAAACTTATAAAATTAAATGTAATAAAAAATGGCAATCATAAACTTGAAAGTGACACTTACAAAAGAAAAGGTGTGAAAAAGAGGCAAGTGGCAAAACTCACCAAAATAGAATAATAATCGCAACCAAAAGTTAGATATTGACAATGAAAGTGTGTGTTCATTGTCGATTTAGGCTTAACATTAAATAGGGAATTTCTTGATGGAATATGTTATGCCTATTAAAGCTTGCTTAAAGGAATGTGCTGATGAACTCAGTAAGAACTGAGCATGTGTAAGCAAGTGACTTTGACACTTACAATCTAAGAAGAAGACTTAAACACTTAACAAAGAACAAATCAACCATAAAGTGACTATGGAATGAACGATCAAAAGATCCACAGTAGGTGCCAAAATTTGAGTGCAGATAAAATTTTGAAGGTTTTTTGTGGCAATGACAACAATTATATTATTTTTGTGTTCCATTCACTTTCCTATATTTCATTTTATTACTTATACAGCCCAAATCAGTTGTATTAGATTAAGGTACTCCTTTTTTAAGTGCATGTCCCCGATGAGGTTAGGGTACAAAGATATGGACGTTAATCTACTTTCACTTGGGAATTATCGTTCTTGAAAACCAAAGTGGCCTCCCATGGTGGAATAAAATAGAGATTATAGAGCAGGATATCCTCTCAAGTTTTTATTTCAAGAAGCACTCATGCAACATAATAATGAGATGATGGAAAAATTTTCTAAAATCCTTTGATCACTACCAATAGTAGCCAAGTCACCTTCAACAAGTGGCATTTTTGGAGGTGAAACACCCTTCAATGTAAAATTTAACTTTGATATCCCCTTATTTAAAGGAAAAATATTGTTATGAAACCAAATCCAAAAATTAAAGAAAAGAGAGATCAACGCCTTAGAAATCAACCACATCTAGGGGGAAACCTCCTTTATGTTACATAAATAAAAATTTCTTGGATGATACAAATGACAAAACCCCATTTCTATATATAGGAGTCCATGGGGTCACAATTTAATCCTCAATGCTTGAGTAGCTCTGGATGCTTATGTATAAAATCGTTAGGTCCCTAGATTACTAGTGTAGTTCCTTATTGGTGTTAGTGTAAGCCCCTTGTTTTTATTTTTGTATCCATGTAACCCCCATATTGTTATTATTGTTCCCTTACATTATTATTATTAGGTCGGCTAGGATTATATTGTGACCCGATGGACTCCTATATATAGAAGGAGGTTTTTTCATTTGTATCATCCAAGAATTTTTCATTTATGTAATGTAAAGGAGGTTTCCCCCTTGAAGTGGCTTATTTATAAGGCATTGATCTCTCTTTTATTCTATTTTTGGAGCTAGTTTCATAACATTTGGTATCAGAGCTTTGTATTCTCAGGTTTCGCTGCTCTAAACAGGGCATCATGGAACTTTTTCTATAACTTGTTTTCTACGAAGGTTTAGAAGCTAAAATTGTTATCACGTGAAGCCAAAAGATTGAGGAAATTCCTATAAAAAAATTTCAAATCTTGGTTCGCAACACATTCAGAGATATAATCTGTGGCAGTTAGGGTTTGTGCATGCTCCCGAATTTCATATAGAAGAGGTGACCTTGGTAAAATCATTATAACTCTCTGTTTGAGCATTGAATTGGAATTCTGTAAAAAGTGTTCAAAAGTACAGGGACTCTAGTTTCCTTCGTATCAATTTCAAAGCTGAAGAGAAAAAAGTGACATGTGGCATGCCATATAAGTGCGCTCTACTGAACTAGCCCATAATTAGGTCATTGTGGGAGATTGGTCATAACTTTTCCTTGAAGCATCCAAATCAAGTCAGAATTGTGGCATTCAAAAGAATATTCAAAGCGATATTGTAGGACCTAATTTCATATATTGAAGATATGAAATCACAGAGATAATTCAGTTTCAATATTGAGCTCCTCAAAAGCAAGAAAAAAGTGTGTATTTTTTTTTTTCAAGTTGCATAAGTCTTGTTTGAAAAACCAGTATGAAGTGATTCCAAGGGAATATTGAAGCATAGATTTCAGTATTGGGTTCTAAAATTCCCCCTAAAAACAATTCAACACCCATAAATTCCTCATAATACTCTACTATGACTCATGAATATGAATAAGTGCAACATGATATATCAAAATTACAAGAGAAAGTGCACCAAAATTCGCTCTTGGAAAGAGAAACAAAAAATGAAATGGATGTTTTGAGGAAAGGTGTGGAAGCTAAGATGGATCGTTTGAAGAAAAGTGTGGAAACTAATATGGATGGTTTGAAGAAAGGCGTGGAAGCTAAGATGGATGGTATGGAAGAAAAAATGGAAAGTTTGAAGGAAGACATGGAAGGTTTTAAGGAAGCTTTGACAAATTTGATACAAGAAATGATTCCTAATGGTGAAAAGATAGTAGAGGAAACTCATGATGAGAGAAAAATAAATGTTAATCGTGATTTCATAAACTCAAATGTTCTATGGAAGACCCACCATATTCAAAAGATCTATATGAGGAAGTTTGATGGCAAGGATCCTGTAACATGGATACTACAAATGGAGCAATATTTTGACCTGAATAATGTGCAGAACACACAAAAGGTACGCATTCAAAATTTATATTTAGAAAAAAATACATTTGTATGGTATTGATGGCTTTGCTCCTATAAAAAAATTGTGACTTGGTCAATTTTTATGGAGGAAATGATAGAAAATTATGAGGATACAAAAAGAAACAGCTTTTTTATCCAATTGATAAATCTAAAACAAAAGGGTTCAGTGGTGGAACACATTGAGGACTTCCAAAAATTAAATATAAGGGTGTTATAGGAAAATTTGGGCATCATCTCCCATAACCTGATCAAACTAGATATCATCCCCAGGACCAATGAAATAGGATCTATCATCCCCTTACATTTCAGTTGTGATATGCCCTAAGAGAAGAACAAATAATTCATGGCTTCTATTGTGAGATTTCCAAGGTTTGAAGTATATGTTATGTCACTTATGAACTCACCAACGCAGCCTCTAAAGGGAATAATTGTGTTTAATATGCAACATCCTCCATTCAAGGGTGCACTGCAATGCACTTCCCAACATTCAAGACCGTGTTGGTCACTTGGGAGCGGAATTCTCATTGTTCTGGGAATCTCCACATGGCCAGTGCCTTCTAGAAGAGTTCATATGTGTCAAAATTCGAATCCAAGTGTCCATATAACACCTCTAAACTTGGGAACATGTATTGCCTATTATTATAAATTCATTCATTGAGAAACTACCATCAATTTCCCTATAAATTGAGCACAGATCCTAGTGTTAGGGGAAGAATAATTTTGGTAAATAAATGTTGTTGGATTCTCATTTGAGAGAGTGAAATTACTAATATGTTGTTGGTGTGATGTTGGGTGTGATGAGGCTGGGATAAATCTGGAGTTGGTCGCATCAAATCAATCATTGGATGTAATTTCCCCCTTCTACTCTTTAGTAAAGATCGTTGTTCATTTTCCCATATATGTATCTATTTATGCTTCTAGTTCTCATGCAATGGATTCTTGAATGATATGTATGTTTCACATCTAATCGATTTGAGTGATTAAGATAAGTAGGCATATGTATATTGAAATATGTTTGATGTTATATGTTTATAATTGCAGGAAACAATCTGGCGATCTGAGTTGGATTAAGGGTGATAGCAAAAGAAACAAAAGGAGAAGAAGAAGCGATTAGATCACAAGTAGTTTCTTATATCATTTTGTGTGTCTATTTATTTAGAGAAAGTGATAGCAAAGTCTTTCATCTATTTTTCTAAGTGCCTAGCACCACACTTAGGGAATTTGATTTATCCATAGATCATAATTCTGCATAACAACTTGGAAACTCCACTGGGGAGTTTCCTTTCATTCCTGGTGTTTTTGCCTTTGCTAATCCTCATAAATAGCATCTAATTTCTATTATTATACTTTTGAATGAAATAATTACATTAGAAGTGTCTTCTGTAGCTTTTATTTTCAATCACTGTAGCACCCAACACACTATTTGTCAAGACACAGTTCACTACAATGCACTATCTCCCACTCAGGGGTGCATTGCAACACATTGTCTCCCATTAGAGACTGCCTTTCCCCCTTAGCAAACCAAATTCCATTCAAATTTTTCATTGCCATCTTTTTTAGCCATTTGTTTTCTCTATTTTCAACTATTTGATACCTCTTAGAGACCAGTGAACTTTCCATATTCTTCCTCCTTTGAAAAGTAAATTTGTTCAATGTCTCTTTAGTGTTTTTTATTTATCATTGGAAAATAAAATTCAAAGTATTTTATTTATGCATTAGATCCATATGTTTTCATAAAGGAAATTGTCATTAAATTCTTTGTTTCCTGTAGGAAAAATTGTAGTTTCGTTCTTCACTTTTCCTAAAAGAGAAATTGTTGTTAAATTCCTCATTTCTCAAAGAAGAAAACACTTGTTTTTATTGATTTAATGCATATAGTTTCATTTATTTCATTCACATTAAGGGAAATTAAAAGAAAAACATGCATGTGCATATAGTGAATTGTGTGTTTTGCATAGGAACAAGTTAGGAAAGTTGCATTTTACTTTGTGCTCTTTGTTGTTTGCTCCATGACTAATTGATGTTTCCCTTAGTTGCTAGGATTTTCATAGAAAAAGCTAAAATTGAAAAGGTTTCTTATCATTTTAGTTTGCATTTTTAGGAATTTCCATCACATCACACGGTGAACCTCAAAGACAAACTTTCTAAACAAGATCAACTTAAAATTTACATCAATTTACCTAAAAAATCATTCAAATCATAATGATAACATTTGGAAGTTCTAGGAAAGAGATGCGTTCTGACGTCGTTAAAAATGGTAGTTTTCGTTAACTTGTCTATGATATATTTTGAGTATGATACCTCACTCCACATACGTAAGTATATCAAAGCTCATCCACGTACCTTTGGGAATATCGGGAAATGTTGTAGTACGAAAAGTATAAGGGGGTTCTCTCACTGTCCAGTTTCACATTAGACAATGCTAATATGGACTTGGGCCTCCACATACCTTCGGTTATATTTGGGAGGACAACTTTAGGTTTCTATCCATCCATAGTGAACCAAGTTGGATGCCTTGTAGCTTGTGATACACTGAACACAGTATTCAGGGAGATTTCTTGTATGTACTTCTTGGTTTGCCAGGAGGTATTCTACAGTTCACAGTTACTTGGTAAACCTTTTACCTGGAAACATTTTACCTTTTACATTTTTTTTTGGTCACAAAATAAAGTAGTTATCGTGGAAGAAGAACACCCCTTTCCCCATCGTTCATGTAGAATAGCACTGAAACCACCTTTACCACCAGAAGCTAATCTGTTCAGCGAAGGCAACATCGCTCTACCAAAACTAGTACTATCAGTACCTCTGGTGCGACTTCATCTTCACATATACCAAATTCGGCACAAGCTTTTTCTACAAATCCTAGTTCATCTACTGTTGTCAAGACGGAGTCCTCATAGCTACCCATGGTGACGATCCATCCAATCAGTGAGACCATACCACCCGAACCTGATGTTGTTCAACTGGAAGCTGATCTAGATCCTGTCACTTTTTTTCCATAACATCTGCATCCCGAAGTCGAATGACCAGAACTTGTTTCTGTATCAGTCACCCCACAATATATTGTAGCCATTGAGTCTCCCATATCATGCAGTCAACCTCCTAAAATATATTTTGGGCCTGACAGTGAAATACTTCCACCTGGTTTAATTTCTATTAAAGAAATACCACAAGACGAAACACCTTTAACTCCAACTCATTTAGGGGTGGATCTTTACCTATACAAGTCTTTTCCTCAATCACCTACCTCTGCTTTTGTTGATCCTATTTCTAGTAGAGTTCCCGTAGATCCAATAGGGTATACATTTGGTCAAGTAACCATGCTTGAGCCAACATCTTCGGTTGTACCATCTATTCATGTTGCAACAACACCTTCTCTTGTTACACCATCGATGTTCACAACATCACCAGAGTCCCATCTATATGGTGGCCCTTCTATCCCAACTGGTTATCAATATTTATCTGGAACCTTCTCTGGTGCATCCTAAAACCCATGGACTTCACCAATGTCATCATCTGGTATTATAATTGGTAAATATATAGTGAGTACTGAATGGATTGATCCTTTATATACATCATCAGGGAAATATCAAGCTGGTCCATCTAGGTATATTCAATCTAGTACAATCTCAACTGGTATCCCTACATTTGGAGAACAAATTTTTCCATCTTATTATACTCCTCATGCTTTGGGGCAACCTATGGTCACCCATTTTGATAGTACTCCATCGTTATTTATTCATCCTAATTTCAGAATGAATGTTTGTCAGTGGCAGCCCACTCTAACCATCCAACCACAAACGGTTGTACACTCATATCAACTGGTTCACCTATTGAACCCACATCAAATCCACTTGTTAATACATCATTAGCCCTCTTACAGGCTCAAACTGTTGTACCTCAACCATCTCAGGAAGGTCCTTCAACCTAATACCATCAAGTATTGGGCCCTCAGACTCCAACTCCTTCGACTCGTTTAAAACAACCACTTGTATCTAGAATTATTTATTCACAAGATGGATTACCATATTATGGGATGTCACAGTCACAAACAGATTATACCTATCTACAACTGAATCCAAGCTATCCTATTTTGGGTTATAATACTGGTGGACAGACCCCTTTGCAGCCACAAGCGTAATTTCCACAACATTCATTTCAATAAGTACCGTGCCTAGGTTTTGGTCAACATAATCGTCAAGTGTTTTCTTATCGAAACAACCCCTATCTGGGTTGCCAATAACATATTCCTTATGCTGGTGCTCAAAGTCCTATTTCCCAAGAAATTCCATCACACCTTGGCTATGCCAAACCCGACTTAAATCGACAGTTTCCCTTTGTTGCAACTTTAGAGTTACCAAATTCAAACTAGATCACCAATGATCCAATCAATTATTCTCCTTGGTGGCCAGTGATACCTCATAAATTACCGTCAGATATTCCTAAGTTCAATGGAAACCCTAGGGAAGGCCCGTCGACACATGTTATGACTTATCGTTTTTGGTGTTCATCTAAATCCATGAATGATGACTTTTTTAAACTACGTCTTTTCCAGTGTATGCTTATTGGTCCGACTATAAAATGGTACATTGAGTTACCAAGAGCTTCTTTTGATAATTTCACTACCCTAGCTACTATATTTTTGACCCACTTCCAGTTACCCATACGATATGAAACTGGAATGGAACTCTCAACTAATTTTAAACAGACTAATGCTACTCACATTTCTGATCATATTCATGAGTGACATCATCTTCGTAGAATGGTTAAGACATTTGTTCTTGATTAGCTCGTTGCTGAGTGGTTCATTAAGTCCCTGTTACCATCTATAACTGAGGATGCAGCTGATGGTGGCGTCATCACTAAAGAGCAAGTCATTGCTCATGCCCAATATTTAGACTTGATTTATACTCAGTCTGGCATGCTCTACGAGAAAATTCCCAATGCGCCACCATATAATTTTATTGTTCCTCCTCCATTAAAGGATGGTCATGCAGGAGACAGTATGATTGGTACTACAAGCACACATCACTCTACTACATCTGATCCTGCGCCTTCTTCCAAAATCCATTTCATGTCATCTAACAAAGGTAAAAGTGACAAGCAACCCAGAAGTAAGAAAAATGGGGAAATCAAAGAAAAAGAAAACTTCTGCCCCGTAGGAAAGATCATCTGATCAGTCGACTAGAAATTGGGAACCTCGTTACCCTTGAATAATATATAATGAGGAACACTTTGTTCCTGACTGTCCTCACCACACTGAAGTCTTAAAATTGTGTAAGACCTCGCATGCATTTTCAGTGTTGACAGATCCATTTCCAAATCCGAACACAAATTTGGTTGCTACGGATCCAACTTCTAGTTCCCAAGTGCTTATGTTGTCTCTCATGAATCCATCAACTGATGTTTTGGTATCAACGCATAATAAGGATTACAGTGTTCAGGCTACTAATCAACCTACTACCTCGACCACGAATCCATCTATGGAATCGATACTGCCACCTGCTATTCCTGAATTGACAATCAAGTTGCCGAAGGGAGTCATTCATAAATCGACATTTAATCCTCAAGCCTGAGCTACTCAGAATTATAATATAGTTGAATATTTGGCTCAAACCCTTTAGCTATGTCAGTGCTTGAGGTGCTACAAAATTTTCCCTCCCATAATAAGGCCTTTTTATCAGCAATTGGTGGAATTGATGTGAAAAATTACAATCTCGTACTCTTTAACCATATGGGCTATGTGCCGCAATTACTAGCAGAATTGGCATTCTCTATCTAGGTAAATGTTCTCAATCACCTTTTTCATCGTACTATTATTGATGAGGGAACATCTACATGCATTATCTCTCTAAATTGTTGGAATTCACTTGGCTCGCTATGCCTATCTCAATCGCCTACGACTTTGAAAGCTTTTGACAGACGTACATATAAGCCTTGTGGTATTATCATTAACCTGCATGTTGAACTAGGGGGAAAAATAGTGAATTTTGAAGTTGAGGTCATTGACGGACCCCTTGACTACAATATTTTACTCAGAAGGCCATGGGTATATGCTATGACTGTGATCGCCTCCACATGTTTTAGAATGTTCTCCTTTCCACATAAAGGTGTCGTCACCTTCATCAATTAGCTATCATTATTTTCCTACAGTTCCCAGGTAACTAGAATCATTCTTTTAGTTCACGCACCCCAACTCACACTTCAGAACATTGGTGTATGACTCTTAAAGGATTTAACTCTCATGGGAACCTTTGCATTACCGCCGCTTGTGACATCGGCATAAATTGAAAACATAGAGACCTGCTACATTATATATTCCAATCAACTTGGCTTATGGAATATTATGGGTGATTCTGAAGTTGTTACGTTGGATGAATTTCTGTCGCCCAGCCCAATTGAGCTGGCATACCAATAAATCTACATGGCTTGGGTGGCGAATCTGAAATCATCATCGCTGATCTTTTGGGTTGATCGTTCATTAGATTTTAGTACTCCATCTGATTCTCCTTCCTCAACTTTCTTGACAAATGAGAATATTGTGCAATCCATGGTGTAGGAAGGAGAACCATGGGAAGA
The DNA here is from genome assembly GCA_034641835.2 of Pinus albicaulis. Classification (NCBI taxonomy): domain Eukaryota; kingdom Viridiplantae; phylum Streptophyta; class Pinopsida; order Pinales; family Pinaceae; genus Pinus; species Pinus albicaulis. The sequence goes on along the minus strand of CM076582.1, from coordinate 1,225,203,999 downwards.
TCATCATCATCACTCCCATCTTCAGGATCGTGAAGAATATAATCTTAGTGAAATATATCACCCATCGATCAAAACATTCTTTTCGAATTATTTTTCCTATTAATGCAATCGATTCCAAGCGAAATTTATTAAATATTGAAGAAATAATTTCTATCAATATTTCGACCAAACTTGGAATTGTATAAAACATTCATGTCAGTGTGTCTTGTTCTCCATCATAACTCGAAACATATTTCTCTCTCTTTCATGAATTTAATGATGTATTTTATGGGTCTTACGAGGAAATGGCAGGCATATATACTAGTATCGTTGAACACACGATTAATATGTACCCTGATGTCAAACCGATACGTCAATGCCTTCGTCTTGTATATCCAAAGAAGGTCGTTGCGATTAAAGTAGAAGTTGAAAAACTTTTGCGTGCTGGTTTCATTTACCCCATTCCACTAACTGAGTGGGTTTCCAACATAATTCCTATTATGAAAAATCAAGGAACTATCAGAGTATGCGTCAATTATCGGGATGTCAATCTTGGTTGTCCAAAAGACAACTATCCTACTCCCTTTATTGACTAGATTATTGACAATTGTGCTAGATGCGAAATATTTTCGTTCATGGATGGATTTTATGGATACAATAAAATCAATATCTTCCCAGAGGACCAATATAAAACAACATTCATCTATCCCTATGGCACATTCGCCTATCGAAAACTCCCGTTTGGTTTAAAGAATGTTGGTGCAAATTTTCAAAGATCTATGGATTAAGCTTTCAATGAAATCAAGCACATTGTTCAACCCTATCTAGACGATTTACCCACACATTTACAGTACCAAAATGATCACCCAATGTGTTGTGGTGTATTTGACACACGGGTGTATGAAATCGCACGCGTTTAGAGAATGTGGTCTTTTCTCTAAACCATAAGTAACATAAAATATCTGGGGGGAGCTCAGAAGTATAGAACTTAAATGAAGTAATACACTAAAGTATGCTCTATTAAAAATCTAAAACTAAAAACACAAAAAGAATCTATATAGAGAGTTCCAAACAGTAACAAGGTAAACAATGGCTCGATGGCCTCCTTCTTATTAAATGCTTGGAATGAAAACAAAAATCTTACCCACTTGCCAAAGGGCCTAGGCAGAGGCTCTAAGACACAATGCAAGGATGTTTGTCCTTCAATTTATGCCTTTTGATGCAGTCTAACTCTCTCTCTTTGCTGCAATGGGCTAAGATTGTTGGGTGGCCAACAATCAAGTCCTCTTCTTCAGCTCCTTCTCCTTGGTTCACACAAGACACTGGTGTTGCTTGGGCAACTTTGGCCAGCATAACTTTGTGCTCACACATTGTTCATCTCTTTGAGGGTTTATATAGGTGAGCCTTCAAACCTCCTTCCCTCCCTTGGAACATGGTGGATGGTGACCCAAGGGAGGGGAAATATTCCATTGTGGGCTGAATATGCTTTTGTTTGCTCACACAATGCTTAAGGAAGCGCTAGTGTTGTCCTTAGGCGGATTTCACATAAGGAGAAACTGTCTTTTTCTTGCTTGTGGTCCCGAAAAGTGACTTTTTTACACTTCTATAAATTCGCTCTTTTCAGTCTCTAGTGCACGCAGAAGGCGTTCTTTTCGAAGGAAAAAGCGCGCATTCGAGCATTTATGAATATTTTAATCTTGAATTTTTAAAAACCTTAAAGATTATTGATTCCATAATGTATCCCTGTCCTATAAATCCTTAGGCACGACATTAATTGATGTCATTTTCTGCTGTACGATTTTCCAGTGTTAACAATTTCCCCCTAATGTGTGAGGTCTAGGAAGAACTGTATAGCTGAAATAAATTATAGTTTCTTTTTTGTATTGTACACAAAGAGAGAGAGAGAGATCGAGGCTTGCGTGTAGAAGGAAAACATCTTGCACCGGGTTCGAGATAACCATGGCCTAAGGGACCCCCTACAAGAAGACAAAATATACAACATATTTACAAAATTTCAACGAGGAAGGCATGTCCCATGCTCATGATGCTATGGCTATTTAAAAAAAATTGATAGATACATGTGTTGTCTGTGTCACTACTGTGGTAGTGATGTTGGTGGTTGTTGACGACGACTGTTGACGCCCTCAGGGGCATTTTTTCTTTGACGATAGGTGGAATGTGGTACCCATATGCGTAATCTTGGTATGGCATATCACTACACAATGCAGGCATATGTATTGGATGGGACCTTCCCATGTAAGAATTGTTGTCAGAGACGCTTATAAAGGAACAGGTCTTCGACAGATCTTTATCAAAGTGTAATGGTTGTAAGGTACGATACCATCGTGACATGAAAGCTTTTGTTGTAGTTGAATGTCAAGAGGATTGATGACATCTATGGACAATGATGTCTCCCATAGTCCCACCCAGGGATACCCCTTTGCATGGGGAGGGGTCATCCAAGGTATCGCTTCCTTTTTGGAAAAGAGGTGTTGATGTCGACAAAAAGGAAGCCCTAACTGAACCATAATGGGTTTAACATAGGCATGTTGGTGAGCGGTGCCTGAAAACGGATGATGGGGATTCAGTGGCCTGAGGTCAAAGTATATTTGAGCATCTTGGTGGAAATCATAGGTATTTCTGAAGGGAAAATTCCCTAGAGTCAGTAGGACTTCCAAGGCGGGTATGAACCGGCTATGATTGTCGTAATGGTGCATACATGGGGGGTATGAAATACTTCGACCAAGGGAGATGGGGGACTGCTGCCATGGGAGGAAATGTGTAATATGAGGGCGAAGAGGTAAAGGGCGTTGTTTTTTCTTTTTGTACACATACCAAAAGAATAAAATAATAGGGTTTGGTTTGTACAAAATACAGAGACGGGTACCCCAAAACATGAAAGAGGGTTGCTCACTTGATGGTGTGAGGATGGTGTTTTGTTGGGGGTAGGGGTCCCATTGGTTGGTCTCATGTGTGGGGTTGATGAAGCAAAGGATTTCACAGATGGGTTAATGCTGATGGAGGTATGGTGGGCCAAATGCGGTGTGCAGAGGTGCACTTTCATTCTGCTTGTACAACCTGGTCATCCGGGAAGGGGATTAGTTTAAATGATGAACTTGACCTTATGCATGATATATGGATGGGCATGAGGTGCTTCCCGGACTAAAATGATATGGCCATGGCGTCACTTATGGAGTGATGTGTGGTCTACTTGAGATGACAATTTCCATAGAGGGTAGGCTCTACCGACCATCGCGAGCGTTTATCATATGCAGGGTGAGGTGATGATAAATGTGGTTGGGTATGAGGACCCTATGGTTTATTTCTGATGGAGAAATGATGTTAAGATATGGAAATTTTTCCTGGGACTCTATCATGCTGAGGGTAGAATGATACCTGCTCTGGAACTTTCAGTGGTTGGTGTTGTGAATGGTTTGTAGGTTCTTCCTGCAAAAACAAATACCTCAAGTGAAAGCATATTTTCATTCAATATTATTGAAAAACATGAATATTGGAAAGGAAGATGAGAGGGTGCATACCTGCCGGTGCTTGAAAAAATATTTTTTCAGGAGTGAAAATGTGCGGCGTCACCTCTGTTTGTTGGGAGATGTTACTTGGTGTTGTAGCTCCTAGAGACAGCCCTGAGTTGTTAAAGACCAGTGCCTAGGACATCTTAAACGGTAGAGGATTATAGAATACATTTCAGACTCAATATTAGCTTCGGACTCTCTCTACCTTATCAACTTATGTAAAACTTCATCACATGGGTGAGACCAAACGACCTTCGGATTGTAGCAAACTGTAAAGACTGCGTAAAGACGAGAAATGAATCTTCAACACATATATACTCCAGACAACTGAGAGACAACTTTCATCGTAGAGGGCCAGGTTCTCAACAACATATAGATACTTTAGACAAAAGATATTTGAAGTGCAGAAAATAGTAGGGGAGTACTAAATATCAATGAAATGGTGCTCGGAAAACCAAATTCAACATGATATGGGCTTAAGAGCTAAGAATCCATACATATCCATTGATCTAGCAAGAGTAACATTTCACAATACTTAATACAGAGGAAATATGAATGATATGAAAAGCGAAACGACTTATCGTGTATGAGCCATATTTAAAGCAACAAGTACCAGTAAAACATAAGTATCAGACAGCGATAAATTCATACTCTAGCTGGCATGTTCCTCGCATTCCAAGACATGATAAAAGGAAATCGATAACAATGGAGATAACAATCACACAATATCACAAAGGAAGAATTACAAACTATACAGCATCAAGACTGGAATCCTCATACATAATCACAACTTCTCTCCGTTGAAACCCCACGGGCTCTGTGTATTTGCATTGATGATTCACAACAAGTATACAAAAACCTATAGACTGCAATTTTCTTTCGGAAATCTAGAACCTATTTTTCTCATTGGATTTACCTTATATATGCTTCTTTCCATCTCAGCGAGAAGATATTTTTCGGAAAAATATCTTCTTCGCATAAACAAAATTTGTTAAATGTCATTTTCAAAACAGAAAAATTCATGATGAGGAATCAAGCCTCCCATCATGTATGATCAGGCCCTCAGTCATTTTTAAAAACAGAAAATTAAACAACAGTTTGGTGAAAAAGTAAAATGCAAGAGTGGGGAAAACAACCCACTCGAAACTTAAAAGAAATTAACTGAGTAAAAGTAAAATAGGTCGTTAAGGCCAAATCATGAGTTGACAAAGAATCACAAGTGTGGCTGAGTGGAGGCAGTTGCTGATTCAGGCGGGGGCATGTTTGCAGATGAACTGGCATGCTGGCTCATAAACTGCGCGCACCTCTGCTGACTGTCCGCAGCTGGCTCGGGCATTGCTGAGAACCCCTCCACCTCGACAAAGGCCTCAGTGAGGGCGTGGAAACCTTCCCCAGTAGGAAGCTTGTGTTTAATCAAGTGGAGGAGGTTGAACTCTTTTCGCAGGGATGAAACAATCATGTCGGCTTTGAGCTGAGCTGCTTTGCCCATATGAAGGTCAGTTCGGTCTCTTTCTTCTTGCAAGTGTGCTGTGTATTGGTCCAAAGGCAAGAGCACAAAAGGGGTGGTCGGGTCCCAGCAGGAGGGGAGTCCAGCTGTCATGATCTCACTCCATACCTCGTCGAATCATCCAACGTTAGAAACCATCTGTTGGAGAGCTCTCGAAGTTGCGACTCGGCCCATCTCTTTGTTGATAATTTTGCGACACTCAATAGCCTCAGTGAATCGGCTAGGAATACCATGCTTCTCCATGTCATCTGATCCCAGCTCGTTGAGGAACGAAATGTACTCTTTGGCATGTTGGGCCCTATTAGACAGATCAAGGTCTGCCTCCTGCAGTTTCCTACTGAGATAGGGTATAGCAGACTTATGCTCCCCCATCGTCCTTAAGAAGCCCCATTGCTCAGTCACAACTGAGATTATATCTGACCAGATTATACTCCTAGCCTCGAGAAGGGTGAGATTTCCCTTTGCACGGCTTCTCATGTCTGCAATAGTTTTTTGTTGATCTGTCGTTGTCTTCTTCTCTTGCTCTATTTCTTTCTGCAACCCTTTGACAATTCTGGTGTTTTCGGCCAGAGAGTTTTTCAGGTTCGTGATCCTTTGCCTTGCTGTAGACGCTTGCTTTTCCAATATCTCAATCTCAGCTCTTGCTACGGACAATTGCTCAGACAACGAGCTAGTTCCGCTTGACACCACAGTTGGCTGGCAGCTGTGTGAGTCCCATCTAGCTTGTAGCTCTGCTGCTTTATTCTGTAACACGTTGATTGTTTCAGCCATCTTTTCTTTTTCCTCCCTTTCTTTTGATAGCTTGGCGGACAGTTCTTCTTTTTCTTGCTCCACCTGTACCAGTTCAGTCGTTTGGACATGGTGAGCGGCTGGTATATGGGCCTGACTTTTTGCCGATGCAACTTCCTTCTGCAGCTGTTCAATGAGAGCTGCCTGTGTATTTGTTCCCCCCATATCTTTGCTCTTGATCAGGTCCTGGAGGACACGCACCTGATTTTCTCTGGCGCGGCAGCTAACTTGTTCGTCTATCAGGGCAGCCCTCAACTGGTCATGTTTCTACTCTAATTTCTTCAGCGCGAGGGTGACCTGCATCAATTTATCTTTCATCATATTGCATACTGTCTGGAACAGGACGCACTTTTCGTTGGCTGGTACCTTCTTCATGTCGATGGCAAACTCGAGCACCCGATAGCTAGGGACATCAGAATTAGGATCCAGGATAGCTTCTGCCATAAAAAATACCAAGCTCTCAGTGTCCGCATTGATGGAGGTGGAGAGCTTGGTATTGTACTTCTCAACATATCCCCCCATCTCAGTTTTGTACTTGTCGCGGATCGCTTTATTCGCCTGATCCCTTTTAATTTCCCTGGTCGAAGTATGCTCTATGATAGCCTGCGGGACCTCTATGAAATCAGAAGAAGTGGTACTGTCTCTTAGCACCATTATCCCTGCCTTGCCTTTATCCAATTTACCATACACCGTGAAGGGTTCCAACAGTTGCTCCTCCCCTATGACTTCTGCCTCACTGGAGGTTGTTCTTTGTCTTTTGGGAGGGGGCGCTGCCCCTAAGGTACCTGCTTCTTCTCCTCCTTCTCCACCTGTGCTTCTATCGACATTATCTTCCTCCCCTATAGCAGATGAATCTGTCTCCATCTGCGAAAACAAGGGCCAATTTTCGAGATTAGCCCTCCATTCCATAAATGGCCTCGACTCATGCATGTAGGGTGCAGACCTGTTCCTTTTTCTTTTGTTCGAGATAATTTCTCGAGGGTCATAAGCCCAGCTTTTTCCCAGCCTTAGGTCCAGACCTTGCAGCATTTTCTCAACGATCTGGAGGGCATGTCTCGATTTTACCACGAAGGGGCCGATTTCAATGGGAAGCCTTAGGATGTAGCCCTTCTTGGCAGGAAAAAAATGGAGCTGGTTGGCCTTCAGGGCCTGCCGGATGTATTCGAGTGCATAAACTCGTCGGACAGGAAACACTGGCAGCCGGTAGGGGGCAACTTCGGCTCCATAGACCTGAATTTCGGTGTAGTCCTCAAATAGAAACCAATCTCCAGTACTCTGGGATTTTCCGGCTTGCAGCCAGCTTTTCATTTCTGGAAAGACCCTAGGGGAAGGCGAGTCATGAATGATGGTATAGGCAATAGACATAAAACTATTCACAAAACTGGAGTAACCCTCCCCCTTAGGTAATTGACGCACAGAGAAATTCCAGTCGAAGACTGGTCTGGGTTGGGAATTCTCAAGATAAACTTTGTCTAACCCCAAGCCCTCAAACTTATCGGTGTGCTGGTACAAGAAGAGATAAAAAACCATTGAACAGAAATGGAACTGACGGGTTTGTGGAAGCTCCTGGAATTGGGTTCGAAGGGTTGAGGAGAGGAAACCCGGAATATCTAAAACTACCCCTTTTTGGGACATGAGCCGTAAAAAATGAACGCACACTGTGGAAATGTCTTCCGGACTCCCTACCCCCAAAATGCCAGCAATCAGAGAGAGAATGGGCTGAACCTCTTCAACGAACAGACTTAATGGGAACGAATCTACGGTGGGAAGAGAAGTAGCATGGTCGACGGTTATAGAGGAAATGAAGACTCGCCGGGCCTCCCGTGGTTGTTTGATAAACTAGGCTGCCAAGGCCACGTCCTTGAAACTAACATATGTGGCGCTGGTAGGGAAGCGGAGGGATTTCTTGATAACATCGGGAGAAAGGGAAAGAACCCTGTTCCCCTGAGGGGAAGTGAAGGTGCCCCGATGCTCGTTGAGAACATCTCTGAGCCAGGTGATGAAATCAACCACAGAATGAACTTGAGGGGAAATTTGATGGTATAGGCCCGACACGACTACCCGGTAACGGTCTGTGTTCTTAAGATGGCGACTGAAAAGCAAGGGTTTAATGCTACGGATGTCGAATTGGTATTTGGGGTCACAAATACCAGCTTGAAAATCAAGGAGAGGATCGAAACCGGGGGGATTCCTAGATTCACGGACCTGGGGGGTCTCTGGTTCACTCTTCTTTGGCGTTACTCTTCCCATGGCCGACATTCACGAATTTGAAAAATCGAAAGGAAAACAGAGGGAGAACCAATAATGGAATACCTGAACAGAAGGTAAGTCTTCTCGAGAAAGCGACGCAGGGAACTCTGATAATGATTGGGGTAGACCAGACACTCTTTCCTTCTTGGTATACGCCATAGATGGGAACCTGCGACCTTTTACTGGAGCGAAATACGGAGGGAATGTTATCTCTGGACTGGGTAATTTGAGGTAAAAAGACGGAAGGGTAAAACGAATGAAGGTAAGTGTCCTAAGGACACTGACAGTGAGGCACGCGGCGCATAAGGATTGGGTGTGTCAGAGTGCAGGTGGGCGCCTCGTGCCATGTTTAATACTGGTACGGGTCTCAGTACCAGCTGACCTAAAAGACTTTACCTTACCTTTTTACCGTATGCACTGTATAACTCCTGAAACATATGAGCTCTTATGCAGATTAAAAACACATCCTGCCCATCGTGAGGGTCCACCTCTCGATCTGCCACATCACCGCACCACGCGGCATGCTCTCGCCACCTCCTTCTAACCTTGAGTCCCCACCACGCTATGCTGTCACAATTCCGCGGGGGTATGGATCTCCTCCTTCCCTCGCTGCTCGACCCCCTCGGAATTTCCCTCGTGCGTCCTCACGTGGTGGAAATTTCTTTTAGTACATAGGTTTTACGTTTAGTGCAGCGTTCCATTGCCTTTTATATCTCTCGTTAGCCTTTTGGCTTTACACTTCATCCTTTTTGTGTTAATTCCCCATCGGCTTTAACGCGTGTGGCTTTCATTACCTTGTCTCCTTTCGACCCACCTTTGAAATATTTCGCCCCTTGATACAAAGTTTAATACATGGCTTGTCAACCTTTTAATACACCCATGAATAATGTTAAATATTGAACAACATTGGCTCCACCTGGGGACGGCACGTTTGTCCCCAAACGTGTCGAGAACTACGCAGACCGCCTGTTTATCTTGTGTGCACGCTACTTCTCCAGCACTTGCGACTTCTCTCTGGAAAAATCATCGTGAATCATGCATTATTCAATTCAAAAAACGAATAAAGCAGCTAATGTACAATATAATACAATCAGGCTTTTTCAGCTTGCTTCAGAACTGAAAATATGGCTTGAGGAACTGTTCATTTACAGGGGCGTCGAGCAGATCTCCCTGCAAATTCTCCAGCTTAAAAGTATTATTTCCTCCTTGTTCTGTAATCTTGAAGGGACCGAACCAAAGGGGATCGAATTTACCATGCTTACCTTTATCGGCCCTTCTCACATCCCACCTGAGAACTAGATCTCCTACCTGTAGCTTTCTATCCTTGGTATGCTGGTCAAACAACTCTTTCATTTTCTCCTGGTATTCCACAAGTCACTGGTTCACCTGACCACGCGTTTCTTCGAGTTCTACCAGCTGTTTGATTCTTCTGGTCATACCATCAGGTTCCTCCTGAGCCTCTTGCATGAAACGAGCAACAGGTAAAGCTAATTGTATAGGGAACACAGCTGCTCACCCATATACTAACTCATAGGGAGATTTTCCGGTTGCCCTTTTACTGGTTATCCTGTTTGCCCACAGAGCGAACTTTAGTTGGGAATCCCAGTTCCTCTGGTTTTCATTTATTGTTTTCTTTAGAGCTCTGACCAACGTTTTGTTTGATGATTCCGCCAAACCATTTCCCTGTGGGTAGTAAGCTGTAGAGTGACCCAGAGTGATGTTATATTGCTGACAAAAATTCACGAATTTTGTATATTTGAAGGCTTGGGCATTGTCAGTCACTATTCTAGCAGGACATCCAAACCTGGATATAATGTTCTCTTCCATGAATTTAATTATCACTGTGTCTGTAGCATTTCATGTAGGTATGGCTTCCACCCACTTCATGAAATAATCCGTGGCAGTCAGGATCCATTTGTGCTGCCCACTTGAGGGTGGGCTAATCTCACCTATGAAGTCAATTCCCCACTGTTTGAAAGGTTCATCGACATGTACAGGAATCAGGGGTAGAGCTACTAACTTTTGTTTTTCAAAAAATTTCTGGCATTTGTCACATGCTCTGACCCAAGCAAAGACGTCTCCAAACAATTTAGGCCAGTAAAAACCAGCCTTCAGAATTTTCTGAGCCGTGCTCCTCCAGCTATAATGTCCTCCATAGATTCCCTCATGGAATTCGGTTATTATGTTCTTCACTTCGTCTTCTGTGAGGCACAATAACAGTATGCCTAAAAGATCTCTCCAATATAGCTGACCATTTGCAACCACATACTTTTGCGATTTCAGCCTTAATGCCCTGTATTTTGATTTATCACAACTGGGTGGACAGCTGAGTGTTAGGAGGTACTCTGATATTTCCTTGTACCAAGGACTAGTAAGATACTTCATCCGTATTTTCTGAGTGGCCATTTCCACTCCTTGCTGCCCTATCTGCTCCTCAGAATCTTTATTTGCAATCATAGATAAATTGATGCCCAAATTTTAATGGTTTGATTCTGACAAAATTCTTGCTAGCACCTGCCCTTTAATCAACTTAGTGGGTCTGATGTCCAGATCATACTCCTGTATCTTTGCGATCCACCTGCCCCTTTTTCCTTCACTATCACCCTGAACGAGGATATCTTTAACCGCTGCGGTGGGTACAAATGCAGTGATGTGAGACTGCAGAATATACACGCGGAATGCCTTGAGGGACTTTACCAAGGCATAAGCCTGCTTCTCCATTATGTTGTATTTCAGCTCTGCGTCATGAAGCACCTAACTAAAGAAAGCAATGGGTTTCTCATACCCATCCTCGTTTTTCTGTAGAAGAACCCCAGCTACCGTGTGAGGTGATGCAAAAGAGAAAATCATAAATGGTTTAGTGAAATCTAGCCTTGCCATCACAGGAGCTTCAGCAAATGCATTCTTTATCTTGGCAAAGGCCTGCCTTGATTCTGGTGACCATTTCACCTCATTATTCTTTTTTAACATATCTGTTATATGCCTAACTATCTCAGCATAGTTAGGGATAAACCTTCTCAGGAAGTTGATACGCCCTAAGAACACCTGGACTTCTTTCTTATTCCTAGGGAGGGAGATACCATTTATAGCTTCCACCCTTTTAAGATCGATCTTGACCCCATCTTTAGTTACAATGTGTCCTAGGAGCTTACCCTCTTCTAGTGCAAACAAAGATTTTTGAGGATTTAGGGAAAGTCCATACCTTCTGCATTTCTCAAAATTTCTCTACAAATGTTGAATGTGCTCGGTGTCATCTTTCGAAAATACTGTTATATTATCTAGGTACACCACCAGAAACTTGTCTTTTTCCCCAACAAAAGTTATGTCCATAGCCCTCTGAAATGTAGCTCCTGCGTTGATCATCCCAAAAGGCATCCTAGCGTACATAAATGTACCCCAAGGCGTGGTGAAAGCATTCTTTTTCTGGTCCCCTGGGAGTACAGCCACCTAGTTATAACCCGAAAAACCATCCATCATAGACATCCTAGAGGCCCCCACCACCTTCTGCAGAATGTGGTCCATCCTTGGTAATGGGTAATTATCTTTCAGGGAGGCTCTATTCAAGTTTCTTAAATCCACACATAGCCTTATCTCTCCATTTTTCTTCCGGACAGGGACTAAATTTTCCACCCATTCAGAGTATTTCAATGGCACAATTATCTTAGCCTTTAACATCTTATTGATTTCCTTCTCAATGGAGGGGAGTAGCAGAGGATTAATTTGCCTGAGCTTCTGCTCATGGGGCCTTGCATCTGTCTTCAGGGGAATCTCATGCTGCAGAATGCTGATATCAAATGTCTTCAGGTCTTGATAGGACCATGCAAACACATCCCTATAAGACTGAAACAATTGCAGATACTTCACTTTGTAGTCATCCGGGACCTTTCTGGACAGTTTCACAATTTTGGGTTCAGCTTCAGTACCCAGATTTAGGTCCTCTACCTGGTTTTCATCTGTCATTTTATTGGGCTGCCTGGAGACATCATTTTTGTCGAATAACCTTTCCAGGGGCACCAGGCCTCTAGGGATGATGTTTCCCTTCAGCTGTAAAACTTTTCTCCCAGCCATCTTTTCTTCCCACTGGTTTTCTGATTGGTCCTCAGCATCATCTTCCTCACCATAGTCAATTTCCATATTAGAGAACTCCCCCACTATCTCTAGAAATATTTTCACTTGTTCATCATCCTCAAACACTTGCCATTGTTTGACATTGTCTGGAATCGATGGTCTGTACCTTACTTCTATCTCATACCTTAGGAGAGGATTTTGAGGTGGACGGAAAGTGCTAGCAGCTACTGCAAGTGAATCTACCGTCCTGTTCTGCTCCCGGGGCATGAACTGAATATTAAAAGCTAAGAAAAAATTATCCACCATGTCCCATACTTCATTCTCGTAGGCTCTTAAACGGGGATGTTTCGCTTGACATTGATTTCTAATCTGCCGAACCACTAATTCTGAATCACCCAAGACCTTCAGGGTTTGTATATTCATATTCCTGGCTGCCTATAGCCCTAGCAAGAGTGCTTCATACTCAGCCATGTTATTGGTGGCTTCATATTCTAATTTGAAAGATAGCGGGACCCATCTGCCAGTAGGGGAAATCAATAAAACACCAGCACCATTCCCTTCCCTGGAATTTGCCCCATCAAAATGAAGAGTCCATATCCCTGTCTCAGGGTCTTCTGGGGATTGTTGAGCCTTTATTTGACATAGGGAGGGTTCCTGGGCATAGCAGTAATCTTCCTCTAACATCAAGCATGAAAAGTCTCTGTCCTTACTGTAGACCGGTGAATTTTCTGAACAGTCAGCTTTGGTAACTGTTTTCACAAACCTGGTCTCTCTGTATAGTATCCTCTCCTACCCTCCAAAGATTGGAATGGTGGCATATGTTAGATCTAGCTTGATTGACCCGCCAATTTTTGTTCCCCAGGACCTTGATAGTAACATGCCAAAGCGGGCTGGGATGTCCGCCACCACAATGTACATTACTAGACTTTTAGCTGGGATTTGGGCCAGGTTGACTACCAGGTCCTTAATCATGCCTAAGCACTTAACTCTTTTGGATTCAAATGAGTACAGGTCCTGATATGGATGAGTGATCTGGAGTCCTAATTGTTCCATGACAGACATAGGCTATGGGAGGCTCCCGAATCTAGCATGCAGTTGTGGAGTAATAGGTCATGGATCACCAAGGACACACAGAAAGGAGGTGTAGTGGGGTCTAATTCCTTGACATGTGGACCAAAAACTACCATAGGTCTTTCTTCTTGTAAGTTAAGACTGTCAGGGATATATATTACTTCTGGGGGAAGTGTTGAGTCCCAAATTTGCACCTTTTCCATACACTTTTCCATACCTTTTTCACTCACCTAAACCTCCCAAATTGTCAATATCATGTGCAAAAGAGCATCTAACATGGTTTTTAATTATATTTTTGTGTTTACTATTTGATCTAGATTTTGTTCATTCAGCTGCGGAATCTTGCCACTTTCCGTAGCTGCTGCAACTTTCCGCAGCTATTTTGTGAAACTCTATGCTACAGGTGTCTACAAGGGAAACGAGCCACATGGGCAGGTCAGGAATGACATGGACATGGTTCGTGTCCTATTGGTTCAAGAAAACTCATCCAAAGAAGCCGCGGTCAAAGGCGTCCACATGGAAGTCAACCATGGAGTTTCATGTCGGCCGGACTCTGTTTCGTGTCACATAAAGATCCATACGGCCGTTTCTAAGCCTGCGGAGAATAAATCGACATCTGTACAGAGCTCTAGAGTCGAATTCAAGCATCCACCTCCCGTAGATTCACTTTCCAACACGGCCATGCTCCTATATCCGTGGACGTAGTGGTCTACGTGCTTTCCACCAGCATGAACTTTAGGAGACAGTTATAGTTTGTTGTTTTATATAATGCGTTTGCATACGCATATAGAGTTAGTCGATATTAGTGAATGTAGTCTCTGTTATCTTTTGATTAGTCTGCTCTGTAGTGATTACGCTGCACTTGTGCCGTAACATTACCATTCTATAATGACTGCTTTTTAATAAGAGAAGACTCTGTTTTTCAACTTAATTCGTATTTGAGGACCGTTGCCAAGGCTGGTGTAGAGGGCCCCTGCTCAGCTAAGGTTTTGTGCATTAGTGTATAATTTTAATTTCATTCCATTGTGTTATAATCCATTCATATGTTCATACAGTGCATTTGTTTCATTTCTGTTTATACACTTCCATAATTTCCATTTCATTTCTGTCTTTCATGTTTTATGTTGATAATCACTGATCAGTGTTCCTGTTTCAGGTTATGTATAGGCACGGCATTTTCATAGCTTTTCACCAAATGACATGGAACCAATATTGTTCTCATTGCTAGTTTTCTTCATAGCTTTGCTTAATTTCGCATTGCTTTGTCTATTCTGCTTTTCTTATCTCAGTAGTTAAATTTTAGATATATTAAGTCGCTCATAGCATCTTCAGGGCCAGCCCGAAAAGCGATGTACCTGGACTGATAAGGTGAGGGATTGTATTATGAAATGTGTAGTTTAGTATTAGTTTCTTTTCACAAATTTAGATATATTAAGCTGCTCATAACATCTTTAGTTGCCTCCGAAAGCCACAGCTGGACTGATGGTGAGGGATTGTATTATGAAATGTGTAGTTTAGTATTAGTTTCCTTTCTGTAAATTTAGATATATTAAATCGTGCATGACATCTTCAGTTGCCTCCGAAAGCCACAACTGGACTGATGGTGAGGGATTGAATCATGAATGTATGGTTTGATATTAGTTTACTTTCTGCAAGTTAGATATCAGTTACTCAAGTTGTTTATGATTACTTCCGAAAATCATAGCCGGACTAATGATGAAGGATCAGAAGATAAATTGATGTAATCTGATTTAGATTTATTTTGTTGCAATTTTGAATTTCCTTAAGCATAGTTTCTTTTGTGTTTAGTCGGCAGCAAGAATAGTTTGGTTTTCATGCTCACTAGTTTACTGTTTTGATTTATTAGATTAGCAGCACCTTTTCATTTCAACAGTACATTTTCATCTTATCATTGTAAATTTCAAATTGCTTTTAAAGTTTCAAGTTGGTAAATCATTATAGGGGATATCACTTCCTTGAACAAATATAACCAAACTTGTTTTCATTTTAGAATTTCCATTTCACCTTAGAAAAACCAAAAACTACAAAAAGTTAAGAAATAGGTTATCTTGCACATATAGTGCGCCGCACTTCATCAGCTTACGATTCCCAGATTGACAAATTAAATGCAGCAATTTAGGACACACTAAATTGACCAAACATTTTGGCGCCGTTGCCGGGGAAGTGTAACTAGGTAGCCAATTTCTTTAAAAAAAAAAACATAAAATCATAAAAGAAGGGAAAACTTGATAACTTCTTAAAGTATGCTCTCCTCTTGCACCTAGTGTGATCTGGAGGATCAGAAAAGAGAGTTATTGGTTTAGTAATTTCTTAAGTATGCTCTCTTCTTGCACCTAGTGTGATCTGGAAGATCAGAAAGAGAATTATTAGCCCAACTTTTTTTTAAAAAAATAAAAAAATGACATGCATAGAGCAAGATATTCTAGGGGAAGGTTTATAGCTAAAGCCAAGAGTTCAATTTTCACAACTCCATCTTCTTCAAGGCATAGACCAGATTCACCACCATCTACCCCTAGCCTTAAGATTTTTGGAAGTCAAGGAACAGCTGAATTAGAGGATTCTCCTATACCACCTACTAAACCCCACTTAGAAAACAAAGAGACTTTCTCTCATCCTTCCTTGGTAGAAGAACTAGAGGACTATAAGGACTCTAAAGAAACTATCATGGCAGAGGAAGTAATAAATATAGGTGGAGGTAGAAGAGGAGGAAACAATGGAGATAACAATGGTGAAGGAAATAATGGTAGAAATAGGGAAGGAGACAATTTGTTTGGATTCCCTATAGTTGATGAGGAAACTCATGCAACAATGAAAAATATCTCACCATCTGCTCTCCCTAACTTTTATGGATTGCGAAGTGAGGATCCTGAAACATTTCTGTTTGAGTTTGAAGTTGTGTGCCGAACTTATGACTATATGGAAGACTCTCAAAAACTCAAACTGCTTCCTTCAACATTGAAGGGATCTGCTTTGAAATGGTTCATGGGATTAGCCACTCAATCTATTAGGACTTGGAATGATATGAAACAAACATTTTTGGATAGATACTTGGACTATTGTATGCCCACCAATCACAAGGATGAGGTATTCAAAATGATGCAAAAAGAAGATGAAAATTGGGAAGACTTACTTGAAAGATTTCAATACAACTTGAAAAGAGCAAAGATGAGCAACTTAGATGATGAAACCTTGAAAGCCCTCATATTAAAAGCCATTAGAGATGAATGGATAGACATTTTAAACATGATGGGGAAAGGAGACATTTCTCAACTTCCATTTCATGATATAACAGAACTATGTATCCATCTCTCAAGAGGAAAATCTAAAACTGGAAAAGGGCCTAGGGATCCTTCTCTTATTAGGGCTAACAAATCTGCAACTGGATCAGTAAGTAGGGAAGAGATTGGTAATATGCTTGATGAGTTCAAAACTGATATCTTAGGGAGCCTTAGTGAACAACTAGACACCCTTAAAATCCAAAACAAGCAGAAAGCAGAAACAGATGCTTTAGCCATCTTTTGCCCGAAATGTAGAAAGAAACATGCTTTAAGGGAATGTCCCTTGGATGCAAAAGTTGTAGAAACATGTATGATTTGCTCAGAAAATCATGAGATCAAGGATTGTCCTTCAATTCCTGGACTCAAAGCTGTTTTTCAAGAAGATCCAAACTCAGTAGAATCTCTCTGTTTTGTCGCAAGGAGACCTTGGCAGGGACAACAAACTCAAGGGTTTAATAACCCGATGAATCTTCAAACCCCACCAAATTGGAATCCTTGGCAACAACCTTGGCCCCAACATCAGAATTCATATCAGCCATGGGTACAAGGGATGCAAAATCCTTATGGGAGATTTGCTCAATTTTATCAATATCCTCCATCTTTTCAAAATCAACAAGCTCCACAACTTCCAAGCCCAAATCCACAAATTTCATTGCCATTTCCACAACAACAATCTTCTCAACAAAATACAAATCCTCAGCTCATTCTCCCATACCAACAGAAGACAAATCAACTTCCAGCTCAGCCATTGCCAAATCCTAACAATAAGAATCCTCAGAATACTTATATGGTAGAAGGACAACAATTTCCTACCTATATGATTGTTCCTCTCAACGATGTACAACTCAGATCTGGTAGAGTTTTAGAAAAACCTTCTATAGAGATTCAAGAGCAAGATACCTCTGAGGAGGACTCTCTTCAAGTTAATAAGGGTTCTGAGGAAGAGTCTCTTCAAAATTCAAGCATGCAAAAAGAAAAAGAAAAGTTAACACCCACAACTCCTATAGTTGAGCAACTTGCATCTTCATCTATGCCTCCTTTTCCGGAAAGACTACAAATTGATAAGGGGGTGGAAAAACAAATCTTGTTGCCTAACTATGACTTTCTAGATGAATTGAAGAATGTTTGTATCAAGATTCCATTGCTACAAGCCATTCGAGAAATTCCTATTCTAGCAAAAAACCATAAAGGAGTTGAGTTTCAAAAGACCAGGAAGGAAGCTAAAGGACACAAGAAGAATCCACCTGGTAGGAAAGATTGCAGACATTATGATGGGAAAAATTACCATGCAG
The DNA here is from genome assembly GCA_034641835.2 of Pinus albicaulis. NCBI lineage: Eukaryota > Viridiplantae > Streptophyta > Pinopsida > Pinales > Pinaceae > Pinus > Pinus albicaulis. The sequence goes on along the minus strand of CM076582.1, from coordinate 1,225,186,214 downwards.
AAGTATGTAGATCCAGGAAGTCCAATTGTCAAGACACATATAAATGGGATAGAAATTCCAAACACATTGATTGACTTAGGGGCCGCTATCAACATTATGAGTAGACAGACTATGGAACAGTTAAAACTTCCTAACCTTCTCTTTACACCTACTTTACTGCAACTTGCAGATCGATCGGTTATTAAACCAGATGGTGTATTAGAAGATATTTCAGTCTCCTTAGATTCTTGGGAATATCCAATAGACTTTATGATTTTGACTCCCAAAAGTAATCTAGGAGGACATCCAATTATCTTAGGAAGACCTTGGCTGGCCACAGCTGATGCTTTTATTAGTTGTAGATCTGGAGACATGTACATTTCTAATGGTAATTCGACAAAGAAATTCAATTTGTATCCTCCTGCAAGAGCAATTACAGAAATAAGAGACAATGAATGGGTCGATGATGAGAACACTATACAACCTGTCTTTACCATTTCTGAAATTAGTGAGGATAGTCAAATTCTGAACACATTAGAAAATTTTGAGATAACTTCAGAATATGACCCCACACAATTTCAGTTGGAATCTGACATAGAATATTTATCATCAAGACAAATGTCTCTTTACTCTACGGAAGAGTTTGGTAATTCTGCTATTGAGATTTTTCCAGAAAAGACATTGAATATCAACAAACATCTGGAGAAGTCACAACAAGAAGAACTAACCAGAATCTTGCAAAAACATTCTACTTCATTTGCATGGGAGTATACTGACATGAAGGGTATTGATCCTAAGACTTGCATCCATCATATCTATATTGAGGAAAACAGTAGACCAATCAGACAAACTCAAAGAAGGATGAATCCAAATCTTAGGGAGATAGTGAAAGAAGAGCTCCAAAAACTTCTCAATGTAAACTTCATTTATCCAATTTCAGATAGCCGATGGGTTTCTCCTTTCGTTATAGTACCTAAAAAGAATGGTAAATGGAGAGTATGCATTGATTACAGGGAATTGAACAAAGCAACTTTGAAGGATCACTTTCCTTTGCCTTTTATTGATCAGGTATTAGATACATTAGCAAGTAAAAAGTACTTTTCATTTTTGGATGGTTTTAGTGGCTATAATCAAATACAGGTAGCACCTGAAGATCAAGATAAGACCACATTTACTTGTCCATGGGGAAATTTTGCCTACCGAGTGCTTCCTTTTGGGTTATGTAATGCACCTGCAACATTCCAAAGAGCAGTACTAGGAATTTTTTCTGATCTAATCCATGACTGTGTAGAGGTTTATATGGATGATTTTACAGTTTATGGTAATTCATTTGAAGAGGCATTAGAAAATTTGGAAAAAGTCCTTATAAGATGTAAAGAAACAAACCTTTCATTAAGCCATGAAAAATGATTTATGATGTTTACTAAAGGTATTGTTTTGGGGCATCATATTTCAGGAGATGGGATTAAGGTTGATAGATCAAAAGTTGAAGTCATCTCCAAGTTGCCTATTCCAAATTTTCAAAGAGATGTTAGAAGTTTTCTAGGATTTACTGGTTACTATAGAATATTTATAGAAAAATTCACTAAAATAGCATCTCCACTCTTCAAGTTGCTTACAAAAGACTGTGAATTTAAATGGGATCCTGATTGTCAATCCGCTTTTGAAAATTTGAAAACAAGAATATCTGAAGCACCTATCCTGAGAGGACCAAATTGGAAACTTCCTTTCCATATTTCTACAGATGCTTCAGATACAGCTCTTGGAGATGTGTTGGGTCAAAAAGATTTAATTCCTTATGCCATTTATTACACCAGTAAAAATTTGACTCCCACAGAGTTGAACTATACTGTGACTGAAAAAGAGTTCTTAGCTGTCGTTCATGCAATTAATAAGTTTAGACATTACATAACAGGCTATGAAACTTTTATTCATACTGACCATTATGCAATTAGATATTTAATGAACAAACCTGTTACTAATGGCAGAGTGACAAGATGGCTTTTACTTTTGCAAGAATTCAATATTATTGTGTTGGATAGACCAGGAAAACAGAATACAGTAGCTGATTTCTTGTCTAGGATTCAGAATACTAAAGAAGATTCTCCTGTAGAAGATAAGTTTCCTGATGAATACTTGTTTTCAGTAACTATTAAGACCCCTTGGTATGCAGATATTGCTAACTATTTGGTTATAGGGAAACTACCTTCACATTTATTTCCAAGTGAAAAACGAAAAATTATTCAGGAGATTTCAAAATATTCATGGATTTCTAACGAATTGTTTAAAACAGGGCCAGATCTTGTGATCAGAAGATGTGTCAGGGAAGATGAAATGCCTGATATTCTTAAGGCATGTCATGATGAACCATGTGGCGGACACTTTGCAGACAAAAGGACGGCCTATAAAATCCTCTCTTTAGGATATTATTGGCCTTTCCTCTTCAAAGATGCAAAACAATATGTCAAAAGGTGTGACAGCTGCCAAAGAGTAGGGAAACCTACCCTTTCAAATGAAATGCCATTGCAAACATAGGTACTCATTGAACCCTTTGAAAAATGGGCTTTAGATTTCATTGGACCTATTAATCCACCATCTAAGCAAAGGAAGTATATATTGGTTTGTACTGATTATGTTACTAAATGGGTAGAAGCTAAAGCATTAGTATCTGCTACTGAAAATTCAGTTGTTCATTTTATTTATGAGGATATTTTTACTCGCTTTGGTGTTCCAAGAGAAATTGTGACAGATCAGGGGAGCCAATTCACATCCAATTTGGTGGAAAAGTTGATGGAAGAATACAAAATCAAGCACAGAAGATCTACTCCTTACCATCCACAAGAAAATGGTCAAGTGGAGTCCACAAACAAATTTCTTGAAAGTATCATCACCAAAACTGTTCATCTACATAGGAGAGATTGGGCAGAAAGGCTTCCAGAAGCCTTGTGGGCCTACAGAACTACATGGAGGAATACAACAGGACATTCTCCCTATGAACTTGTTTATGGGAAAGAAGTCTTGCTTCCCATTGAGTTCCAAGTCAAGACCTTCAAGATAGCAGTTCAGTTGGGGATGGACTTATCAGAAGCCCAAAAGCATAGAATGGAGCAGTTGAATGAGCTAGATGAGATCAGACAAGAAGCAATTCTAAGAACCGATCTAGTTCAATATCAAAGAACTAAATGGCATGACAAATATATCAAAGAGAAGAAGTTTCAAGAAGGAGATTGGGCATTGTTATTTGACTCCAAGTTTAAAGATTTTCAAGGGAAATTTCAGATTCATTGGCTTGGGCCATATGAGATTGACAAGATCTTTAGCAATGGAGCTGTAAGAATCAAGACCATTGATGAGTTTCAAACTCCTCTTATTGTGAATGGACATAGATTGAAAGTTTATCATAAGCCACTCTCTAAAGAGGATTTTGTCAAGATGTTTCAAGAAAGTTCTGCAATCAGGCTGGTACAGAAGAATTCTTCTTCTCCACCAGCCTAGCTTTTGTTTTTTAGTTTAAAAAAAAAAAAAAAAAAAAAAAAAAATGGTATAAGCCTGAAAACCAATCATTGATTGGCAGTCTTATGCAGAAAATATAGGGTGAAAATCAGGAACACCTGACACTATATTTTCCAAAAAAAATCTCTCTTTCATTTCACAAGCTTTGTCACCACCCACTCCATTTCATTCCACTTCATTCCATTTCATTTCACTTCATTCCACTTCATTTCATTCCATTCCATCAATAAAAATCTTTTTCATGACCATTTCCATCTGGTCATTTGTCACTTGTTCATTTCTATTCAACCAAGTAATAGCTGTGTCAGTTTCCGCAGCTGACATCTGTTTCCGCAGCTGACTCCAGTTTCCGCAGCCAGAAGCAGATTCCGCAACTACTACTCTGTTTTCAAAGAGAATGTACAGTCAGATGTTATTGCCATAATTAGAAAATAAAATGCAGGTGAGAGGATCAATGGAGCATTCAAGACACCAATGGAGATCAATCAGTTGAAGACCAAGGGCAAAGGCAAAGATTCCAAAGGTATGAATAAAATTTATCTCAAATAGTATTGAAAAACACATTTTTATATAGTTCTGAACCATGAGCTCTATCCATTACGCGCAATGATTATATTGACAGTTCCGTAACCTTTCACGATCTCCATATTATCCTCTTGCATTCATTCACAAATGGTTTTATCATTAAAAGTCCGATTTTCACTCATGTTCCAATATCCCACCGGAGATAATGAGACGTATTTGATTTGACCAAGGACTCTTGCAGCCGCATAAATCCATAACCGTTGATTGAAACGTGTTCATATTTATTGCGCAGCCACCAAAATTCAAAACGCTGCCGAATGTGTTATACTTTGTTAATCTCTTTGTCGTGTCTCTGCTGTGTTTACGAAACCCCACTCTGCTCATTCTCACTCCCTGTTTCACTCCATTTCGTTCCTTTTGCTCATTCTCACTTCCGTATATCTACCCACAGTCTCACTCCATTCCGTTTATGATACATCCCCACAGCCATTGTGCTCGTTCCTGTGCATTCAATCATTCTATTTCCATTTGAAACCCTCACGAAGGCAAATTTGTGAAGAACAGAGAAGTGAAATGGGAAAATTGCTAAGAGCAGAGCCGGAAGGACCGAAGTTTATAGAGGGATATCCGCAAGTAAAGGAGATATTGAAGAAAGAAAAATGGTTGTGTTTTATCCAGAAATTCAGAGGTTACCACAAAGAAGTTACGAAATCATTTGCAAGGTCGTTTGATGGTTCAGAAGCAGAAATTGGAGACCTTAAGTTTGTGGTCAATGAAGCATCTATAGCAACAGCCACGGAACTTCTTCAGGAGGGAGAGCGTTGGTTCAAAAATAAAAGCATCAGTGATGAGGTATGGAGAACAATCTTACGAAACCAAGGTATGGATATAACTGCTTTTAAAAGAAGAATTCCTGTGCATGCATTGAAAGAAGAATGGGCCACTTTATTGCTAGTTGTTCAGAAATTCATTACATGTGAAGGCCGTTTTGGGTCCATGTACATGTACCATACCAGGCTATTGATGAATTTTCTAGAAAATCAAACTCTCAATCTCCTATATTTTTTATTCAATAGCTTGAAGAAAATGGCTGTGACTATTCAGAAACACTTAGGAGATGTAGAGCCTCATCTATATCACCACGGCCTTATAAAAATTCTGATTGAAAAGGAGTTAAAGGAAAGAAAAGACACATGGGAAAAATTTCTAGTTAGAAATTTCTTTGAGGAACCTCAGGAAATTCCTGAAGGTAGTTCAACAAGAAGGAGTAGAAGAAAAAGAATAAATGTTGAAACCCAAATTACTCCTACTCAGGAAATTCCTGCAGTTAGCACAACAAGAAGAAGTAGGAGGAAAAGAACAATTGATGAAATCCAAAATACTCCTACTACTACTATGGAAAGAACTGATAGGGAAGAGAGACTGGTAAAAAGGAAGAAGAAGGAAATCAAGGGTAAGAAGCCAATAATACCAAAAGAGAAAGAAACTATTGAGGCTGTACATAAAACTCCTTCTTCTGAAGAAGAAGATCATCAAATGCTATCTTAAAGATTAGTTTATCTTCAAAAACAGTCATCTATATCCAAGAAGGCAGAGAAAGGAAAAAAGGAACAAAAGGATAGTGTACCACAGCGTGTGAGGAGAAGCAGCAGACTTAAGGGGAAATTGAGAAAAACGCAAATTAAGAGTCCTCATTTCATTGATTTGGGTGAAGAGACATCTGAACAGTCCCCAACTGACCATAGTCCATCTCAGTCAGTTAGTGAACCTGGTTCATTTCATTCCCAATCAGACAATGAGCATACTCCATCTTATTCTCAGCAAAATATTGATGTAAGCCCTTCGCGGCCAGATTTTGAACATAACTCTCCTTCACAGCATTTTGGGGACAGCCCAATAAAAATGACACCTGAAATAGACCCCAAGCAGCAGGAAGTATATGACTATATAGAATCTTTGGAAAAGGCAACCACAGGTCCAAGTACTTCTTCCATTCAGCCTCATACATTGCAGGATGATTTAGTTCAATCATTAAAACAGGAAATTTTTGAGCTGGAGCTTTTAAATAGGCACATCAAAAATGAAAATGAAACATTGAAAGAACAAGGCAAGCTCGACAAGATCATCCATGATAATACTATGTTACATTTGGGAATATGGCAAAAGAAGAATAAGAAATTGAAAAGGAAATGCCAGAAATTGAGCAGAGCACTTGTAAATATCAAATTTAGATGCTTAATGAAGAAACCCAGAATGATGGCAGTACCAAGGAAGAAGAGAAGAGGATTGGATGTGCTGGCTTAAGTGTCAAGGCACATGAATTGAACAAAGAGTATCAAAATTTTGGTTGCATGAGGACATGCAACACCTTCACAGTGGGGGTATGTTGAGTCCCAAATTTGCATCTTTTCCATACACTTTTCCATACCTTTTTCACTCACCTAAACCTCCCAAATTGTCAATATCATGTGCAAAAGAGCATCTAACATGGTTTTTAATTATATTTTTGTGTTTACTATTTGATCTAGATTTTGTTCATTCAGCTGCGGAATCTTGCCACTTTCCGCAGCTGCTGCAACTTTCCGCAGCTATTTTGTGAAACTCTATGCTACAGGTGTCTACAAGGAAAACGAGCCACATGGGCAGGTCATGAATGACGTGGACATGGTTCGTGTCCTATTGGTTCAAGCAAACTCATCCAAAGAAGCCGCGGTCAAAGGCGTCCACATGGAAGTCAACCATGGAGTTTCATGTCGGCCGGACTCTGCTTCGTGTCACATAAAGATCCATACGGCCGTTTCTAAGCCTGCGGAGGATAAATCGACATCTGTACAGGGCTCTAGAGTCGAATTCAAGCATCCACCTCCCGTAGATTCACTTTCCAACACGGCCATGCTCCTATATCCGTGGACGTAGTGGTCTACGTGCTCTCCACCAGCATGAACTTTAGGAGACAGTTATAGTTCGTTGTTATATATAATGCGTTTGCATACGCATATAGAGTTAGTCGATATTAGTGAATGTAGTCTCTGTTATATTTTGATTATTCTGCTCTGTAGTGATTATGCTGCACTTGTGCCGTAACATTACCATTCTGTAATGACTGCTTTTTAATATGAGAAGACTCTGTTTTTCAACTTAATTCGTATTTGAGGACCGTTGCCAAGGCTGGTGTAGAGGGCCCCTGCTCAGCTAAGGTTTTGTGCATTAGTGTATAATTTTAATTTCATTCCATTGTGTTATAATCCATTCATATGTTCATACAGTGCATTTGTTTCATTTCTGTTTATACACTTCCATAATTTCCATTTCATTTCTGTCTTTCATGTTTTATGTTGATAATCACTGATCAGTGTTCCTGTTTCGAAAGTTGGTAGATAGGCAAATTTCAAGGCTTTAAGTAGCTTTTTGACTAATGGCGTGGAACTAACATTGTTCGCCGCTAGTTTGCTTTTCAGCAGCTTTTGCTTTAATTTTCAAGATTGCTTGTTCATTTCGCCTTTCTTTATCTCGTCAAAGAGTTAAATTTAGATATACCAATGTCATAGCACTGGGCTGTTCTCCGAACCACACCGGGCCGATGAGGGATTGTATTATGAAATGTGTAGTTTAGTATTAGTTTCTTTTCTGCAAATTTAGATATATTAAGCTGCTCATAGCATCTTCAGTTGCCTCCGAAAGCCACAGCTGGACTGATGGTGAGGGACTGCATTATGAAATGTGTAGTTTAGTATTAGTTTCTTTTCTGCAAATTTAGATATATTAAATCATGTATGACATCTTCAGTTGCCTCCGAAAGCCACAACTGGACTGATGGTGAGGGATTGAATCATGAGTGTATGGTTTAGTATTAGTTTATTTTCTGCAAATTAAATATCAGTTACACAAGTTGTTTATGATTACTTCCGAAAATCATAGCCGGACTAATGATGAAGGGTCAGAAGATAAATTGATGTAATCTGATTTAGATTTATTTTATTGCAATTTTTAATTTCCTTAAACATAGTTTCCTTTGTGTTTATTCAGCAGCAAGAATAGTTTGATTTTCATGTTCACTAGTTTACTGTTTTGATTTATTAGATTAGCAGCACCTTTTCATTTCAGCAGTACATTTTCATTTTCTTTCAAGTCTTATCATTGTAAATTTCAAATTTCTTTTAAAGTTTCAAGTTGGTAAATCATTATAGGGGATATCACTTCCTTGAACAAATATAACCAAACTGTTTTCATCTTAGAATTTCCATTTCACCTTAGAAAAACCAAGAACGAAAAAAAGTTAAGAAAGAGGTTATCTTGCACATATAGTGCGCCGCACTTCATCAGCGTACGATTCCCGGATTGACAAATTAAATGCAGCAATTTAGGACACACTAAATTGACCAAACAGGAAGCATGAAAGAGGTGACCTGAGACTGATATGCAGGTTGCTTTAACAATTTAGTCAGGGGGACTGGGATTTTAACTTTATCTAGTTCTTTTTGTAGACTGAAAGCTGAGGATGGCTTATCTATCAACACCTCTTTAGATTCTTTCTCCTTAGAGTCTGTGCTCTGTGGGGGAGGCTTGACTTCTTTTATGACTGGCTTGACATTAGGAGGAGTAGTTGCTTGTGAAGATGAAGAAGCTTGAGTATCAAAATGCAAAGGCTGGTTAAGAGGTTTCTTACCTTTCTCAGGGGCTTTCCGATCAGTTTCCTCTGGAGCAGGTGCTGACTTCTGGGGTGTATCCTCCTCATCATCCCGAGTGAGGGTTCTCTTTCTAGAGGACCTGAGGTCATACTTTCTGTTAAACTGATCTTGCATGAAGTCAACGAACTGCTTACAGTAATCATCAATCTTGGGCTCTTCAGCATCCTCGTTGGCCTTCTGTTCAGAGCGAGCTTGCACTTCGCCCTCCTCACTTTCATGTACAGGACATTCTATGTCATCACTGTCTGAGAAAACAAGACATGCCTCCTCTTGTTCATAAGCAGGATCTTCAGGAGAAGCCTCTACTTGCCCCTCCAAGTATAGAGGATGTGGTACCTGGCCTTGTTGCTCTTTCTATCCCCTCTGCAGTATCTGCAAGGGTGGTTTCCTGTGTTGAGGATTGAATCCTCTGTTTGGAGCATTCTGGAAATTCTTTGAGGGAGAATTCTTGGTCTCTATCTCAAGCTTGACCAACTTACTTGAGAGGTTCTTGATCATCCTATTCATTTCCTCAATATTATCATTGGCCGAATCTTTTTCTTGTCCTGAAGTGGATACTTCCTCTTTTCCCCTCCTTCTAGCGTCCTGTTCTTGTTTCCCTTTGGATTTCCCAGTCGAGACAAAATTTTCTTCTATCTCCAGTACGTCTGTCTGTCATCGTCCAGAGTAGCTAGTTTTCTCTCTCTCAATGAGAAACCGAATTCAGAATCAAATGCCGCCACAAAAAAGACCTTAGCAACGGTCTGGTGAGGCTTCATTTCGGCGGGGAGACTCAGGTACAACTTGTTGAATCTTCTGATAAACTCTGACACCCCTTCGTTATGTTTCTTTTTCAGAGTGTTAAATTCGGTAAGAACATTACCATGATCTTTATTTTCTCCCCACTTTTTGATGAAGGCGTCCTCCATTGCCTCCCAAGTGTTGATGGAAAGAGCTCCAAGTGTTTTGAACCATTTTCTAGCCTCCCCATCTAAGGATTGCACGAACAGCCTTAGAACTACGTCCAGATGTTCCACATTAAAATTCTCTGCGAAAGAGTAGAAAACTTCAACATGTTTCTGGGCTTCAATATCATTCTCACCACTAAATCTGGGCAGAATATTTAAATAATCCTGCAGCATATCATTTAGTACTGTAGGTAGCTCCAAAGGAGCATATCTATTTTGCAGGAAGCCAGGGACATTCGCCATTAGGGGAGGTGGAGGTAATACAAGAGATTGAGATGTAGGGGGAGGAGGAGAAGGTGGGAGTGAAGAATGGATAATGATGGGGATGTAGTGAACAACGACTACCTCAGTAACTTCCTTAATCTCCTCAACTTCAGGGGTGGGGTGGAAAGAGTAATGTGGATTATAACTAGACTCAGCTTCGTCTTTAATATGGACACCTCCCCGAGGTGGGCTCTCTGAATAGTAACCAGTATCTCTTATGATAGGGTTAGGGCCTTGTATTTGAGCGATTTGAGAGGAAGAGGACGAAAGATATGGAAAGTTTTCTAGGGAGAATTCTGGGATCTCGGTATGAACAGACTGCCTCTCCCTCCAGCCTCTTCTGTGTAGGATCCTTTCGGGGTCAGACACGGAAGGTGTCTTTGGCTGAGACGTACCTAACCTTAGGTGTGGCTTGCGAGGAGCCAGGACGGCAAAAAGGTTTAATTGAAAGATGATTGTGGAGTCGCCAAGGTGAGGGGTGTACAACTCTCAACTCTTCGTGCTAACCTAACTAAAGAGTGAATGGATTTTGTCGAGGCCCAGGGATCTTAAATTTCTTCAACTTCGTCCCCGGCAATGGCGCCAAAAAGATGTTGTAGCTCCTAGAGACAGCCCTGAGCTGTTAAATACCAGTGCCTGGGACATCTTAAATGGTAGAGGATTATAGAATACATTTCAGACTCAGTATTAGCTTCGGACTCTCTCTACCTTATCAACTTATGTAAAACTTCATCACATGGGTGAGACCAAACGACCTTCGGATTGTAGCAAACTGTAAAGACTGCATAAAGATGAGAAATGAATCTTCAACACATATATACTCCAGACAACTGAGAGATATCTTTCATCATAGAGGGCGAGGTTCTCAACAACATATAGATACTTTAGACAAAAGATATTTGAAGCGCAGAAAATAGTAGGGGAGTACTAACTATCAATGAAATGGTGCTCGGAAAACCAAATTCAACATGATATGGGCTTAAGAGCTAAGAATCCATACATATCCATTGATCTAGCAAGAGTAACATTTCACAATACTTAATACAGAGGAAATATGAATGATACGAAAAGCGAAATGACTTATCGTGTATGAGCCATATTTAAAGCAGCAAGTACCAGTAAAACATAAGTATCAGACAGCGATAAATTCATACTCTAGCTGGCATGTTCCTCGCATTCCAAGACACGATAAAAGGAAATCGATAACAATGGAGATAACAATGACACAATATCACAAAGGAAGAATTACAAACTATACAGCATCAAGACTGGAATCCTTATACATAATCACAACTTCTCTCCGTTGAAACCCCACGGGCTCTGTGCATTTGCATTGATGATTCACAACAAGTATACAAAAACTTATACACTGCAATTTTCTTCCGGAAATCTGGAACCTATTTTTCTCATTGGATTTACCTTATATATGCTTCTTTCCATCTCAGCGAGAAGATATTTTTCGGAAAAATATCTTCTTCGCATAAACAAAATTTGTTAAATGTCATTTTCAAAACAGAAAAATTCATGATGAGGAATCAAGCCTCCCATCATGTATGATCAGGCCCTCGGTTGTTTTTAAAAACAGAAAATTAAGCAACAGTTTGGTGAAAAAGTAAAATGCAAGAGTGGGGAAAACAACCCACTCGAAACTTAAAATAAATTAACTGAGTAAAAGTAAAATAGGTCGTTAAGGCCGAATCATGAGTTGACAAAGAATCATAGGTGCGACTGAGTGGAGGCAGTTGCTGATTCAGGCGGGGGAACGTTTGCGGATGAACTGGCATGCTGGCTCATAAACTACGCACACCTCTGGTGACTGTCCGCAGATGGCTCGGGCATTGCTGAGAACCCCTCCACCTCGATAAAGGCCTCAGTGAGGGCGTGGAAACCTGCCCCAGTAGGAATCTTGTGTTTAATCAAGTGGAGGAGGTTGAACTCTTTTCGCAGGGATGAAACAATCGTGTCGGCTTTGAGCTGAGCTGCTTTGCCCGTCTGAAGGTCAATTCGGTCTCTTTCTTCTTGCAAGCATGCTGTGTATTGGTCCAAAGGCAAGAGCACGGAAGGGGTGGTCGGGTCCCAGCAGGAGGGGAGTCCGGCTGTCATGATCTCACTCCATACCTTGTCGAATCGTCCAACGTTAGCAACCACCTGTTGGCGAGCTCTCGAAGCTGCGACTCGGGCCATCTCTTTGTTGATAATTTTGCGACACTCAATAGCCTCAGTGAATCGGCTAGGAATACCATGCTTCTCCATGTCATCTGATCCCAGCTCGTTGAGGAACGAAATGTACTCTTTGGCATGTTGGACCCTGTTAGACAGATCAAGGTCTGCCTCCTGCAGTTTCCTACTGAGATAGGGTATAGCAGACTTATGCTCCCCCATAATCCTTAAGAAGCCCCATTGCTCAGTCACAGCTGAGATTATATCTGACCAGATTATACTCCTAGCCTCGAGAAGGGTGAGATTTCCCTTTGCACGGCTTCTCATGTCTACAATAGTTTTTTGTTGATCTGTCGTTATCTTCTTCTCTTGCTCTATTTATTTTTGCAACCCTTCATCTATTCTGGTGTTTTCGGCCAGAGAGTTTTCCAGGTTCGTGATCCTTTGCCTTGCTGTAGACGCTTGCTTTTCCAATATCTCAATCTCAGCTCTTGCTGCGGACAATTGCTCAAACAAAGAGCTAGTTCCACTTGACACCACAGTTGGCTGGCAGCTGTGTGAGTCCCATCTAGCTTGTAGCTCTGTTGCTTTATTCTGTAACACGTTGATTGTTTCGGCCATCTTTTCTTTTTCCTCCCTTTCTTTTGATAGCTTGGAGGACAGTTCTACTTTTTCTTGCGCCACCTGTACCAGTTCAGCCATCTGGACATGGTGAGCGGCTGGTATACGGGCCTGACTTTTTGCCGATGCAACTTACTTCTGCAGCTGTTCAATGAGAGCTGCTTGTGTATTTGTCCCCCCCGTATCTTTGCTCTTGATCAGGTCCTGGAGGACACGCACCTGATTTGCTCTGGCGCGGCAGCTAACTTGTTCGGCTGTCAGGGTAGCCCTCAACTGGCCATGTTTCTGCTCTAATTTCTTTAGCGCGAGGGTGACCTGCATCAGTTTATCTTTCATCATATCGCATATCGTCTGGAACAGGTCGCACATGTCGTTGGCTGGTACCTTCTTCATGTCGATGGCAAACTCGAGCACCCGATAGCTAGGGACATCAGAATTAGGATCCAGGATAGCTTCTGCCATAGGCAATACCAGGCTTTCGGTGTCCGCGTTGATGGAGGCAGAGAGCCTGGTATGGTACTTCTCAACATATCCCCCCAGCTCATCTTTGTACTTGTCGCGGATCGCTTTATTCGCCTGATCCCTTTCAATTGCCCTGGGCGAAGTATGCTCTATGATAGCCTGCGTGACCTCTGTGAAATCAGAAGAAGTGGTACTGTCTCTTAGCACCATTATCCCTGCCTTGCCTTTATCCAATTTACCATACACCGTGAAGGGTTCCAATAGTTGCTCCGCCCCTATGACTTTTGCCTCACTGGAGGTTGTTCTTTGTCTTTTGGGAGGAGGCACTGCCCCTGAGGTACCTGCTTCTTCTCCTCCTTCTCCACCTGTGCCTCTATCAACATTCTCTTCCTCCCTTGTAGCAGATGAATCTGTCTCCATCTGCGAAAACTAGGGCCAAGTTTCGAGATTAGCCCTCCATTCCATAAATGGCCTCGGCTCATGCATGTAGGGTGCAGACCCGTTCCTTTTTTTTTTGTTCAAGATAATTTCTCGAGGGTCATAAGCCTAGCTTTTTCCCAGTCTTAGGTCTAGACCTTGCAACATTTTCTCAATGATCGGGAGGGCATGTCTCGAGTTTACCATGAAGGGGCCAATTTCAATGGGAAGCCTTAGGATGTAGCCCTTCTTGGCAGGAAAAAAATGGAGCTGGTCAGCCTTGAGGGCCTGCCGGATGTATTCGAGTGCATAAACTTGTCGGACAGGAAACACTGGCAGCCGGTAGGGGGCAACTTCGGCTCCATATACCTGAATTTCGGTGTAGTCCTCGAATAGAAACCAATCTCCAGTACTCTGGGATTTTCCGGCTTGCAGCCAGCTTTTCATTTCTGGAAAGACCACAGGGGAATGCGAGTCATGAATGATGGTATAGGCAATAGACATAAAACTATTCACAAAACTGGAGTAACCCTCCCCCTTAGGTAATTGACGCATAGAGAAATTCCAGTCGAAGACTGGTCTGGGTTGGGAATTCTCAAGATAAACTTTGTCTAACCCCAAGCCCTCAAACTTATCGGTGTGCTGGTACAAGAAGAGATAAAAAACCATTGAACAGAAACGGAACTGACGGGTTTGTGGAAGCTCCTGGAATTGGGTTCGAAGGGTTGAGGAGAGGAAAACCGGAATATCTAAAACTACCCCTTTTTGGGACATGAGCCATAAAAAATGAACGCACACCGTGGAAATGTCTTCTGGACTCCCTACCCCCAAAAGGCCATCAATCAGAGAGAGAATGGGCCGAACCTATTTAACGAACAAACTTAATGGGAACGGCTCTATGGCGGGAAGAGAAGTAGCCTGGTCGACGGTTATAGAGGAAACGAAGGCTCGCCGGGCCTCCCATGGCTATTTGATAAACTGGGCTGCCAAGGCCGCGTCCTTGAAACTAACATATGTGGCGCTGGTAGGGAAGTGGAGGGCTTGCTTGATAACATCGGGAGAAAGGGAAAGAACCCTGTTCCCCTGAGGGGAAGTGAAGGTGCCCCAGTGCTCGTCGAAAACATCTCTGAGCCAGGTGATGAAATCAACCACAGAATGAACTTGAGGGGAAATTTGATGGTATAGGCCCGACACGACTACCCGGTAACAGTCTGTGTTCTTAAGATGGCGACTGAAAAGCAAGGGTTTAATGTTGCGGATGTCGAATGGGTATTTGGGGTCACAAATACCAGCTTGCAAGTCAAGGAGAGGATCGAAACCAGGGGGATTCCTAGATTCACGGACCTAGGGGGTCTCTGGTTCACTCTTCTTTGGCGTTACCCTTCCCATGGCCGACATTCACGAATTTGAAAAATCGAAAGGAAAACAGAGGGAGAATGAATAATGGAATACCTAAATGGAAGGTAAGTCTGCTCGAGAAAGCGACACAGGGAACTCTGACAATGATTGGGGTAGACCAGGTGCTCTTTCCTTCTTGGTATACGTCGTAGACGGGAACCTGTGACCTTTTACTAGAGCGAAATACGGAGGGAATGTTATCTCTGGACTGGGTAATTTGAGGTAAAAAGACGGATGGGTAAAACGAATGAAGGCAAGTGTCCTAAGGACACTAACAGTGAGGCACGCGGTGCATAAAGATTGGGTGTGTCAGAGTGCAGGTGGGCGCCTCCTGCCGGGTTTAATACTGGTACGAGTCTCAGTACCAGCTGACCTAAAAGACTTTACCTTACCTTTTTACCGTATGCGCTGTATAACTCCTGAAACATATGAGCTCTTATGCAGATTAAAAACACATCCTGCCCATCGTGAGGGTCCACCTCTCGATCTGCCACGTCACCGCACCATGCGGCATGCTCCCGCCACCTCCTTCTAACCTTGAGTACCCACCACGCTACGCTGTCACAATTCTGCGGGGGTATGGATCTCCTCCTTCCCTCACTGCTCAACCCCCTCAGAATTTCCCTCGTGCGTCCTCACGTGGTGGAAATTTCTTTTAGTACATAGGTTTTACATTTAGTGCAGCATTCCATTTCCTTTTATATCTCCTGTTAGCCTTTTGGCTTTACACTTCATCCTTTTTTTGTTAATTCCCCATCGGCTTTAACGCGCGTGGCTTTCATTACCTTGTCTCCTTTCGACCCACCTTTGAAATATTTTTCCCCTTGATACAAAGTTTAATACATGGCTTGTTAACCTTTTAATACACCCATGACTAATGTTAAAGATTGAACAACACTTGGCTCCTAGTTTTGATTTCAGTTGTGGTTTCCCCCAAACTGAGATCATGGGGGAGGGCGTTGCCGGTTACAGCCCCCTGTCTAGGATCTCCCTGAATACAGATTACTGTTGCCTAGGTGACCTTAGATCAAGGACCTAACCAAGCTGTCAGCAGTAATTGATGTTCTTGATAACTCAAGAGGATGAGGCAACCAGGTTTCCTTTTCCCTGGTTGGTGTATGGTGGCTTGGGGGGAGGAGGGACAAATGGTTGTCAATCTGGTGACCTTCGTTCCTCCTGTAGGTACCAAATGGTACGCGGTTCATCATTAATAGACTGGATGGAGAGATCCTCTTGATAGGATCACTCGATACCATGGTATTTCTAGACAATGGTGGGTATAGTGCCCATGGGTGTCACAGAGGGCGCATGCATGATCGGTACGCAGCGGTTTGCCTGTACTTTTGGTAGAAAGTTCCCTTTTATGGAAATTTTGTCTTGAGGTGCCCGCCTCACAGCTGAGGAGTGATTTTAATTCATCCAAATCCAAGCATATGTGAGTAGGGTGTCCTGTGACATCACATATAGCGCAGGCTGATGACTCTTGATGTATGATGGGGGTCACCACTTTATTTCCTTTCTTGGAAATTTTATTTATCATGGTCGCCGCTTTCGCAGTGGGAATTTCCCTTATGGGGGTGGTTTCAGTTGCTACTTGGGTAGGTTGGGGCTCCTCGGGATCATGGGGCTGTAACCCAAATGCAGTAACATTGGTAGCTGGCATTCCTGAAGGGGGAAAGAGGTACCACACTGGGAAGTCCAATGATATGTTTGGTAGTACCAGTGTTTCCAAGACCTGCTGGGAGGTGAAGCCAGGAGGTGGGTATAGGAAAGGAGTTTGGGAGGTGGCATAGACTAGGGAGGCTGCAATAGCTCATGCCTCAGTGTCGTTAGTGCTTGAGTCTATATCTTGACTAACCTCAGTGCTTGATATGGACATCATGCATACCGAGGCCATTATGGCATCACGCGATACCTCAGGGATAATAGGAGGATCTCCTAGAAATGATCCTAGGATGAACAACGGTTTGAATTGGCCGGGGCCATATTCTTGATACCATGAAAGACCATCAGTGGTTGTGTCTACATAAGGTAGAACCATATATGTACTAGTCAAAGGAAACTTTTCAGTGTGCGTCAGCTAGTCTACTATAATGATTCGATCCTCGTGGGGGAACATCATGATGTGGAAAACGAAGGATGCTATGGCGGACATGGCATACATGTAGCTCTGCCCAAGGATTATATTGTAATCCAAGTGAGCGTCCAAGAATTCAATGTCTATGTGGACCATATTTCCCGCTAAGCAAACCAATACATTTTGGAAGAGACCGATAGGGGTCGAGGGCCGACCATCGTATGCCCTAAGTGTGATGATGGAAGGTTTGAGTTCTAGGGCTCCTAATTTCTGCCATACATTCTTTGACATTATGCATGTGGATGCACCCTCATAAATGACACATTGGTGAATAGTGATATTCTGTACCGATACTGGTATCTGGAAGGCGACAATGGAGGGAAGCCTAGGGGTGGCTTTATCTAAATCAAAATCCATCATGCGTGTGTCGGCAGGATTGACGGCACCTAAGGCAGAAAGTAGGGATTTCTATTGTTTCGGGCACAACTACAGTACCTCCAAAGTGGGCATAGCAGCAGGTGAATGGGATAAATCATTAACGATGCTATAATTGTGGACTGCTTTAGAGTAGTTACCTGCTCTCCTATTAGGCCCTTTAACCATTTTTGGCAATGGTTCCAAAGGAATCTTTGGAATGGTCAAAGGCGCATTCAGTGCGGATGTACTAGCCCTTGACGTACCGGTGTCTGGTGGGGTGTCATAGTTGTGATTCCGGGTTTGGAAAAAAAATTCTTCCCTGGCCATGTAAATTTCATGGTTGTTTTTCTCAGAATCGTTGGGGTTTTGCGGCTGAGTGCTGACCATTCCTTGATGGGGAAAGGGTTCTTTCATAACTGCAGTTGTCTAGGAAGATCCTCCTTGTCCTCAATTACTCTGAAGCTTTTTAAGCTTAGGGAGTTCGGGATAGTGGTGAGTATAGTGCCCATACTCACCACATATCAAACAAGAATGGTTTATTAGTAGAGGTGGCCTTTTTCCTTGATTTTTACCATTTCTTGGGTCCTAGTTATGGTTCTGGTTGAAGTTATCTCCAGGCCGGGGTTGCCGTGGGCACTGTGGGTTGTTGCCCCCTTGTCCAGGGTTCCCTGTGGGTTTGTCTTTTACCTTTCATTTGACCGCGTTAGGAGGGTAATTCTCCTGATCATATTGGTGTGGTTGATTTTGGGACTGCTGCACAAATTTAACCTATGTATTGTTTTGCGTTGGTGGGTTATGTGCTTGGGATTGAGCATACTGCTATCCCATATTTTCACCTGGCCATTGGGGGGGAGTTCTTCCGTTAGTTTTTCTTCTTGTGTACTGGGTCCCCTCGACCGGAGGGTAAGGTCCTCCTTGGTGATACACTGGCGCCCTATTAGTCAAATTTTACTGCTGCATATGATGACTTTGAAATCCAGGTTGTGACATGTCCTGGGTAGACCCATGTGTGTAACCGAGATTCTGACTACTGCTGCCTAGGTACCCTTGGGTCATTGACCCAATAAGTCCATCTGCAGAGTTCGATGCGCCTGGAAATTATTGATAAGATTGCAGGCTCGGAGCATTAGGCAGTATATTGTATATGTATCCTGATAGTGTATAAATCAGTTCAAGCTGTTAGGATTTACTGATTGCATCCTCCTCAAATGTGGGGTTACGTTGCGCCACATCCTTTGAAATCTCCGCCGTCAAAGTTTTCAAGAATAAATCTAAAAATACTTGGTCGTCGTGTTAGGTCCCTATATTACTAGTATAGTCCCTTATTTTTATTAGTGTAACCCCCTTATTGTTATTATTGTACCCTTGTAACCCCCATTTTGTTATTATTGTGCCCCTAAATTATTATTGTTAGGTCGGCTAGGATTACATTATGGCCACATGGAATCCTATATATAGAAAGGAGGTTTTGTAAATTGTATCATCCAAGAATTGTTCATTTATGTAATTTATTGGAGGTTTCCCCCTCGAAGTGGCTTATTTATAAGGCGTTGATATCTCTTTTCTTCTATTTTTGGAGCTGGTTACTCAACCTTTGGTATCAGAGCTTTGGATTCTAGGGTTTCACTGCTCCAAACAGGTCATCGTGGAATTTTCACTATAAATTTGTTTCTAAAAATTTTCAGAAGCTAAAATATTTAGGGTGCAAAGCCTAAATCCTGAGGAAGATTTCCTAAAAATTTCAGAGCTTGGTTCGCAATATTTTCGGAGATATCATCTGTGGAAGTTCGGTCTTTTTTCGGGCTCCTAAACAGTTCAGCGTGGAATTTGTGCTATAAAACATTTTCTACGAAGGTTCAGAATCTGAAATTCATATGGTACGAAGCTAAAATCCTGAGGAAATTTGTTAAAAACTTTTAGAGCTTGGTTCGCAATATTTTTGGAGATATGATCTGTGGAAGGTAGTGCTTTTTCAGGCTCCTGAATTTCATCTCAAATAGGTGATCGTGGGAAAATTTCAATAAATCTCTCTCTGGGCATCGGATTGGAGTGCCATAAACATTGGTCGCAAGTACATGGAATTCATTTTCTTTTATATCAATTTCAGAGACAAAGGACGAAACAGTGACATGTGGCAAGTCGTACAAGTTCACTCTACTGAACTAGTCCAGAATTTGGTCATTGTGGGAGATTGGACACAACTTTGTCTTGGAGAATCCAAATCAGGTCAGACCGGTGGCATTCGAAAGATAATTCAGAGGGCTACGTTGATACTGAAATTAAAATATTGAAGTGCTGCAATCATAGAGATTATCCAATTTCAATATCGAGCTCCTCAAAAGCAAGAAAAAGGTGTGTATATTTTTTTTCTTTCCAAATTGCATAAGTCTTCTTTGAAGAATCAATTTGAATTGATTCCAAGGGCATATTTTAGAATATATAGCAGTATTGGGTTCTAAAATATGCCACGTAAAAATAATTCAAAACCCATTAAGCCTTCATAAGGCTCTACTATGACTCATGAAGATGAAGAATTGCAACATGATTTATCAAAATTACAAGAGCAAGTGCAACAAATTTCACTCTTGCAAAGAGAAACAAAAAATGAAATGGAAGTTTTGAAGAAAGGCATGGAAGTGAAGATAGACGGTTTGAATAAAGGCATGGAAGCTAAGATGGATGGCATGGAAGCTAATATGGATGGCATGGAAGCTAAGATGGATGACATGAAAGACAACATGGAAAACATGAAGAATTATCTCAAAGCAAACATCGAAGGTTTGACAAAGTTGATACAAGAAATGTTTCCTAATGGTGAAAATATAGTAGAAGAACCTCATGATGAGGAAAAAATAAATGTTAATCGTGATTTCATAAACTCTAATGTTGGCGGGAAGAACCACCATATTCCAAAATGGATATGAGGAAGTTTGATGGAAAGGATCCTGTAACATGGATACTACAGATGGAGCAATATTTTGATCTCCATAACGTGCAAAACACACAAAAGGTACACATTGTAACTTTACATTTAGAACAAAATACATTTGTATGGTATCGATGGCTTTTCTCCCGTAAAAAAATTGTCACTTGGTCAATTTTTACGGAGGAAATGATAGCACATTATGAGGATACAAAGAGAAACACCTTATTTAGCCAATTGATAAATCTCAAACAAAAGGGTTTAGTGGGGCAGCACATTGAGGACTTCCAAAAATTGAATATAAGGGTAACTGATATTCCAGAGGAACACAGGATCGATCTCTTCATAGGCACTTTAAAGGATAACATCCAACATGAATTTCGTGTTCTGGAACCGGATTCATTGGATAAGGCATTCAGGTTGGCAAGAAAATTTGAATGTAAAATAATGGCAACAAGGAAGCCTACCACTCAATTCTATAAAGAAGGAAGTGTTGCTACGCCTAGATTTCCACGACCTACAAGGTAGACACCACAACAATTGGAAGAAAAAGGAGCAAAAGGGCTTTGCTATAGTTGTGATAGCAAATACACTAAAGGTCATAAGTGTGCTGAGAAGAAATTATTTTACATAGATTGCGAAGAGGAAGAAGAAAATGAAAAAGAAGAGGATATACACCAGGAACCAGCCCTAGAAGAGGAAGAAATGAATCCGACCATATCGTGTAATGCAGTGGCAGGAATTACCACTTCTCAAACTCTCAAGATAGAAGGACAAATCAAGAAGAAAAAGGTAATAGTGTTGATTGATTCACGTAGCACCCATAATTTTATTCATTGTAAGGTAGCCAAGGAATTAAATTGTTTCCTATACCCAGCACCAGAATGTCAAGTGATGGTTGCAAATGGGGGAACTATAAATTTCTCTGGAAAATGCCATAATATCAAGCTAACCATGGGGGAATATGTATTTACTAGTACAATGCTTTCCATTCCTATGGGAGGTGTTGATGTTGTACTAGGAGTACAATGGTTACAATCTTTGGGGACGATAGCTTTTAATTTTCAAGAACTTTTCTTGAAATTTTTTTCAGAAGGAAAGGAATTCAAATTACGGGGTATTGCAGGGAATCCGGGAAAGATAATAAGCTCTAATGTCATGACAAAGCTTCTAAAGAAAGAACAACGAGGAGTAATTGCACAATTATGCTCACTAGAAGTTCCAACATCAAAATCATCTATTTCTGCAAATCTCCAACAAGTCTTGGACAATCATTCCAAGGTGTTTGAAACTCCCAAAGGACTCCCACCTTTTCGCAATCATGATCATGCTATTCATCTGATTCAAGGAAGTGTTCCTCCAAAAATCAGGCCTTATAGATATCCTTACATCCAAAAGAGTGAAATTGAATGTATGATTGCAGAAATGTTAGAGGCAGGTATAATTCAACCTAGTCAAAGTTCTTTCTCCGCTCCTGTAGTATTGGTACACAAGAAGGATGGATCATGGCGAATGTGTCCGGATTATAGGGAGCTCAATAAGCTCACCATTAAAGATAAATTTCCCATTCCTGTGATCGATGAATTATTGGATGAATTACATGGAGCAATTTATTTTACCAAGTTGGATCTTCGTTCAGGATATCATCAAATTAGAATGAAGACTGAAGATATTCCCAAAAACAACATTTCGAACTCATGAGGGTCATTATAAATTTTTGGTCATGCCTTTTGGCCTTACCAATGCACCTTATACATTTCAAGGGTTGATGAATTCCATTTTCAAACCCTTCCTTAGAAAATTTGTGCTAGTATTTTTCGATGATATACTAATCTACAGTAGGTCTTGGAAGGATCATGTTGAACATGTTGACAGGGTGCTCAAACTATTGCAGGAGAAACAATTATATGCAAAAACATCCAAATGTTTCTTTGGAGTACAAGAGGTGGAATATCTGGGTCATATTGTATCTCACGAGGGTGTTAAAGTAGACCCTAACAAAATTAAAGCTATTAAGGAATGGAAAGTCCCCACAACCATAAAGCAGTTGCGAGGATTTCTCAAGTTAACAGGGTATTATCGCAAGTTTGTTAAGAATTATGGGAGAATAGCAGCACCTCTAACAACATTATTGAAGAAAGATGAATTTTCCCTGACTTCATTAACTAAGGTTCTTCAGAATATCTTTATTATAATGTGTCAATACTAAGTTCATTTACATTTACCTCTCTCAAAAATCCTCTTACTATAAATGATACTTAGGCCCAGAATTTATGTAATGTTGTTTTAATGTATGCAGAAGAAGATCTATTTTTGAGCCATAATTCAAAGAAGTGATTTTTACAGAATTATTTATTAGAAAAAATGTTAGCACACACTAATGCACTAAAGAAATGGAGAATGACCCCATTTAGAAGATAATGACAAAAACTGATCAAGATAGTCCTATAACATTTTTAATGTACTATCTCTGTGAGATATAAAATAATAAAACAAAAGATATTTGTTTTGATTTCAAAGGACCAAAAAAGTACAAAACATTTGGACGTTGTTATATACCTCCAAGAAACAGCAAGTAAATAAGAGGTGAAGCACGAGTCTTAAAACTACTTTATTTATCCAACCAGATTGGATAATCGAAGCAAGAGATGAATGGAAGAAGGACAAAGATGTATGGACACTCATTCAAAAGTTGCAGCAAGATCCTAGTACATCCGATACATTTAGTTGGAAAAATGATTCCTTATGGTACAAAGATCGCTTATATCTTTGTAAGAATTCCCAACTAAAACAAAATATTCTTCCGGAATTGCACACTTCTCCTTTAGGAGGACACTCAGGATTTTTAAAAACTTACCACAGGGTGAAGAAAGAATTTTTTTGGGATGGCCTTAAATCTGATATTCGAAAGTTTGTGGCGGAATGTTTGGTTTGCCAGCAGAATAAAGTGGAAACAATTAAGACCCCAGGACTTCTACAACTTTTATCCATTCCAAGTCAACGTTGGGAGGAGATTTCAATGGATTTTATCACAGGTTTACCTAAGTCCGAAGGAAAGAGTGTCATCATGGTGGTAGTTGATAGACTTAACAAGTATGCACACTTTTGTGCTTTATCTCATCCATTTAAAGCAAGTACAGTTGCTACTACATTTATGGACAGAATTCAAAAGCTACATGGAAGCCCAAGGGTTATTGTGAGCGACAGAGATCCCATTTTTACTGGAAATTTTTGGACGGAGTTATTTTCTTGTTTGGGTACTCAATTAGCTCATAGCTCATCTTATCATCCTCAATCTGATGGTCAAACTGAGATAGTAAATAAATGTTTGGAAGGATATCTTCGTTGCTTTGTATCTGATAAAAAAACACAATGGGTCAAGTGGTTACCCCTCGCTGAATTGTGGTATAACACTTCCTTCCATACTGCAGCAAAAATGACCCCATTTATCGCAATTTATGGATATCATCCACCATCCATCACATCATATTTAAGGGAAAATTTGAAGGTTCAAGCAGTGGAAGATCACATCGAGCATCAGCAAGAAGTTCTCCAACTCTTAAAGGATAACCTGAATTTGGCACAAAATCGAATGAAACAACAGGCAGATCAACATCGCAGTGAGAGAAGTTTTGTTGTAGGAGATTGGGTATTTTTACGGCTACAACCATACAAACAAATGTCCCTCAAGCAAGATAAGAAGGATAATAAATTATCGCCAAAGTACTATGGTTCTTACAAGGTGTTGCAAAAGATTGGTACTATGGCATACAAATTGGAGCTTCCTGCTTCTTCGCGAGTACATCCAGTTTTCCATGTTTCGTGCTTAAAGAAGGTTATAGGTGAAAATCTTCCAGTTCAAACAATATTGCCAGAACTTGATGAGGAAGGAAAATCATATTGGAACCGGAAGCGGTCACGGAAACAAGAACTCGAAAACTACGGAATCGATCAATTTCAGAGTATCTCATCAAGTGGAAGAACTTACCCACTGAAGATTCTACATGGGAGGATGAGAATTTTATACAAAAGCACCCAGAGCTACTCAAGCGTTGAGGACAACACTTCTTTTGAAGGAGAGGGGCATGTTAGGTCCCTATATTACTAGTATAGTCCCTTATTGTTGTTAGTGTAACCCCCTTATTGTTATTATTGTACCCTTGTAACCCCCATTTTGTTATTATTGTGCCCTTAAATTATTATTGTTAGGTCGGCTAGGATTACATTTTGGCCCACTAGGATTACATTATGGCCCCATGGACTCCTATATATAGAAAGGAGGTTTTGTAAATTGTATCATCCAATAATTGTTCATTTATGTAATGTATTGGAGGTTGCCCCCTCGAAGTGGTTTATTTCTAAGGCGTTGATATCTCTTTTCTTCTATTTTTGGAGCTGGTTACTCAACACATCGATTTGAGCTTTGCATAAGCTACGGTGTTGTCTCCACTCATGGAGATGTTTAGAAATGTTAGTAGAGGGAGATTGTCTGAAATGAGTCAGTAATTCCATTCCCAAATCATGGTGAATGGGTAACTGAAAGTAGGTGAGGAACGCAGTAGTGAGGGTGCTAAAGTTTCTATGTGAATTAGGGGGTTGCTCGACGTACCATTTCGCAGCCACTCACGGGAGAGTCCGTTGAAATAGCCTCAATCGAATAGTATCGTCAATGATGCTATTCGATGAGCACCACAGGTGAAAGGTCATTATATGATTCCCTGGGTCTTCTTCTTGCTTGCCCTCAAAATTTGGTATGTCTGAAGGGAGCTTCATGGGCATGGGAGGCCAATTAGGGTCATGTGCTATGGGGTCATTGGTGAGCTTGGTTAAATCTGGTAGATATAATGCCGCTAAGAAGAGTGACTGAGAGGTTGATGCCATGGAAACGTGTGAAGAAACGAAGTTCTGGTTAGAACAAGGGTTAGTTTGTGACGTAATCGGTTGTGAATTCAATTGGCTTCCCGTATGGGATGCACTCTTCTGTCCCCCTAGGGTACGAGGGGGGAGTGATGTGTAGTGTGGTATTGGGAGACCGACTAGGGTTCCCAACGAAGGTTGCTCCAAGAAAGGAGGAACCAACCACTGTGGCAATGTTCTTTCTTTGACACCTAAACGGCGAAAGACTTGGAACCCCTCCCGTTAATGGGGGGAGGTCCAAAAGATGCCTGAACCGACAAGGTTCCATTGGATTCGTTTGAGGGTCGTCCAAGTTAGGTTTTGGAAAAAACTTTTAAGAGGATTGATTCTATTATCATGTCAAATTTATGGCCACATACATAAAAAAAAGCAAAAATGAAATGATTTTTCCTTTAATTTAATCTATGTGATCAATCAAGCAAAAAATGGTCTTGTTTGTTTGCGTGTGATACTCAAAAATCCTAGAATACCTAATAATTTCCTCACACACTCAAAAGTAACTGGGCCTTGAGAGGATTTCTTGCGAGTGATGGCACAACATCCGAAAAAACTAGCGATGCCCCCAGTCAACTGAAGAGAATCAACCAAGGTAAGGGTAGAGGGTCTGGCGCTTGCCTACACCGTTACCTATAAGGTAAAGGATGCCCTAGTTTTGGCCACTAAGAACCACCGTTCCACATGACCATTCAAGTCTTGGGCTTCTTGGTAGTCAGCTAACAGTACCAAGTATCAGACGGGTCAGGTAGCCCCAACTGATACCGCACGCACTGCGCCTAAGCCTAACCCCCTCTGAATCGAGTCTTTGCCGCGCTCGGGTTTTCTTTTCCATGGGTTGATAGGTAGATTTTAAGATCCCTAAAAACAAAACTTATATGTTTCAAATGTGAAGCGTGATCAAGGTGGCTTATTGGATGCCTACCCCCTTGATCCTAACTTCAGCTATGATTTCTCTTATGGCCCCTGTGGGGAGAATTTAGTGTGTTGGTTTAAGTTATTTTTAGGTGGCTTGATTTTCTTAGTGGGTGAATGTGTGTGAGCGTATGGTGAACAATCTCATAATTTGAACGTATGGATATCGGTGATCCTTTACAAAATTCCCTTAGTTAAACTATGTGATGTTGTTCCTTACTCAAATAAAAATCATTTGCGGATAATGGGCCGCTTCCAAATCCTCCTAATTAGTCTATGTCAGTGACTAAAGGGAGATGGTGAATCAAAAATATAGAGTGTTTATATGCTTTTCTGGGGTCACCCAATGGCGCAAAGACATCAGAGATTACTTGCTCTAACTTGTGATTCAATCCTAGTCCCGCAATTTCCTAAATGTAAAAATTTAAATTTAAACTAAACAATTTCTACACTAGCTTATGCATGTGTGGTCATGAGCCACTTACTTGGACTAGTTAAACTAAGTGCACATACCAGAATTTGCAAAAAATATAAATTGTTTGGAAAGCCATGGTTAATTCGCCCCCTACTTAAACTATGTGAACACTTTTTGCAAAAAACCAACTTAAATGAAAACTAACTAAATGCCTACAAAAAGTAGCAAAAATCAGTTTTCAAAAGCTGTGGGGTATCAACACAGGTGTTGGCAGATACATTAGGGGCTGCCCAACACACTTACAAGAAGAAAAAATGCAGCAGATAGGGAGAAAAATTCTCTCTTCAAATTGCGCGCAAAATCCTCTGACAGGTGTGCCTTCCTAAGCGCAGGTCACCTCTAAACGTGCGCACCACGCGTCTGTGTGAAAAAATAGCACGCAAAATTCCTGCAAGTAAAAAAAAATTAGGAGCTACCTTCTTCATTCTGTCACTTCAGTGAGTCTAGGGACTGAAATATGGGTCAAAGGACTATCAACTCCACTCCAGCATAGACTAAGGGTCTCCTTCAAACAATGGCACAACCACATAAACTTGAAACATGTCAGTGGAATCACCAATCCTGTTGTGGTGGATTTGACACATAGGTGTACGAAATTGCACGCATTTAGAGAATGTGGTCTTTTCTCTAAACCATAAGTAACATGTAGTATCTGGGGGGAGCTCAGAAGTATAGAACTTAAATGAAGTAATACACTAAAGTATGCTCTGTTAAAAATCTAAAACTAAAAACACAAAAATAAGCTATATAGAGAGTTCCAAACGGTAACAAGGTAAACAATGGCTCGATGGCCTTCTTCTTATTGAATGCTTGGAATGAAAAAAAAAATCTTACCCACTTGCCAAAGGGCCTAGGCAGAGGCTCTAGGACCCAATGCAAGGATGTTTCTCCTTCAAGTTCTGCCTTTTGATGTAGTCTAACTCTCTCTCTCTTTGCTGCAATGGGCTAAGATTGTTGGGTGGCCAAAAATCGAGTCCTCTTCTTCAGATCCTGCTCCTTGGTTCACACAAGACACTGGTGTTGCTTGGGAAACTTTGGCAAGCATAACTTTGTGCTCACACATTGTTCATCTCTTTGAAGGTTTATATAGGTGAGCCTTCAAACCTCCTTCCCTACCTTGGTACATGGTGGATGGTGACCCAAGGGAGGGGCAATATTCCATTGTGGGCTGAAATATGCTTTTGTGTGCTCACACAAGGCCTAAGGAGGCGTTGGTGTTTTCCTTAGGCGGCTTTCACATAAGGAGAAACTGTCTTTTGCTTACTTGTGGTCCCAAAAAGTGAATTTTTTCCACTTCCAGAAATGCGTGCTTATCGGGCTCTAGTGTGCGCAAAAGGCGCTCTTTTCGAAGGAAAAAGTGCACATTCGAGCATTTATGACTAGTTTAATCTTGAATTGCTCAAAACCTTAGAGATTCTTGATTCCATAATGTATCCCTGTCCTGTAAATCCTTAGGCTCGACATTAATTGATGTCATTTTTTGCTATATGATTTTCCAGTGTTAACACAATGCATTTGAGAGCTATCTTTTTACGCTGCCGACACTACAAAATATGCCCCAATCCACATAGATGTGTGTTTTTGTTGGTTCTGGTCATTTTCTAGGATTCATTGTCTCAAAATAAGGAATTCGAATTGACCCACTAAAGGTTGAGGCCATTCTTGATTTGCTTGTGCCAAAAAATTTACTTCAGTTATAGAAACTTTAGGGAAAGGCTAACTTCCTAAGGAGGTTCATACCCAACTATGCTGAAATGGCTAAAGGATTTACTCGGCTCTTGAAAAAGGGGATTCCCTTCAATTTGGATAAGGTTTTTCAAGCTTCTTTTGATGTTGTTAACGATACACTTGTCTAGGCATCATTAATTTATCCCCCCAATTATCAGAGTGATTATTTCTTATATATCGACACGGTTGATATGACCATTGCTATGGTATTGGTCCAAGTAGAATATGGGATAGAACATTAGATCTATTATTTGAGTCGTAATCTCAATGATACAGAAGTAAAGTATTCATACATAGAAAATCTTGCCTTGGCGGCTATTCAAGACATCCAAATATTTCGCCACTATATCATGTTCTAGAAGACCATTGTCATTTCAAATTGCAACCCCATGACTTACATTTTATCACGTCAATTAATGGGGCGGAATTATTCAAAATGGATTGTCATTTTGGAAGAATTTGATTTGGAATTCATCAAATCCAAGTCAAATAATTCTTTAGTATTGGCTAAGCTTCTGTGTGACCTTCCCTTTGATAGTACTGCTACTACATCGGAACCATCTATTCCTGATGAGTCTCTATTTCTAATCGGATCATTTGATCCTTGGTATGGATATTTTATCATTTATCTCCAGACCCATGCTTTTCGGCCTAATACCTCTCACTCTGACCAATGGCATATTTGATACCAAGCCAAATATTATCTGATCATTGGTGATACAATTTATCATCGTGGTGTCAATACAATTTTAAGAAGGTGCCTCATTCATGAGGAGGCCGAAAGGGTTATAAATGATTGTCATGTTGGGGAAAGTGGTGGAAACTTGTCTGGATACGCTACAACACAGAAAATACTTTGTGTTGGTTACTTTTGGCCTACCATATTTTGCAACTACATCCTCATGGTCAAAAGTTGTCATGCGTGCGAGATATTGGATCATAAAATCTGCAAACTGCTAGCACCAATGCATCTTGTTGTCTCTGCTGGACCATTTTCAAAATGGGGCATTGACTTCATGACTTGTAACCCTCGTTCATCCGGGGGGCATGGTTATATTATTGTCGCAAGTAGACTACTTCACCAAGTGGGCTGAAAAAATGCCTATATTCAACAACATAGGACAAACAACTGCATTTTTTTTGTTTATTTATGTCATTTCACAGTTTGGGGTCCCACAGGCTATAATCGCAGATCATGGATCACATTTTCACAATAATATGATCAATGAGCTGACTGCCAAATTAGGATTGTCGCATTATACTTCTACTTTTTACTATCCACAATTAAATGGACAATTTGAGGCTATTAACAAATTCTTAAATTAATTTTTCAACGAATGATAGGAGTACATAAACGAAATTGGAATTTTACCATGTACTTTGTGGGCATATCAAACCTCAGTGAGGAACGCAACCAGATTTACCCTCTTTCAATTGGTGTATGGTCTAGAAGCTATCTTGTCAATCCAATGTGAAATATCATTGTTAAAACTCACAATTGAATTTTTACCTGACACCTCTGCTAAAGAAGTGCATCTTTTTAACCTCATCCATCTTGATGAAATTATTTGTGAAGCCCAAATCGCCAATGAAGTGCATAAGAGTACGTATAAAGGCGCAATATGACAAGCATTTCTAGCTTCACATTTTATCAAACGGTGACCTGGTCCTTCGTTATGATCAGGAAGCTGATGTAAGAGGTATAGGGAAATTTGAGCCATTATGACATGGCCCCTATATTGTCAAAAGAGTTCTTGCTAAAGGTGCCTATGAGTTGGTAGATTACGATGGAATTCCATTTTCGTCGCCTCGAAATGGGTTGTATCTAAAATGTTACTATGCTTAGTCATGTGCGTAGTAATTTTTTGTATTATATTGTATATACGCTATTGATTTGCATTTACTGTCTTCATTTTCTTTTCTAGAGTTTTCTTGAAGTTAGTAATCCTCTTTACATTTCATCACAAATGTCTGAATCTTTGGAACCATTTGTTGGGTGTGCTAATGGTGCTAATCATAGTACGAAGATTCTATCCTCTGCAGCATGGGCCATTTTCGCTCCGAACGGCGACTTAGTGAGTTTTCAAGGGATTTTTATCAGTCGATCAACAAATAATATAGTTGAGTATAGTGTGTTGATCGAACTTCTCTATGATGACATTTCATTTGGAATTAACCGCATCATGATTAGGTTAGACTCACAACTTGTGGTACTGCAACTTACTAGTGTTTATACTATCAGAAATCCAACACTGCATCATATGTTCCTAAGAGTTCAAATTTTGGAAAGAAATTTTGATTTCATTCAATATCAACACATTTCCAGAAACTTGAACACATTAATTGATTCTTTAGCGAATTATGTTATAAACAGACATTTGAAACACATGTAAAGATACATTCACATAATTGAATAGGATTGTGTAATAAACATAGGAAAAAATTGAAATCAAATAGATAGATAGTTCTATGTTTTTACAAAAAAAATTCTCAAGACACATTGGTCATCTAACCTCAAAATGTATGCAAAATGTAAAAATTAAACTAGTGATGCTCATGGTAACATGCTATTGATCTAGCTATCCTACGTAGTAACTACGTCCAGCAGTTAGGAACACCAATAGTATGGCACTACAGTCGCATGGGTAAATATTTGATCTGAAAATCTAGAATCCTGAAGGTCAACCCCTGTATGTGTTGTTGAAGCTCAACAAGAGTCTCAGCCATATCCAAAGCCTGAAGGACCTCTCTCCCGACAACCCTCTCTGCTGGCTCATCCACTCCATGCTCTAGTGCTCCCACTAGTTGAAATTGACCTACATTTTCAGACATCAAAACTTTAGTTTATTCTTGGGAAAACATCAAAATACAAAAACATGTATAAACCTTAGAAAAATAAAAAACATGGTCAAAAAATTCTTACCAATTGCACCCCACTGAGCACCTTCATGTAAAACTAAATCTAGATCTCCTCGAAATTTGACACCTGCTTATGCATAGTCTTCGATGGCAATAATCTGTCATCTGAACCAAACGAAGAATGTAGTCGAGAACACGATGGTCAATTGACCCGCGTGTCTAGCCATCAGTTCTACCCATGTTTGCATCCTTGGATCTCTAGGGTTAGATATACCTAGTGTCACATGCTGAGGTTGCATCAATGGAATCCGCTCTAGGGCGAAAGAAATGAGGATCGAACCATAGTTGAAATTTTTCTTACTTTCTCCCTTTTCCTTGCTCATATTTTCTTTCATTTGAGAGATTATAGCTTCATCCTAGTTGAAAATTGTTGGTTCCATGCACTCTAGCATACTGAATGTAAGATCTATTTTCTATGTGTAGTGTAGCAGTACCAACGAGATTTGCGATTGTGAATAAGATGGTTCTCAATGGAAAATCACGAACATCATGGATGTTTATTTTCCTATCCTTGCTAGGCTCTGCCCCTGGATTGCAATACTGAAATATATTGTCTCTCGCCGTATCTCAAGCAAACCCTGAGAGAGAAATGGTTAAGCCTCTCCTCGATAAGACTGTCATAAAATAGATATCCTCCACTAAAATTGGGACCACTTTGTCCCCAATATGAAATGCGTCAATAATTGGATCCCATGCATGAACAAGGAACTCCAATAGTTCCATTTGTTGCCTCATACCAGATAATCTGAAGTACTTCAGCAACCCACATTCTCTGAGGGCTCTTACAGTACCTGGATCATTTAGGGCAATCATGTTTTGTTCCTGATGTTCTCTTTCCCTCCAAGTAATTTTCATTTTGGTCCGTTGAATCCCTAAAACACAACCATAAGACTCATTAGGACACATTTCATGAAAAAAACTTGGCAAAATTTGGGCACACTACAAAGAACAAAAATGTGAATTACGCCCCATGCACCCCTAGTCAAGGTACATTGAATTGCAAGTGCATTTGGCCTTCAATTCCAATGCACTGCAATGCACCTTTCGACATTCAAGGGTGTGTTGCCCTGTTTGAAAAATAAATTTACCCTAAGGAGCCAAAATCCCTAAAAAATTGCAATGAAATAAAGAAAAAAGACTACTGAAGGAACTATATGGTTTATGGCACCAACCTGGATCAAACGATGAGGAAAACCATCCACAGAATTGATCACAATCAACATTTGAAGTTCGAGGCAAAAATAGGTTCAGAGCTCCAAAATGCAAATGGTAACTTTAAAATGGTAAAAATGAATAGTAAAACTCTTTTAATTATTCATTTGATTATTTTCAAATCATATTGATTTTTGTGACTATGGTTTTTATTCATTTTTTATCATGAAACGTGTATTTTTTATCCATTTGATGTTGTTGTGAACAAGTTTACAATTGACATAGCAGATTAGTCGTGCACACTTATTTCAAGAATGATTTGACCAAAAAGCATACTTTTATCCTTATTTTTGGAGCTTTGATAAAAACTAAAAAGGACTTGAAGCACACTTTTATCTCTTTTTCGAGCTTCGATAACAGAAAAAAAGGAACCCCTAGAGTCTTCTTTTAGCTCTTTTTAGACTCCGATAATATGAAAAGATTATCGAGCACTTGTCTTAGTAAATGAATTTACATCTACTCAGTATAAGTTTAACCCATTTTCGAACTCGGAAAGATTATTTACGAAAAAGGAAAACCTTAGTTGAACATGGCTAGGAGGTTCTCTCATATATCATTTTACACTTTTTTGGATATGAGCGACAAATTGAAGAAAAATGACTCATGGATTTTTATTTTTTCATCTTTTTCAAACTCTCTAAATATGAAAAAGGACCAGGTTGTCACTTTCGTTAGGCTCGTTAAAACATAAAATAGTGATGGGCTTGTCGATCATGGCAAGAATCGAGTTTCATTTATCGCTAGACTCGCTAAATTATTAAATAGTGATGCATATTCACCCGAAGGGTTGAATTATAGATCAAGCATATGTTATCCTCCTCAATTATGTTAAAAAATAAAGAGGTACTAGTCGAAAAATGACCGGGGAAATTTTTTGGAAAGTGAACAAAATTTTTACAGTAGCAGGTCACTCTTGAACATGACACTTCATTCCATCATCATGATTGTTTGGGTTGGGTAACATTCTTGACATTTCATTCATACCTTCACTTTGGTTTTGGGTCAATGCTTCCAACTCATCTCAGTTTTGTCGATATGTTCAAGAGAAGTCATCTAGTGAATAATCATCCTTGTGTAATACTCATAAACCTTCATTTTCATGAAATTAATCCCTGAACATGCTATATCAAGTCACATTTTGTCTCCGAAATCAGTAACTCCCGTTTTGCAATAAAGTGGCTTCCTGTCGACATCAAATCATCATCTAGGAAGTTTACTTAGAAACATCATCTTCCAGTTCCATGAGGCTTGTTACAACATCAACAAGATACTCGCTTTTGGACCTTTGACTGAAATATTTTGTTTGGAGTTTGACATCAAATAATCTATTCATGCTTTACGAAATTTACTGCAGTACCTTGAGATCCATTAATATTAAAGGTGATTTTCTCACATTTTTTAACAACTCACATCATTTGCTAGTAATAAAATGATGTCTTACCATGTTTGACTACAAATCATATATTCGCATGGCTAGACTTGTACCCAAACGATCAAGTGAACGAGACAAGAAGACCCCAGATCTAGTTTCAGCCATCTGGGCTGCGATTTCAGGATTGCTATACAAATCATCTATACAGTGACCTTAAATACAGACCATCATTCAAACATGGACCTATATCTATAGGCATGTATTTATTCGGCAACATTCCAATGTAGATGAATTTTTGCACTATGTACATGTTATTATATAGTTTATGTGTTGAGCATGGGAATGCCTCCCTCACCAATTCGTGATTAATATGGAAATATCATGATGTAATGTATTTTAATATTGATGCAAGTTTCCACTCCACTTCAGTTCCATCTCATCACATCGTAAAGCATCTCATTCAAAATATATTATTATTATTTTGACTTCATGCTTTAGGGGGGAATTGTTATATGTCAATTTGGGCACCATCCCCCATGACCTGGTCAAACTGGACATCATCCCCAGGACCAATGAAATAGGGTCTATCATCCCCTTACATTTCAGTTGATATATGCCCTAAGAGAAGAAAAAATCATTCATGGCTTATATTATGAGATATCCAAGGTTTGAATTATATGTTATATCACTTATGAAATCACCAATGCAACCTATAAATGGAATAAATTTGTTGCATATGCAACATCCTCCATTCAAGGGTGCATTGCAATGAACTTCCCGACATTCAAGAGTGTGTTGGTCACCTGGGAGCGTAATTCTCATTTTTCCAATAATCTCCACATGGACAATGCCTTCTAGAAGAGTCCATATGTGTCAAACTTCGAATCCAAGTGTCCATCTAACACCTCTAAACTTGGGAACATGTCTTTCCTATTATTATAAATTCATTCAATGAGAAACTACCATCAGTTTCCCTACTAATTGACCACATATCCTAGTGCTAGGGGAGGAAGAATTTTGGTAAAGAAATGTTGTTGGATTCTCATTTGAGAGAGTGAAAGTACTGATATGCTGGTGGTGTGATGTTGGATTTGATGAGGTTGGGATGAAGCCAGAGCTGGTGGCATCAAATTGATCATTGGTTATAACCTCCCCCTTCTACTCTTTAATAAATATTTTTTTTTATTTTCCCATATATGTATATGTTTATGATTCTATTTCTCATGCAATGGATTCTTGAATGATATATATGTTTCACATATAATTGACTTGAGTGATTAAGATAAGTAGGCATCTGTATATTGTAATATGTTTGAATTTCTTTGATTATACTTGCAGGAAACAATTTGGCGATCTGAGTTGGATTGAAGGTGACAACAAAAATGATCAAAGGAGAAGAAGAAGAACTTGGATCACAATTAGGTTCTTCTATCATTTTGTGTGTTTATTTATTTTAGAGAAAGTGATAGAAAATTATTTCATCTATTGTTCTAAGTGCCTAGCACCACACTTAGGAAATTTGATTTATCCATAGATCATAATTTTGCATAACAAATGCCAACTAACATTCCAAAGGAACACAAGATTTATTTCTTCATAGGGACTTTAAAGGATAACATCCAATATGAGGTTCACGTTTGGGAACCTGATTCATTGGAGAAGGCATTCAGGTTGGAAAGAAAAATTGAATGTAAAATTATGGCGACAAGGAATCCTACGACTCACATCTTTAAATATGGAAATGTTGCTACTCCTAGACTTCCACAACCTACAAGTGTTGTGTAACCAGCTCAAAAAATAGAAGAAAAGAGATATCAACGCCTTAGAAATGAGCCACTTCGAGGGGGAAACCTCCAATACATTACATAAATGAACAATTCTTGGATGATACAATTTACAAAACCTCCTTTCTATATATAGGAGTCCACGGGGCCATAATGTAATCCTAGCTGACCTAACAATAATAATTTAAGGGCACAATAATAACAAAATGGGGTTACAAGGGTACAATAATAACAATAAGGGGGTTACACTAACAATAATAAGGGACTATACTAGTAATATAGGGACCTAACATGCCCCTCTCCTTCAAAAAGTGTTGTCCTCAACGCTTGAGTAGCTCTGGGTGCTTCTGTATAAAATTCTCATCCTCCCATGTAGAATCTTCAGTGGGTAAGTTCTTCCACTCGATGAGATACTCTGAAATTGATCGATTCCATAGCTGTCGAGTTCTTGTTTCCGTGACCGCTTCAGGTTCCAATATGATTTTTCCTTCCTCATCAAGTTCTGGCAATATTGTTTGAACTGGAAGATTTTCACCTATAACTTTCTTTAAGCATGAAACATGGAAAACTGGATGTACTCGTGAAGAAGCAGGAAGCTCCAATTTGTATGCCATAGTACCAATCTTTTGCAACACCTTGTAAGGACCATAGTACTTTGGCGATAATTTATTATCCTTCTTAGTTTGCTTGAGGGACATTTGTTTATATGGTTGTAGCCGTAAAAATACCCAATCTCCTACATCAAAACTTCTCTCGCTGCGATGTTGATCTGCCTGTTGTTTCATTCGATTTTGTGCCAAATTCATGTTATCCTTTAAGAGTTGGAGAACTTCTTGCTGATGCTTGATGTGATCTTCCACTACTTGAACCTTTGAATTTTCTCTTAAATATGATGTGATGGATGGTGGATGATATCCATAAAGTGCCATAAATGGGGTCATTTTTGCTGCAGTATGGAAGGAAGTGTTATACCACCATTCAGCAAGAGATAACCACTTGACCCATTGTGTTTGTTTATCAGATACAAAACAACGAAGATATCCTTCCAAAAATTTATTTACTATCTCAGTTTGACCATCAGATTGAGGATGATAAGATAAGCTATGAGCTAATTGAGTACCCAAACAAGAAAATAACTCCGTCCAAAATTTCCAGTAAAAATGGGATCTCTGTCGCTCACAATTACCCTTGGGCTTCCATGTAGTTTTTGAATTCTGTCCATAAATGTAGTAGCAACTGTACTTGCTTTAAATGGATGAGATAATGCACAAAAGTGTGCATACTTGGTAAGTCTATCAACTACCACCATGATGACACTCTTTCCTTCAGACTTAGGTAAACTTGAGATAAAATCCATTGAAATCTCCTCCCAACGTTGACTTGGAATGGATAAAGGTTGTAGAAGTCCCGGGGTCTTAATTGTTTCCACTTTATTCTGCTGGCAAACCAAACATTCTGCCACAAATTTTGAATATCAGATTTAAGGCCATCCCAAAAAAATTCTTTCTTCACCCTGTGGTAAGTTTTTAAAAATCCTGAGTGTCCTCCTAAAGGAGAAGTGTGCAATTCCAGAAAAATATTTTGTTTTAGTTGGGAATTCTTACAAAGATATAAGCGATCTTTGTACCATAAGGAATCATTTTTCCAACTAAATGTATCAGATGTACTAGGATCTTGCTGCAACTTTTGAATGAGTGTCCATACATCTTGTCCTTCTTCCATTCATCTCTTGCTTCAGTTATCCAATCTGGTTGGATAATAGAAATGGCACAAAGCAATGCTTCCACCTCTTCATTCTTTCTTGAGAGTGCATCTGCAACAACATTAAGCTTTCCTTTTTTGCAGATTATTTCAAAGTCATAACCCAACATCTTTGTGACCCATTTTTGCTGCTCTTCTGAAGATAGTATTTGTTCCAAAAAGTGTTTAAGACTATCATGATCAGTTTTTACCTTGAAGTGTCTTCCCATTAGGTAAGTTCGCCATTTCTTTAGTGCATGAAGTATTGCTAACATTTCCTTATCATAAATAGGTTTTTGTAAATAGTTTCCTTTGATTGGACGGCTTTCAAAAGCAATGGGTCTTCCTTCCTGCATTAAAACTGCACCAATTCCATTTCCTGAGGCATCACATTCCACAATAAAGGTTTTCGTGAAGTCCGGCGTAGCTAAGACCGGTGCTAGGCACATTGCCTCCTTAAGACATTCAAAGGCCTTAGTTGCTTCAGTTGCTTCAGGAGTCCATGAAAATGCATCTTTCTTCAATAATGTTGTTAGAGGTGCTGCTATTCTCCCATAATTCTTAACAAACTTGCAATAATACCCTGTTAACCCGATAAATCCTCGTAACTTCTTTATGGTTGTGGGGACTTTCCATTCCTTAAAGGCTTTAATTTTGTTAGGGTCTACTTTAACACCCTCGTGAGATACAATATGACCCAGATATTCCACCTCTTGTACTCCAAAGAAACATTTGGATTTTTTTGCATATAACTGTTTCTCCTGTAATAGTTTGAGCACCCTATTAACATGTTCAACATGATCCTTCCAAGACCTGCTGTAGATAAGTATATCATCAAAAAATACTAGCACAAATTTTCTAAGGAAGGGTTTGAAAATGGAATTCATCAACCCTTGAAATGTAGAAGGTGCATTGGTAAGACCAAAAGGCATGACCAGAAATTCATAATGACCCTCATGAGTTCGAAATGCCGTTTTTGGAATATCTCCAGTCTTCATTCTAATTTGATGATATCCTGAACGAAGATCCAACTTGGTAAAATAAATTGCTCCATGTAATTCATCCAATAATTCATCAATCACAGAAATGGGAAATTTGTCTTTAATGGTGAGCTTATTGAGCTCCCTATAATCCGGACACATTCGCCATGATCCATCCTTCTTGTGTACCAATACTACAGGAGCAGAGAAAGAACTTTGACTGGGTTGAATTATACCCGCCTATAACATTTCTGCAATCATACGTTCAATTTCGCTCTTTTGGAAGTAAGGATATCTATAAGGCCTGATGTTTGGAGGAACACTTCCTGGAATCAAATGAATAGCATGATCATGATCACGAATAGGAGGGAGTCCTTTGGGAGTTTCAAACACCTTGGAATGATTTTCCACGACTTGTTGCAGATCTGCAGAAATAGATGATTTTGATGTCAGAACTTCTAGTGAGCATAATTGTGCAATTACGCCTCGTTGTTCTTTATTTAGAAGCTTTTTCATGACATTAGAGCTTCTTATCCTTCCTGGCTTCCCTTCAATACCCCGTAATTCGACTTCCTTTCCTTCTAAAAAAAATTTCAAAAAAAGTTCTTGAAAATTAAAAGCTACCATCCCCAAAGATTGTAACCATTGTACTCCTAGTACAACATCAGCACCTCCCATAGGAATGGAAAGCATTGGACTAGTCAATACATATTCCCCCATGGTTAGCTTGATATTAAGGCATTTTCCAGAGCAATTTATAGTTCCTCCATTTGCAACCATCACTTGACATTCTGGTGCTGGGTATAGGAAACAATTTAATTCCTTGGCTACCTTACAATGAATAAAATTATGGGTGCTACCCGAATCAATCAACACTATTACCTTTTTCTTCTTGATATGTCCTTCTATCTTGAGAGTTTGATGAGTGGTAATTCCTGCCAGTGCATTACACGATATGGTCGGATTCATTTCTTCCTCTTCTAGGGCTGGTTCCTGGTGTATATCCTCTTCTTGTTCATTTTCTTCTTCCTCTTCACAATCTATGTAAAATAATTTCTTCTCAGCACACTTATGACCTTTAGTGTATTTTCTATCACAACTGTAGCAAAGCCCTTTTGCTCTTTTTCTTCCAATTTTTGTGGTGTCAACCTTGTAGGTTGTGGAAATCTAGGCGTAGCAACACTTCCTTCTTTATAGAATTGAGTGGTAGGCTTCCTTGTCGCCATAATTTTACATTCAACTTTTCTTGCCAACCCGAATGCCTTCTCCAATGAATCAGGTTCCAAAACGCGAACTTCATGTTGGATGTTATCCTTTAAAGTGCCTATGAAGAGATCAATCCTGTGTTCCTCTGGAATATCAGTTACCCTTATATTCAATTTTTGGAAGTCCTCAATGTGCTGCCCCACTAAACCCTTTTGTTTGAGATTTATCAATTCGCTAAAGAAGGTGTTGCTCTTTGTATCCTCATAATGCGCTATCATTTCCTCCGTAAAAATTGACCAAGTGACAATTTTTTTACGGGAGCAAAGCCATCGATACCATACAAATGTATTTTGTTCTAAATGTAAAGTTGCAATGCGTACCTTTTTTGTGTTTTGCACATTATGGAGATCAAAATATTGCTCCATCTGTAGTATCCATGTTACAGGATCCTTTCCATCAAAATTCTTCATATCCATTTTTGGAATATGGTGGTTCTTCCCTCCAACAGTAGAGTTTATGAAATCATGATTAACATTTATTTTGTTCTTATCATGAGTTTCCTCTACTCTCTTTTCACCATTAGGAAACATTTCTTGTATCAACTTTCCCAAACCTTCGATTTCTACTTTGAGATCTTTCTTCATGTTTTCCATGTTGTCTTTCATTTTTCATCGATCTTAGCTTCCATGTCATCCATCTTAGCTTCCATGCCCACTTCCATGCCATCCATCTTAGCTTCCAAACCACTCATCTTAGCTTCCACGCCTTTCTTCAAACCATCCATCTTAGTTTCCACGCCCTTCTTCAAAACTTACATTTCATTTTTTGTTGTTCTTTGCGAGAACGAAATTTGTTGCACTTTCTCTTGTAATTTTGATATGTCATGTTGCCATTCTTCATCTTCATGAGTCATAGTAGAGCCTTCTAAAGTCATAATGGGTGTTTAATTCTTTTTATGGGCCATTTTAGACTCCAATATTGATATCTATTCTACAATATGCCCTTGCAATCAATTCAACTTGATTCTTCAAACAAGACTTATGCAATTCGGAAAAAAAATACACACCTTTTACTTGCTTTGAGGAGCTCGATATTGAAATTGTATTATCTTTGTGATTGCGTATCTTCAATATCTGAAATTCAGCACTGAAGTATCCCTCTGAATTCTCTTTTGAATGCCATAGGTCTGACCTGGTTTGGATTCTCCAAGACAAAGTTGGGTCCAATCTCCCACAATGACCTAATTATGGAATGGTTCAGTAGAGCTAATTTGTACGACTTTCCAAGTGTCAATGTTTCATCCTTTGTCTCTGAAATTGATAGCCACGAAACTACAGTCTGTGTACTTGCGAAAACATTTTACGGCACTCCAATCCGATGCCCAGAGAGAGAGTTATTAAACTTTTCCCACGATCACCTCTTTGAGATGCAATTCAGGAGCCTGAAAAAGCACTACCTTCCACAAATCATATCTCCAAAAATGTTGCAAACCAAGCTCCGAAATTTTTTGACGAATTTTCTCAGGATTTCAGCTTCGTACCATACGAATTTCAGATTCTGAACCTTAGTAGAAAAAATTTTATAGCGCAAATTACACGATGACCAGTTTAGGAGCCTTAAAAAAGACCTAAATTCCACAGATCATATCTCCGAAAATGTTGTGAACCAGGCTCTGAAATTTTCAGAAAATCTTCCTCGGGATTTCAGCTTCGCACCATAAAAATTTCAGATTCTGAAACTTCGTAGAACAAAATTTATAGCGCAAATGCCACGATGACCTGTTTGGAGCAGCGAAACCCTAGAATCCAAAGCTCTGATACCAAATGTTGTGTAAACAGCTCCAAAAAGAGAAGAAAAGAGATATCAACACCTTAGAAATGAGCCACTTCGAGGGGGAAACCTCCAATAAATTACATAAATGAACAATTCTTGGATGATACAATTTACAAAACCTCCTTTCTATATATAGGAGTCCATGGGGCCATAATGTAATCCTAGTGGGCCACAATGTAATCCTAGCCGACCTAACAATAATAATTTAAGGGCACAATAATAACAAAATGGAGGTTACAAGGGTTCAATAATAACAATAAGGGGGTTACACTAACAATAATAAGGGACTATACTAGTGATATAGGGACCTAACAACAAGGTTGACACCACAAAAATTGGAAGAAAAAAGAGAAAAAGGGCTTTTCTACAGTTGTCATAGCAAATACACTAAAGGTCATAAGTGTGCTGAGAAGAAATTATTTTACATAGATTGTGAAGAGGAGGAAGAAAATGAACAAGAAACTTCAAAATAAGAGGATATACACTAGGAACCAACCCTAGAGAAAGACGAAATGAGTCCGACCATATCATGTATTGCATTGGCAAGCATTACCACTCCTCAAACTCTCAAGATAGAAGGACACATAAAGAAGAAAAAGGTAATAGTGTTGATTTATTTGGGTAGTACCCATAATTTTATTCAATTAAAGGTAGTTAAGGAATTGAATTGCTTCCTAAACCCAACACCAGAATGTCTAGTGGTGGGTGAAAATGGAGGAATTATAAATTTCTCTCGAAAATTCCATAATATCAAGCTAACCATGGAGGAATATGTATTAATAGTCCAATTCTTTCCATTCCAATGGGAGGTGCTGATGTACTAGGAGTACAATGGTTACAATCTTTGGGGATGGTAGCTTTTAATTTTCAATAATTTTTCTTGAAATTTTTTTCGGAAGGAAAGGAAGTCAAATTACGGGTATTGCAGGGAATTCAGAAAATATAATAAGCTCTAATGTCATGACAAAGCTTATGAAGAAATAACAACGAGGCATAATTTCACCATTACGCTCACTAGAAGTTCCAACATCAAAATCATCTATTTCTCCAGATCTCCAAAAAGTCTTGGACAATCATTCTAAGGTGTTTGAAACTCCCAAAAGACTCCCACCTATTCGTGATCATGATCATGCTATTCATTTGTTTCCAGGAAGTGTTCCTCCAAATATCAAGCCTTATAGATATCCTTATGTCCAAAAGAGATAAATTGAATGTATGATTGAAAAAATGTTAGAGGATGGTATAATTCAACCTAGTCAAAGTTTTTTCTCTGCTCCAGTAGTATTGGTGCACAAGAAGGATGGATCATGGTGCATGTGTCTGGATTATAGGGAGCTCAATAAGCTCACTATTAAAGATAAATTTCCAATTCCTATGATTGATGAATTATTGGATGAATTACATGTAGAAATTTATTTTACCAAGTTGGATCTTCATTCTGGATATCATGAAATTAGAATGAAGACTAAAGATATTCAAAAAACATCATTTTGAACTCATGAGGGTCATTATGAATTTTTGGTCATTTCTCTTGGCCTTACCAATGCACCTTCTACATTTCAAGGGTTGATGAATTCCATTTTCAAACTCTTCCTTAGAAAATTTGTGTTATCATTTTTTGATGATATACTAATCTACATCAGGTCTTGGAAGGATCATATTCAACATGTTGAGAGGGTGCTCAAACTAATGGAGGAGAAACAATTATATGATAAAACCTCCAAATGTTTCTTTGGAGTATGAGAGGTGGAATATATGGGTCATATTGTATCTCATGAGGGTATTATGGTAGACCCTAACAAAATTAAATCCATTAAGGAATGGAAACTCCCCACAACCATAAAGCAGTTGCGATGATTTTTCGGGTTAATAGGGTATTATTGAAAGTTTTTTAAGAATTATGGGAGGATAGCAGCATCTCTAACACCATTATTGAATAAAGATGCATTTTCATGGTCTCCTGAAGCAACTACATCCTTTGAGCATCTTAAAGAGGCAATGTGCCTAGCACCAGTCTTAACTATGCCAGACTTCACAAAAACCTTTATTGTGGAATGTGATGCCTCGGGAAATGGAATTGGTGTTTTTTTAATGCAAGAAGGAAGACCCATTGCTTTTGAAAGTCATCCAATCAAAGGAAATTATTTACAAAAAGATATTTATGAGAAGGAAATGTTGGAAATGCTACATGCACTAAATAAATGGAGACCTTGCATAATGGGAAGACACTTCAAGGTAAAAAATGATCATGATAGTATTAAACACTTTTTGGAACAAAGAATATCTTCAATAGAGCAACAAAATTGGGTCACACAGATGTTGGGTTATGACTTTGAAATAATCTACAAAAAAGGGAAGCTAAATTTTGTTTGATATGCACTCTCAAGAAAGGATGAAGAGGTGGAAGCATTTCTTTGTGCCATTTCTATTATCCAACCAGATTGGATAACCGAAGAAAGGGATGAATGCAAGAAGGACGAAGAAGTGTAGACACTCATTCAAAATTTGCAGCAAGATCCTAGTACATCTGATACATTTAGTTGGAAAAAGGATTCCTTATGGTACAAATATCACTTATATATTTGTAATAATTCCCAACTAAAACAAAAGATTCTTTTGGAATTGCACACTTCTCCTTTAAAAGGACACTCAAGATTTTTAAAAACTTACCAGAGGGTGAAGAAATATTTTTTTTGGGATGGGCTTAAATCTAATATTCAAAATTTTGTGGTAGAATGTTTGGTTTTCCATCAAAATAAAGTTGAGACAAATAAAACCCCGGGTCTTCTACAGCCTTTATCCATTCCAAGTCATTGTTGGGAGGATATTTCAATGGATTTTATCATAGGTTTACCTAAGTACGAAGGAAAGAGTGTAATCATGGTGGTAGTTGATAGAATTACCAAGTATGCACACTTTTGTGCATTATCTCATCCATTTAAAGCAAGTACAGTTGCTACTGCATTTATGGAAACAATTGAAAAGCTACATGGAAACCC
This sequence comes from Pinus albicaulis, assembly GCA_034641835.2. Lineage (NCBI taxonomy): Eukaryota > Viridiplantae > Streptophyta > Pinopsida > Pinales > Pinaceae > Pinus > Pinus albicaulis. The sequence continues at coordinate 1,225,141,749 of CM076582.1, read as the reverse complement.
CAAAGATTATTGTAAGTGACAGAGATCCCATTTTTACTGGAAATTTTTGGATAGAATTATTTTCTTTTTTGGGTACTCAATTAGCACATAGCTCATTTGATCATCCTCAATTCAATGGTCAAACTGAGATAGTGAACAAATGTTTGGAACGATATCTTCATTTTTTTTGTATCTGATAAACAAACACAATGGGTCAAGTTGTTACCTACGACATATTTCTAAGGCGTTGATCTCTCTTTTCTTCTATTTTTGGAGTAGTTTCATAACAAAAATTCTCATCCTCCCATGTGGAATCTTCAGTACCCTAAGTTCTTCCACTTGATGAGATACTCTGAAATTGATCAATTTTGTAGCTATTGAGTATTGTTTCAGTGACTTATTCAGGTTCCAATATGATTTTTCCTTCCTCATCAAGTTCTAGAAATATTTTTTAAACTGGAATTTTGTCACCTATAACCTTCTTTAAGCATGAAACATGGAAAACTAGGTGCACTTGAGAAGAAGTAGGAAGCTCCAATTTGTATGCCATACTACCAATATTTTACAACACCCTGTAAGGACCATAGTACTTTGGCGATAATTTATTATCCTTCTTAGCTTTCTTGAGGGACATTTGTTTGTATGGTTTTATTTATAAAAATACACAGTCTCCTACATCAAAAATTCTCTCATCGCGATGTTGATCTGCCTGTTGTTTCATCTGGATTTGTGCCAAATTTAGGTTATCCTTTAAGAGTTGGAGAACTTGTTCTTGATTCTCGAAGTGATCTTCCACTGCTTGAACCTTATAATTTTCTCTTAAATATGATGTGATGGATGGTTGATGATATCCATAAAGTGCCATAAATAGGGTCATTTTTTCTGCAGTATGGAAAGAAGTGTTATACCACCATTCAGCTGGAGGTAACCACTTGACCCATTATGTTTTATCAGATACAAAACAACAAAGATATCCTTCCAAACATTTGTTCACTATCTCAGTTTTCCCATCGCATTGAGGATGATAAGATAAGCTATGAGCTAGTTGAGTACCCAAACAAGAAAATAATTTCATCCAAAAAATTCCAGTAAAATGGAATCTCTGCCGCTTACAATAATATTTGGGTTTCCATGTATCTTTTGAATTGTTTCCATAAATTCAGTAGTAAATGTACTTTCTTTAAATGGATGAGATAATGCACAAAAGTGTGCATACTTGGTAATTCTACCAACTAACACCATGATGACACTCTTTCCTTTGAACTTAGGCAAACCTGTGATAAAATCCAGTGAAACCTACTCCCAACGTTGACTTGGAATGGATAAATTTTTTCGAAGACCTAGCGTCTTAATTGTCTCAACTTTAATTTGCTAGAAAACCAAACATTTTGCCTCAAACTTTTGAATATCAAATTTAAGTCCATCCCAAAAAAAAAAAATTATTCACCATGTGGTAAGTTTTTAAAAATCCTTAGTGTCCTCCTAAGGGAGAGGTGTGCAATTCCATAAGAATATTTAGTTTTAGTTGAGAATTCCTACAAAGATATAATCAATATTTGTACCATAAGGAATTTTTTTTCCAACTAAATTTATCATATGTACTAGGATATTGCTACAAATTTTGAATGAGTTTCCTCGCTTATTCATCCTTCATCCATTCATCCCTTGCTCCGGTTATCCAATCTGGTTGGATAATAAAAATGGCACAAAGCAATGCTTCCACCTCTTTATCCTTTCTTGAGAGTGCATCTGTAACAACATTTAGGTTTCCCTCTTTTTTAGATGATTTCAAAGTCATAACCCAACATCTTTGTGACCCATTTTTGCTTCACTTCTAAAGATAGTATTTGTTCCAAGAATTTTTTAAGACTATCATGATCATTTTTTACCTTGAAGTGTCTTCCCATTAGGTAAGGTCACCATTTCTTTAGTGCATGTAGTATTGCCAACATTTCCTTATCATAAATAACTTTTTGTAAATATTTTCCTTTTATTGGATGACCTTAAAAATAAATGGGTCTTCCTTCTACATTAAAACAACACCAATTCCATTTCCTGAGGCATCACATTCCACAGTAAAGGTTTTTGTGAAGTCTAGCATAGCTAAGACCGGTGCTAGGCACATTGCCTCTTTAAGATGTTCAAAGGCATTAGTTGCTTTAGGAGTCCATGAAAATGCATTTTTCTTCAATAATGTTGTTAGAGATGCTACTATTCTACCATAATTCTTATTAAACTTGCGATAATACCTTGTTAACCTGAGAAATCCTCGCAATTGCTTTATGGTTGTGGGGACTTTCCATAGGCTTAGTGGCTTTAATTTTACTAGGGTCTACCTTAACACCGTCCTAAGATACAATATGACCCAGATATTCCAACTCTTAAACTCCAAAGAAACATTTGGAGATTTTTGCATATAATTGTTTCTTCTCCAATAGTTTGAGCACCCTATCAACCTGTTGAACATGCTCCTTCCAAGACCTATTGTAGATTAATATATCATCAAAAAATACTAACACAAATTTTCTAAAGAAGGGTTTGAAAATGGAATTCATCAACCCTTGAAATGTATAAGGTGAATTGTTAAGGCCAAAATTCATGACCAAAAACTCGTAATGACCCTCATGAGTTCGAAATGCTATTTTCATAATATCTTCATTCTTCATTCTAATTTAATGATATCCTGAACAAAGTTCCAACTTGGTAAAATAAATTCCTCCATGTAATTCATCTAATAATTCATCAATCATAGGAATGGGAAATTATATTTAATAGTGAGAATATTGATCTCCCTATAATCTAGACACATGCACCATGATCCATCCTTCTTGTGCACCAATACTACTGGAACAGAGAAAGAAATTTCACTAGGTTGTATTATACCAGCCTCTAACATTTCTGCAATCATATGTTCAATTTCTCTCTTTTGTACATAAGGATTTTTGTAAGGCTTGATGTTTGGAGGAACACTTCCTGGAACCAAATGAATAGCATGATCATGTTCACGAATAGGTGGGAGTCCTTTGGGATTTTCAAACACCTTGGAATGATTTTCCAATACTTTTTGGAGATCTAGAGAAATAGATGATTTTGATGTTGGAACTTCTAGTGAGCATAATAGTGAAATTATTCCTCATTGTTCTTTCTTCAAAAGCTTTGTCATGACATTAGAGCTTATTATATTTCATGGCTTCCCTGTGATACCCCGTAATTCAACTTCATTTCCTTCCGAAAAAATTTCAAGAAAAATTCTTAAAAATTAAATCTATCGTCCCCAAAGATTGTAACCATTGTACTCCTAGTACAACATCATCACCTCCCATTGGAATGGAAATAATTGGACTATTCAATACATATTAACCCATGGTTAGCTTGATATTATGGCATTTTCCAGATAAATTTATAGTTCCTCCATTTGCAACCATCACTTGACACTCCAGTGTTGGGTATAGGAAGAAATTAAATTCCTTGGCTACCTTACAATGAATAAAATTATGGGTACTACTAGAATCAATCAACAGTATTACCTTTTTCTCTTGATATGTCCTTCTATATTGAGAGTATGAGGAGTATTAATTCCTACCATTGCATTACAGGATATGGTCAAACTCATTTCTTCTTTCTCTAGGGTTGGTTCCTAGTGTATATCCTCTTTTTTTCAAGTTTCTTGTTCATTTTCTTCCTCCTCTTCACAATATATGTAAAATAATTTCTTCTCGGCACAACTGTAGCAAAGCCCTTTTTCTCTTTTTTCTTCCAATTTTTGTGGTTTCAACCTTGTAGGTTGTGGAAGTCTAGGAGTAGCAACACTTCCATCTTTATAGATATGAGTGGTAGGCTTCCTTGTTGCCATAATTTTACATTCAATTTATCTTTCCAACCTAAATGCCTTATCCAATGAATCAACTTCCCAAAGGCGAACCTCATGTTGGATGTTATCCTTTAAATTCCCTATGAAGACATCAACCCTATGTTCCTTTGGAATATCAGCTATCGTTATATCCAATTTTTGGAAATCCTCAATGTGCTCCACCACTGAACCATTTTGTTTGAGATTTATCAATTGGCTAAAGAAGGTGTTTTTCTTTATATCCTCATAATGTGCTATCATTTCCTCAATAAATATTGACCAAGTGAAAATTGTGTTATGGGAGAAAAGCCATCGATACCATATAAATGTATTGTGTTCTAAATATACAGTTGCAATGTGTACCTTTTATGTGCTTTTCACATTATTGAGATCAACATATTGGTCCATCTGTAGTATCCATGTTAAGAGATCCTTGTCATCAAAATTCCTCATATCGATATTTGGAATATGGTGGATCTTCAATACAACATTAGAGTTTATGAAATCACAATTAACATTTATTTCATTATCATCATGAGTTTCCTATACTATATTTTTTCCATTAGGAGTCATTTCTTGTATCAACTTTATCAAACCTTCCTTCAAACCTTCCATGCCTACATTTAGATAATTATTCATGTGTTCCATGTTGTCTTTCATTTTTCCTTCCATGTATTTCATGCCATTCTTCAAACCATCCATCTTAGCTTCCATGCCTTTCTTCAAAAATTCCATTTCATTTTGTGTTGCTCTTTGCGAGAGCGAAATTTGTTTCACTTCTTTGCCTTCATGAGTCATAGTAGAGATTTATGAGGGCTTAATGGGTGTTGAATTATTTTTAAGGGGAATTTTAGAACCTAATACTGATATCTAAGCTTCAATATGCCCTTGGAATCACTTCAAACTTATTTTTCAAACAAGACTTATGCACTTTGAAAATAAATACACACCTTTTTCTTACTTTTAAGGAGCTCTATATTGAAACTGATGTATATCTCTAATTTTCGATCCCTGAGATTTTATATTCAGTCCTTTAGTATCCCTTTTAATCTTCTTTCTAATTCCATAGGTATGACCTGATTTGGATTCTTCAAGGCAAAATTACGCCCAATATCCCACAATGACCTAATTATAGACTAGTTCAGTAGAGAAAACTTGTACGACGTGACACATGTCACTATTTTTTTCCTTCATATTTGAAATTGATACAAAGGAAACTATTGTCTATTTACTTTCGATCACTTTTTATAGAATTCCAATCTGATGCTTAGAGAGAGAGATATGATGATTTTCCCAAGGTCACCTCTTAGAGATGAAATTAGGGAGCCTGCAAAAACCCTAAATTCTACATATCATATCTCTGAAAATCTTACAAACCAATATATGAATTTTTTACACGAATTTTCTTAGGCTTTCTTCACAAATGGGTTTTTTTTTATATTTTTAACCTTAATAGCAAACAAGTTATAGCGAAAATTCCACGCTGGCCTGTTTGAAGCACGAAAACCTAGAATCCAAAGCTCTAATACCAAATGTTATGATACCAACTCCAAAAATAGAAGAAAAGAGAGATTAACGCCTTATAAATCAGCCAATTTGAGGGGGGAACCTCCTTTACAATAAATAAATTAACAATTATTGGATGATACAAATGACAAAACCTCATTTCTATATATAGGAGTCCATGGGGTCACAATATAATCCTAGCCGACCTAATAATAATAATGTAACGACACAACAATAACAATAGTGGCTTTTTATGGGGCACAATAATAAGAATATGGGGGCTACAAGGGTATAACAATAACAATAAATATGCTACACTAACAACAATAAGGGACTACTCTAGTAATATAGGGACCTAAAAAATAGATGCATATGCTTTAGAGAAATGGTTAAATTTCTTGTAGGGTTATTACTCTCTCCAAAATGTTTCTGACAATGAGAAGATAACTTTTTCCCTACTAAAGGTCATTCCACATGTCAAATATTAGTGGGAAGTTTACTAGGAGAGATACAACAAATATTATTATTTTATTTTCAATGCAGAACAAAATTTGGGTTGCTTTTGCTGATGCCCTTAAGGAGGAATTATACCCTGTAGGGAACTATGTTGACTAGTACATGTGATAGAAAACTCTGTGATAGGAGAGAGACCATATGGTGCTAGAGTAAACCAATAACTACTATGCCTTGCACTTAAATTTGGATATCAAATAATTCAATCAAAACTTTGTATTGAAATATCATAATGGCCTACATAGGTACATCTAAACAAAGATGAATTTTCTTGGACATCTCCTCACTAGCTTCCACTTATCGATATGTTGTTAAAATTGAGTATAAATCGAAGAAAAAAAAAAGAGATACTTTGGGTCTACAAATACATTGAAATAACATCTTAGAAAATGTGGCCCTAACTCCTAATACAAGGGACAAATCAAGGAGATCCAACTTAAAAATAACTAGCCCAATTCATGGGTGAAGAAGGCCCAATGGTAATGGGAAGTACAAAATGGAAATCATAAGGTGTTGTGAGTTGCATAAAATACCATAGCACAAGATTGAAAAATGTCATACGAAAAAATCATTGTTGGTGGAACTTACATAGAAGTAAATGGACTCATGCTCTAATTTTTATCTAGAAAATAATAAAGGAAAGTGGATCATTGATGCATAACCCAATTCCACCATTGCAACCATAATATCCAACTAGAAGAGCTAAAGGAGCTTGAATAGGGTGAGCACCTCTTCCATTGATAGATGTGGGTAAAGGGGTCCCCACTCCATTTCACCATTGATAGTGGGAACCAAAATTATATGATATCAACAAAGGTCATCAAGATATTGAAGCTAAAAATATTGCCACATCACCAACCATACAACATTGTTTAGTTGAGCCATGGATGAGACATCAGTGTTAATGAGGAATATTTCATATCCTATAGCATTGAGCCATCCAAAATATGAGGTACTATGTAATGTTTCCTCACTTGCACTTTTTGATGTAATTTTAATACAACCTTTTATGTGTAAATGTCATGTTATAGTGTCATTTTTACCCTTAGAGGTTAACTCTACATGATACCATTTTTATTCCCAACTACTGCAATTTCATTGATCTCAATAAAATTTTCCAAAAGGTAATAATTTAGATTGCAAAGTTTGTTTTCTTAATATTTTAATCAAAAGGAAAAATTAAGGTCACTACAACCATCAAAACCACTGCATGAGGCCACTCTATACAACATAAGAAATTCAACAAGATAACATACAAAGATATCTTCTATCAACCTATGTGGGTTCCTCTACACAACCAGGTGAAACACTCAATTGAATTGAAACCTAGTTCTCATTTACCTAATGGCCCAATACATATATGATCTCTCTTAAAGAATCAGGAAACACAATTCTAGATTCATGGGATCATCTAAAAGGGAAATATTGGACTAAGCTCCTCACCTTGCGAGAGCCCAATTTTATGGGTACAGAAGAAGGATGGGACATGAAGGATTTTTATTGCTTATAAAGCCATGAACAAAATCATTTTCAATAAGGTATACCCAATCCTTAGGATCAATGATATTTTGGACCAGATTAAGTGTTTCAAGTTATTTAGTAAAATTGATCTAAAGTCAAGCTACCACTAGGTTCTAATTGATCAAAATGATGTATGAAAGACAACATTCAAATCTAAAGAAGGAATTTATAAATGGTTGTTCATGCCATTTGGCTTAACGAATGCTCCAATAACATCCAAAATATATTTTTTGTCGTTTAATAGTTGGATGACACCCTCATCTTCAACACAAATTGTGAAAATAATTTGCATCACATTCAACATGGCTTGTGCACCACAAGATAACATAAGTTATAATCAAATTTGGATAAACACAGATTTCCCATGTGTTAGCACTCTGTAAATCCTTTTAGGGTGAAGAAAGGGATACAAAGGTAACTGAAAACTAGTTGTAGGTTAAGGTCCAATCCCCCTAACCTTGGAAAGGGATTTCTCTTTGGATCAAATACAATCAAAGACTGAAATATATGGGTTTTAAACTGGTTATTAAACTCAGGGGTTTTTAAAACTGATTTGATGGTTGTGAGTATAGAAGATAGGGAAAATCGGGATCAATGGGCTAAATCTAAATGAATAAGGGATATGGAAGCCAATATTCATAGGGGAAAGATAGTATGACTTATTAGTAATATTTTAAAAGGATGTCATTGTATTGAAAGGATGAAACAAAATAGGAAAGAGAAATCAAGAATCTATCAAGGATTAATTTGATCGATCAGGGAAGAAAAACACATATGATGCTCAGAAAGTTAAACCAGAGAAAACTTTTGAATTCTAATAAAATAATTCAAACTAAACCTGAAGAATTAAAACATGGATTTTATTAAATAAACTAAATCACAATTACATAGGCACAATACATACTAAAAAATCATACACATGAATCCCTGCTCAAACTGGCTTCGACCTTCTGCTATTCATTCATACAATAAATACAATCATCAAGCCTCTAGCACTCTAACCAGCCAACCCCTTTTTCATATTCTCACATCGTTAAATACATTTCACATCATAAAGATATCATGACTAGTTTCAATGTACGATATATCCATTTATAATGGATCGAAACATACATGATTAACAACCCATTGTTTTTTGATAAAAAAATTACATAAAGAAGTCGTATACAAAATATTTTATCTTTCGAAGAGAAAAACATAAAAAATTATGTATACCTATCCTCTTAACTTATCTCAGAAGATCCTATGGTGACATTGAAAATCTTGAACTTATTATGAAAATAGAAAAGGCAACTTAGGTTGTGTTGTGCAGCAAAATTTCATCATTCTGTCAACAAAAACTGCGAAAATGGGCCACCAAGTAATGCGTGTAACTCCCAAAAAGTAGTATTTGTGTCAAATATGATATGGGTTTTTTTCCCCATGATCTAAAAAACCTCTTTCAGTTTCTTCAAAATCTTCTCTAGCTTCTCATAAACTTCTCTTCCAAAAAATATCTAAAAAAAGAAATTTACACATTCCAAAAAATAGGCCTTACATATGCATTTGAAACTCTCGATATATGAAACTTGTGCAGAAATTGGAGGTTATTTTTCTTTGTTTTGTTCTTAAGAAAATATTCTTTCAATTTTTCCAAATTCGACTTCATGTGGTTGAAATCATTGTTTAAAAATGATGTCAAAAACAAAGTATTTTGCGTAGCACTATGGAGCGAGCGGGCTAGGTAACACTCCATGATATATATGGTTTAACACCTTCTATGGAAAAATGGATCAAATGGGTAGGTTTGAAATGGTTGTTTGATGGTGTATAACTCCTTAAGCAGGTTCTCCAACTCTTAAAAACCTTCTAAATGGTTGATACTCACTTGCATAATGACTATGTGGTGAATTTTCTAGGTAATGCTATAATGATTTGACTTGATGTTTTGGAGTGCTCCAATAGACTTGGTATGTGTAACAAATTATGGGGAAATAATTTAGATGTAATGAATGTAATAGCTCTTAGGAATAGGGGGGCGGGGTTGTATGTTTTACAATGAGGGTTGAATAATGTCATGAGTGATGGTAGTGATATTATGAGGTGAATAGGTTTGGGTGAATAGGTTTGGGGGAATAAGTTTAGAATAAATGGGGGGAATAAATGTAGTATGAATAAGAGGTGAATGTGATGTGAGGAAATTATAATGTGTAAGTTATGTTAAGAGAATGATATATAATAAGGGAAATTATATATGAAGTGGTGTGAAATAAATGGAAATTGGGTTGGAAATAGGGAAGCATGGGATAGATAAGAATAGGGGATAGAAATGTGGAATACTTTTAATAACCGCACCTCATGAAAATTAGACTCTGACTGCAATAAAATTGATTTATAATATTTTGAATGACAGATAAAAAACACATAAACCCTTTCAACCTGACAATACAAACATGTGCAAACATGACTCCCATTAACTTGACACTCTTTCATGCCTTTGGTGAACCATTTATGACATAAATTGGACGATGTCGGACAGTGACCTTTGAGGTTATGACAACAACAGTGTTCATAGGCTCAATTTATTCAAAAACTGAAAATTAAAGGACATGGAAAATACATTTGACAATGAAAATTAATGACCCTAACATTGGCTCCAATGGGGATGAAAACCTCCTAGTGAGATGCCAAGAGAAAAACCGTAGACTAGTAGCATAATTAGACCATTGGGAAATGGATTCAAATGCTAAAAACTAAATATATGATTGATAGACTAGAAAATTTAACTACTGACTGACTCAACTTACTTATGGAAGCAGATCATTGGCATCTTAGGACCTTCACCTTAGTCTTCAAATCCCAATGATAATTTCCCACCTGCTGAAGATATATATACAATCATGTGAAATGATCCCTCTAGTGTATCCAATCAAGAAAATGACTGCCTAACTTATGCTTGTATTCAACTGCACCAAACATAAAGAAAAGTCCAGAAAATGGAAACTCAAACTATCCATTGAAAACATTTTCATGATCCATAAATACAATAAAATTCATCTTCCTTTATGGCTGCAACAAATTTCCAAAATGGTCTTCAATAATTTGGAACATTACCATATCTTGAAAGTCAGCATAAATACAAGCACTCCCTTCATTTTCCAATGCAAAATCTTTGTATGAATGAAACCAAACAATCAGTTCATCAATCTTATCCTTTGCATCAGGGAAAATAAAAGCGTGTTCTTCAAAATATGCATTTGAGGTATGCATATTATCAATAGCAAAATTGTGCACATCCATGGGATCTGGGACAACCTACTCTTGTTCAGCAAACTCTTCATTTTCAGAACCTGGAGGAAAATCTTCATGTGCAAGAAGCTCTTAAAAAACCCCTTCTTTTTTGTTTCTCTCCTCTTCTCTATCATTAAAATTATGTTTAATATATTTTTCAGGCTCAAATGAACAAACCTACTGCATTTCTTCATCAACCTCTTTCTGATTAGTTTCATCTTCAGTTGTAGAGATCGTTGCCTACTGGAAATCTTCATAAATATCTAGGAAACATACTTATTTTGTTTTATATTCTTGACATTGGGATGAAAATTCATAAATGGATTCTTTAATTTCATAACCATACATTCTTCATCCCCATAAATATTTTCTAGATATTGGAGAAATCTTCAAAACAAGCATAACATTTTTCAGCTGGAAGAAAGGGAGGAAAAAATTCCTTTAAGTGATCATAAAATATTGTGTGAAAATATGTAAGAGGACACAAACTGGTAGGTGGAAAACCTTCATACTAGGATCTAGCTTTTTCTTATAAGGTTTCCATGAACATTTTCATTAAACATTCCTCAAGAAAAATAACCCCAAGAATATGTACATGCATGTGAAACTTAATTAAATGAATAACATCATCTTCTCCTTTCTTATATTTGAATATTGGGAGATATGTTGACCAATCAACATGAGGCATAGGATTTTGAAAGCCAAGAATATGAGATCTATCCATAGGAGCATACCTGACATTTTTTCTTGCAATTGAACCCATATTGATTCCTGGATCCTGCTTCCAATGGAGTCTTCAGATAAGGTTGAAACTTGATTGGAGTTGCCAAGTGAATGGTTCAGCCTTTTGATGTCCAATTGTTTATCACCATCAGCAATTAGATCTATACTCTAATGATATTTCATGGGGAATATGAAACCATTCCATCCCCGACAATGACACCACTATGTTAGCACTGTGTAAATCCCTTTAGGTTGAATAAAGGGCTACAGAGGTAACTAAAAACCACTTGTAGGTTAAGGTCCAGTCCCCCTAACCTTGGAAAGGGCCATCTCGTTGGATTAAATATCAATAAAATATTGATAGGTTATGGGTTTTAGACTGGTTATTAAACTTATGGGTGTTTAAAACTTATTTTATGGTTGTAAGTGCAGAGGACGGGGAAAATCAAGATCAATGGGCTAAATCTAAATGAATAAGGGATATGTAGGCCAATCCTCACAGGGGCAAGATAGTATGACTTATTACTAATCTTCAAAAAGAATGGCATTGTAGTGAAAGGATGAAACATAATAGGAAAGATATACCAAGCATCTATCAAGGATGAATTTGATCGATCGTGGAAGAAAAACACATACAATGAAGAATTTAAAACAGAGCAAACCTTTGAATTATAATAAAATACTTCAAACTGAACATGAAGAGTGACAACATGGATTTTATTAAATAAATTAAATCACAATTAAAAAGTCACAATACGTACTAAAAAAATCATACGCATGAATCTCTTCTCAAACTGGCTTCGACCTTCTGCTATTCATTTATACATTAAATACAATTATCAAGCCTCTATCACTCTAACTCGCCAACCCCTTTTTCATCTTCTCACATCATTAAATACATTTCACATCATAAATATATCATGACTAGGTTCAATGCATGCTATATTCATTTATAATGGATCAAAACATACATGATTATCAACCCATTGTTTTTTGATAAAAAAATTACATAAAGCAGTCTTATACAACTTCTTTTATCTTTCAAAGAGAAAAAAATAAAAACTAATTTATACCTATTCTCTTAACTTATCTAGATAAAAAAATTATCTCATAAGATAATATCCTAACAATAAAAATCTTTAACTAATGATGAAAATAGAAAAGGCAACATAGGCTATGTTGCGTAGCAAAACTTCATCATTCTGTCAACAAAACCTACGAAAATGGGACACCAAGTGATGTGTGTAACTCCCAAAAGTTAGAAACTATGTAAAATCTGAGATATGTTTTGTAATTTGGCCCATTCACTAAAAAAATGTCTTTCATCTTCTTCAAAATTTTCCCTAGCTTCTTAGAAACTGCATTGTAAAATAATGACTAAAATAGGAAATTTACATAGCCCAAAAATAGGCCTTACATATGCATTTTAAAATATCGATCTATGAAACCAATACAAAAACTGAAGGAGGTTATTTTTATTTGGAATTTTCTTTATAAAAACCTATTTCCATTTCCATAATTTTCATTCATGTGGTTGAAATCATTGTTTCAAAATGATGTCGAAAACAGAGTATTTTGTGCAACATTATGCAACGAGCATGGTGGGTAAATCTCCATTTTCTGTATGGTTTCACACCTCCTCTGGAAAAATAGATAAAATGGAAAGTTTTTAAATGGTTGTGTGATGGTGTAGATCTCTTTAAGCAGGTTCTCCAAATCTTACAAACCTCCTAAATGGTTGATACTCACTTGTGCAGCGGTGGCGCAACGACTCTGTGGCGAACTGTCTGGGTAGCACTATGATGCTTTGACCTAATGTTTTGGAGTGCTCCACCTGACTTTCTATGTGTAATAAAGTATAGGGGAATCATTTAGATGTAATTAATTTAATATCTCTTAGGTATTTTGGGGGGGGGGGGGTTGTGTGTTTTACAATGAGGGTTGTATAATGTCATGAGTGATGGTAGTGATATTATGAGGGGAATAGGTTTGGGGGAATAAGTTTAGAATAAAGTGGGGAAATAAATGTAATAGGAATAAGAGGTAAATGGGATGTGAGTAAATTATAAGGTGTAAGTTATGTTAAGCGAATGATATATAAGAAGGGAAATTATAATGAAGGGGTGTGAAATAAAGGGAAATAGGGGGAATAGGGTAGGAAATAGGGAAGCATGGGATAGATAAGAATAGGGGATAGAAATGTGGAATATTTTTAATAACCACACCTCATCACCATCATACTATGACTGCAATAAGCTCAAGTTGAACCTAATGAGTTCCTGTGATGAAACTACTTGAACAAGCTCAGGTTGAACCTAATGATATTCAAAGGAGAATAAATCAGACTATCAATTTGCAGCAGACCAGAGAGGAAGTATATCAAAAATTCCAAGTATTGCAATAGAAACTAAAGAAGATATTTGATAAAAGGACCAAGGCAGAATATTTCCAACTGGGAAACAAAGTTTTAAGATGGGATTCCAGAAGAGAGGATAAGGGAAAACATGGGAAGTTTGACTTCCTGTGGAAAGGACCTTATATTATTCATGCTTTACAAGGAAATAATACATATTTTCTGAAAAAATTGGATGGCACAGAAACTGAAGAAGGGCCAGTTAATGGTCGAATGTTGAAACATTACTTTGATCCTATTTATTAGGATATCCTGATTTTTAACATGTACATACTATATCATTTGTAATGTTACAGTTTTTAGTGGATAGTTACTTACTGGAGTTGAAGCCCGAGGAGAATTCCCTAAGCTTTAGAAGTATTACTATCATACATACAATAAAGCAACAAGCAGAAGAAGATTCCATGGTTTAGTCAAAATCATTCTGAAGACAACTGACCTGCTGTTCTTGACTTTTCACCAGGAAAATCCATCCCCAAGTGGAGCCAGTGTTAGACTCCTATACCAATAGGTGTCATATATCATGATTGACTTGATGGGCTATGTAATATGTTCATACCTTTTCTTGTTGCAAAGGTTTTCCATATTGTCAAAAAAATCAAAAAATTTAAAAAATGTAAAGAGGGTATACCCTAAAAGAAAAATCAAAGGGTAAAAAAAATAAAAATGGCCAAAAAAGTAAAAGAAAATGAACCCCACCAAAAGAAAGGCCAAGGAAAGTGTGAAAGTATAAATTCCACTACTTTTTTCTCTTATGTAACAAAAAAATTGTGTGCAACTTGTATCTTATGCCACAATTGATGAACAGTCAAACAACTTAAGCTTGGCTAGTTCATTTTTTAATTTTATGTTTTAGAGATAGAGAATAAAATCTGACCAAACTGTTTAATCTTGGAAGATAAGTAGATAGGTAGAGTAAATAAAAGGAGCTCAACAGCTTAATCTGAGCCCTTGGATGTAATAAGGTTAGAATTAGATAGATTTCCACATGTAAAAAAAAAAGTGTGATAAGGGTTTGCCAATCTAAGTGCACCCTAATAAAGAAGAAAAATGGTAGGTTAAAGTAGGTAGGGTAGGTAGATGTTGTTGCAAAATTACATGTGATGGATAATGACTCTAAATTTGTTAATATTTACTTTCATCACAAGTGCAAGGAAAAAATTACACTGGAACAATTTCAAGAAAAACAAGGTCAAATGATTAACTCCCCTTAGGTAGGGTAGGTAGATGTTGTTGCAAAATTACATGTGATGGATAATGACTCTAAATGTGTTAATCTTTACTTTCATCACAAGTGCAAGGAAAAAATTACACTGGAAGAATTTCAAGAAAAACAAGGTCAAATGATTAACTCCCCTTCTCATTTTTCCCTAAAAATTTCACTAATTTCCCCTAAGTACTAAGGCATTTGAAAATTAGAAGGGCTCAAGGCATTTCCTTGACTTTTGGAGGGACCGGACCCTCGGCCCAATAATTTAAAAAGCCTAAGTACTTAAAACCATCCATAAGTCATTCATTTACTTCCATAAGTCTTTTTCCTAAGTAAAATCCTATTTTACTTAGAAAAATTACACAATATCCCATAAAAACCCTTTTTTCATTCAATCATAAGTTAAATACATAATCCTAATGTTTTTATACTTAGCGCTTTTCATTCATTTTGACATATTAACTTTTAACTTATATTAATTAATTCCCTATATAAATCAACCCATTCCCATATTACTATAACCATATAAAATTTCCCAAGTATTATATATCCCGCCCCGGGTTAAAATATAACAATAATACCGTGTTAATTGGGATTAATTAGTTAAATCTATAACTAATTAAGAGCCCCGACTCCCCGCCACATTGAATAAGGATTAATTAACCCCCACGGTTAATTAATAACTTACCCAACCAATCATATTTCTCCCGATATGATTAAATAATCTTTAATTATGTTGGGCCCACCCTTGTTAATCTCCCCTCATCTTGCCTCCCCGATAGCCATCTGATCAACCCCTCCACATCCAATGGTTGTTGTCCATATCGCATGCCCTCCATGACCGAACGATAACGTGCGATCGCGGAGTGGTTTTGAGAACAGTGCCTTGCCACGCGTCACAAGATGTATGGAATCGCTGGCTCCCAGCTGAATACCACCCATCCCCAAAAGCGGTGCGATACATACCGCTTACCTCCCCCGCATACGACAAAAAACCTTTTCCCGTGTACGTCATCCGTCCGAAATAATAAAACCCCCGCCAACCTTGACTTTGTGAATAAAACAAAAAAATGCACGTTATTTTCATCATTTTATCCTGCGACCAGTGCTCCCATGAAAAAAACGTCAAAATCAGTTTTTGAATATTTCCAACCACCACTTTTCCAAACGATTTTCAGTTGAACCAGTCAACTATTGCCTGCACCTATTTCCTCACTATTCACTTTCCAAAACAGGTATTTATCCAATTTCCATCAAACCCTGCAAGTCTTGGTTTTTACTTTAATTCCACATAAAAAGACTAAAAAACAGTACAATTTGGTCTTTGTTTCACCCCATAAGTTCCCAGACTTGTAATTTTGCCCATTTTTCCACTTAAAACCCAAATTATTTTCTGAATCCACAAGAACCAGAATACCAGAAGCACAATGGTGTGAAGACATGTTGGACCTTTTGTAAAAATATCCTTGGATGAATTTTGGTTATTTACTACAGTAAGTAATGGTAAAAAGGATAAACAGAAAATAAACAGAGAGCATAACAATTAAAGAGTATCAGTGGTTAAAGTGTATCAGGTAAAAGTCAGAGTGAAAGTTAAAATGAAGTTACAGAGCAGTCAAAGGTAAACAGTAAAATTAAATACAGAGGCAGTAAAATGGTAAAAATAAATGAAAATAATTTCACCAACATTGAATTTTGTCTAAATGGAAAGTAAAACAGTCAAAAGAACAAAAAAGTGAAAAGATGAAAAACACAACAAGAAGGAACATTTTTGCAGAAATTTCATGTTTTAGTCATTGTTTTGCAGAAAATATTGTGATCAATCCCAGATTAATTTTGCAAAACTGAAGGAGTTTTATGTTCTTAAGAGGACCATCTACAAAAACCTCTCTCACTTTTATAACAGCTATTATGGTTTTGGAAATATTAAACAATGTTGGAAAACACTTTTTGCAGAAAATTCCAGTTAAGTCATCATTTTTCAGAGAAGATTTTGGCCACTCCGAAATAAATCATACAAAACTGAAGGAGGTTTTTGTTTATAAGAGACCCATATACAAAAACCTATCTCACTTTTTTCACATTGATTTCATAATCAGAGATACATTCACATCTTTACAGGATAGTTTTCAGACTCTGTAAAACTCTGTTTTACACATATTTTTACAAAGCCTATTGTGCATAGATGGAAATTAACTTAAGGAAACTAAAAGAGGTTTATCTCACCAACATATTAATCCACAATAACCTCTTTCAATTGTTACATATATATTACGGATTGAGAAATAAAAAGATATAATTGGACCCCAAGTTTGCAGAATTGTTGGAGCAGAATGCACAAAGAAAGGAAGAAGTTAGTAACTTGGATGCCTCATCATCAACTAAGAGTTGGATCAAATTCGAATTATCCTCTTTGTCATCACCTATCCATAAAAAATAGTTTCAAATATATGCATTAGTTTGAGTTTCCTTTACTTAAGTTCTATTTATGTAAAACTGTTGGAGAGATTTGTGAACTAATCTTGATATTTTTTCAAGATATTTTAGTTTAGAATTTGTATAAATACTTCACTCTTGGAAGTATTTTGGGGGGTGGATTCTTAGAATTTGCTGTAACATTGATTACTTTGGAGTAAAGTGCTGTTGGACAAATTTTTTATGGCTAGCTGGATAAAGAATTGATGCAAAAGACTTTTCACAGGATTCTTGAGTCAGACAACGGATCAATAAGTCATCTATCTCTTATGTTTTGGAGTTTTATACTTGTTTATTATACCATCTGTGTTTCATTTCTGAATGATTAACGAAAATGAATAAATCAGAAGGTGCTTAAGTGCAATCTGTTTTCAATCGTTTTTATTCTAAATGTTTTCTTCTAAACTAGTTTAAATAGTGAATTCTTAATTGCTCCTGTTTTCTAGTTTATTAAATTTGATTATTTGGTAAATAATATTGATATTTATTAATAGTCATTCAAGTTCCATCTTTAGAATATGTTGAAGGATTCTTAATTTCCCTTCAACCATTTCGAGTCCATTCCATTCATTTTAGATATTAAATTGTTCCCTATCTAATTACCTTGCTCTGTGAAACCATCTCTTGTTAAGAAACTTAATCAAGTTAAGCCATATTTATTTGACTCCATTAGCCCAATGGCCTAAATTACTCAGTTTTACCCTCTGCTATAGAATTTCACCACCCAAATTCAATCAAAATCCCTGGACTTTTATAACTAGCCTAATATATTTTACAAACAAAGCTAAATCTTACAGAGAGAGCCCTCTCTGGGTACAGATTGGCTAGATTCTCTACCTAAAAGTTGGTTTGTGGTTACCTCGGACCCCTTTCCTCTTCCAACAACTTCAAGGAAAATCTGAGTGATAACAGGACCTTTGAGTGAAAACATTTATATAGTATTGACTTTGACTTCATTTCCCCATGCTAAATGTTGATCACATGGAAGTAATTTCTAGACTTCCACCTCCAAGATATGTTCTTTTGCTACCAAAACCAAATTTGATATGGGAGGCACATTATAGTTGGGTGGAGATGCACTATAGTGTGGAGAATATAGTAGCAACCCTTTGGAAGTATTTCTCCTGGAAAAAAATTCAACGAGATGTCCAACGGTATATGATATTGTGCACTTCCACCCCATTGTGAAACAAACCACCAAGAAGAAAGGGTTTTACACTCCTATACCTACCCAATACAAGCCTTGGGAGTTAGTCTCCATGGATTACATGTCATATTATTCATCCACTAAAGATGGTAATGATTATGTGTTTTTTTTTTGTTCAGTTCTAGAAGATGGCCATTTTGGGACCATCCAATAAGAGTATCATAGTTTTAGCCAATGTTAACTCTTCTTTGAGCATGTTTGGGTTAATTTTATGCTACCTCGAACCATTATTTAAGATAGTGATAAAAATTTCCTCAACACATTTTGGTATATCCTATGGTCTCACATGGATACCATTTGATCAAATCGACTACATTTCATCCCTAATTAGATGGGAAAACAAAAGTGGTCAAAAACATTATTATGCATGTATTACACATATACATATCAAAGCATATGCACACATGCTATGAAATACTTACATATGTTCAACATAGCTATAAAATATCCCTCCATAATTATATTGGCCACAGTTCTTTTCAAGTGTGCTTAGGGTTCCAACCATTGGCCCCAATTGATGTAGTTATTCCCATTTAATCTTCATCAGTAGAGTCTTCCCATGATCAAGTGGAGAGAGATACGATAGCCACATTTGTGTAATAGATATAACAGCTATAATAATATGTCTATGATACCTTTCAGAAAACCAATTCCAAGTACAAGCAATGACATGACTATAACATGGTTCAACATAAGTTTCAAGTTGGTGATAACATGTGGTTGCATTTATATAACGAGCACCTCAAAAGCCCCCATAGGAAGCTCACACCCTCTAATATGTGCCTCACATTATCATAAAGGTTGTGGGACAAAATTATTTTCAACTGCACATTCCCCCTTTCTTTGGCTTGAGCCTAGTATTTAGTGAAAAACTTATTTGACCATATTTTACACCTATGTTGGACACCTTAGAGAAAGCCAATAAATTTACCCTCATATAGATGAATCTTAACTACATTTCTTAGGCTACATTGGATCAAATCATGGGGACCAAGAAAAAGAATACCCGCTAGCAACACATACAACTCTACTATATTGTTAGAGTAAGGAAACTTCTTCACCAAGTCAAGTGGCTCAAAAAGAGCCAAGTTAAGTAAAATTTTCCCCATATGATGAGGGATATTGATGCAATTGATACAATTTATTCCTAATGGGGGATGATTTATCTAGGTGGATATAAATGATCGCACACCTCTTCCATTTTCTCAAAAAATCTCTATCTTGTTGATGCTTTTTCTATGGTTTTTGGGGTGCCGGACTTCTAAGACCATTCTAGCCCCCTAAATAATGTTTTCTGGAAAATTTAGGGGCCAAATATTACTATGACATACTTGGCCTTTGTAAAATGTTGTATTCCTTGGATATTTATTTCCAATGAGATATTATGCACCCCAAATGGATAGTGTATGCAAAAGTTGTGCCCTGGAAAATTTGATGTACCAACTGACCACCTTGGGTTCATCAAACCTTTTGGTGTTTCATATTTTCGGGTTAGGTATTTTTAAATATAGGATTCATTCTTATTTTTAGGTGTGGAGTCTGATTATATTCTTTATTTAGATGTATCACCGCATTGGATCCCTATTCTTAACGAGGCGGCAACACCGCCCATTGTTTGATCACCCTCAAGGGGTTCCAGGGGTAGCGGTGCCCTTGAAGCTAAAAATAGATGTAAAATTTCCTTGTAAAATATTTTAATTTCGAGTCAATATGGTTTGTTCATTAGGTATATGATATGATGGTATGAGTTATGTTTAATTTAAGTTTTCTTTCCCTAGAAGGCAACCCCTCTATTGTATGAGGGTATGGTATTGCGGTTGTGTATGGGGTGTATATTTCTAAGTGAAAAATAGAAGGGGAGGATATGTGAGAGAGTAGATGATATTAAAACAGAGTTGATGTAGGTTGTGTCTCTTCATTTTTCTGGATAATAAAAAGGAAGGACTGGTTGTTTCTGTGGACATAGCCCAAGTTGGGTGAACCACATATATTTGTGTCTCTCTTGTTTTATATGATATTTCTGTGTTTGTGTTTCCACATATTTTATGTGTTCCATTGCTATGTAATATATAATTTTCTAACACTTCTAACCTCTTGTAATATCTTTTTTTAATGCACATAGCCTCCATCTCCCTCTATTCAGAGACAACTACCACAATTCTATCCATTTTTTCTCTACAATATTATACTATTTAATCTATTAATAGAATTTTTCTTTTCACCATGTTATTGTAATATCTACTATATTTTTTTGTTTATTCCACTTACTTTCCTACATTTCATTTAACTCCTTGTACAAAATATATCATTATCTTCTCTAACTATATTTTCAACCTTTCCCTAGTTATATCTTCATCATTAACCATAGTTATCCATAATAATCGTATTATAAAAATATACTACACTGAATATTTATTCATGCTATATGTGCTAATATTTTGGAACTCGATGATAAATTCCAACCATGGCACTAGAGTCCTCTTTTCGAGAGGACCAATTTTGACTATTTAAGCACTCAATTTGGTTACATGATAGTGTGATTATGAAGAAAATCCCACATATTTACATTTGGACATGTTAGCCCTAAAAGAAAATTGGACACACTTGGAATCTTGTAAATACAAGTGACCTCAAGCTAATTTGTAAATCACCAATAATATTCTTCTTATCTTCTTCATTTATTGGTTTGCATAGGTCTGAGGCGAGGTCGACAAAAGAGGTTCGCAAAGATTCAAGACTATAGGATCTAAAGCTCACACATGTTTATAGGATTTTGGGTTGTATTCATTGGTTCGTCAAAGGAAATATTCGACTACAGTTGTTGACTTGCAGTCTCAAGGGAGAAAATTGAACCTCTTAGTCACTTGCATACCTCCTCCTCCTTGTGACTGGAAACTAGGTGTAAAATTTAACATTTGACTGCAGTTGACAGCAGTTGACTACAAACAAGAAAAATTGTCTATGATTTATATTGATGCCAGAAACATATTTATGAAAATTGTTGGGATAGTTTTGTTGGATTATATTGTATTGGGCTCATTGTACTCTCTACTGAAAATTTTATGACAATTTAATAGAAGAATAATTTCAAAGGGTTTTCCCCCTTGTGGGGATTTTCCCTGGTCTTTAACCAAACCTGGCGTCTCTTGTTGATGTGTTGATTTTCTCCTTTGTCATTGTATTTATTGTTCTATCTTCAATTATTTTTGCTGATTGGAAATATTAATTTGTATTGAAAATGTTTCTAATTGAAGTATTGAATTTGGTTAAAGTAATTGATATAACATAGAACATTCTAAAAATTAACATGGGATTAAAGCTAAGGTGAAGGACAAGCCCAAAAGGAGAATTAATTTGAAAATTTCAAGGAGCCTATCTAGTCAAGTAAATATGTCTTCCTCTTTACTCAAGGAACATGAGAAGTTGAGTGACTCATCCAACTTTGTTTCATGGAAAATCAGGTTGGAGATCATAGTTGATAACAATGATTTCTTGGAATACATTCAAGGAAAATTGTTTGAGCCTCCGGAGAATTATTGCGCTGCTATCAAGAACAATAACAAGAAAGGTGAGTTAAAAGAAAATAAAATTATTGTTTATAGTTTACAATATTATTTACTTTATTATGTTGGGAATTTGTATAAGTTTAAGGATATGTATGATAAATTTGTCGGCTTGTATGAAGTCAAAAATTTGAATGAAATAATCACCTTGAAATATCAATTGAAAGACGTGAAGATGAATAAAGCAGAGACTATAAAATCCTACATCATGAGGACATCATGTCTTAAATATCAACTATAGATAGTTGGAGAAACTGTACTTGAAAAGGAATTGGTAATTGTGACTCTTAGATGTATCCCTCCTATTTGGGAAACCTTCATTACCACCATAACCAATAACAACATTCTTCCATCATTGGATGAACTTCTTGGAAATCTTACTCAAGAAGAATCTAGGATGACTTCAAGAGGGAGAATTCATATTCATGGATTAGAATAACTCATTGCATTTTTTACTCAAGATAAGAAGAAAAGGGGAAATGAAAGATCATCTAGATCGAAATGGTCATCTCATGATTCAAGGGTTTCTCATAGAATACTAAGGGAAGTTGAATGTTTCAATTTTCACAAACGTGGTAACTATGCTCAGGTTTGTCCAAAAAGGAGATATCCTCCAAGGTTCAATCGAAGCTACAACAAAAATAGGTATGAAGAAAGAAGAAGAACAATGATAAGAAGGTGAGATGATAGAAGAGAGAGATATGATCGAAGAAGAAGAGATGCTCCAAATTATTGTGAAGAATGTACTCATCCTCAAAAGAAGTCAAGAGGTTCCTAGTATGAAGGTAACATCGCTACTAGAAAATCTGATTTCATTCTTATTTCAACCCTCTATGATTATTATCCTCCAAATTCATACTATAGTTGGTCGGTTGATAGTGAGGCTTCTAGAATCCTCACATAGCGTAAGGATGTTCTCTCAAATTTGGTTGAGAAGGAGACAGGTTTGAAGATTATTCTTGGGGACGACTCTACATATTTAGTGATGGGATTTGGTACTGTTACCATTGATTTGGACTATGGAAAATATATTTTTCTTCATGAAGTAATGTACATTCTAGAATTATAAAAGAACTCGATATCTATTTTTTCCTTAGAAGATAATGGAATGAGAAAAATAATAAGGAACATGTGTCGACGTTGGGATTCTAAAAGTCCTGATGATGGATCCCTGTTGGGATTCGAAATGTCGACACATGTTCCTTAGTACTGTGGATAATCCGGGAAGCTCTTTAATAAATGATCACCACAAGAGTTTAAAAACCAAAAAAGGAATGAGAATAACCTTCATTAATGGAAATTTCCTCTATTGGCTGAAGGGATGTTGTATGAAAGATGAATTTACTTTGGGATCTAGGACAAGGAATATAGAGAATCATTAGAAGATCTCTTCTAGAAAAGATCCATTGAAATAAAATAAGTATAGGGGAACATTCCCCTCTAATAGGATCAAGTTCGATGATAATTCCAAGTAGGATAATAGAGAAATGAGAGAACAAGTTTGGAAGGATACTATGGTTGAAGAATCAATTATGAAGAAATTTGTTTGGGATATTGTTCTCAAACAACAAGGTGAAAATTCAAGATGGATGAAGAAGTATGAAGTAGATGAAATATTTGAAAGGTACAAGAAGGAAGTATGTGTTTATCCATATCAAAGGTTTTATATATAGGACAATAAGTATCTCATTAGAATTTTAAAGAAATCACCCTGAGCCTATGCCCGTATTGAGAGTTACCTGATGAAGTTTGATATCACAAGAAGAAAACTAGTCCAAGCTATGACTTTGATTTTGATTTTATATATTGACGATCTATTCCTGATAGGAAGTGGGCCTTCGATGATAAAGAAAAATAAGGATTGTGGTATGATATATATTTTCCAAGTAAGGGTTCCAGCTAACTGAGGACACTAAGCTAGTTCTTCCCTCCTGTCTGACCTCCCAGGTGAGGAATTGAGATGTAGGGCTCCTACAATTTCGGGATCTTTGGAAAATAGGGTATAAACCCTATATATCACCCATAGGATCAAAGATGTTTCTCCCATATCTTGGTCTACGCAAAGTATACCCAAGTTGGAATCTATATTTCCCACCCATCTAGCTAATGGGTGATGGATGCTTGAGCTAGGTGTGATCCTTAATGTTTATGGTAAGTGGCATCATGCTCAAGATAGAGATCCAGGTGTTCTACCCCTTGACTCTTCAGGGTCATGATTGGAAGGTTGGCAGAGGTTTCCCAAGTTGTAACATTGCCTCCTTATTGGAAGAGTTTCACGTGTTGTATTATTACACCCCCACTGGTAGAGTTTCCTAGGTTATAGCATTAGCTCCTGGCTGGCAGAGTTTCTATGGTTGTAGCATTGGCTCCCCGTCATAAAAATTTCTCGATTTGTAGCTTTGGCTCCCCACTGGTAGAGTTTCCTAGGTCATAGCATTGGCTCCCCACTGGAAAAGGTTTCCTGGCTCATAGCATTGGCTCCCCACTGGAAGATTTTCCCATGTTGTAGCATTGGCTCCCCGTTGGCATATTTTCCCATGTTGTAGCATTGGCTCCCTGCTGGCATATTTTTCGATGTTGTAGCATTGGCTCCTCGCTGGCAGATATTCCCAGGTTGTAGCATTAGCTTCACATTGAAAGAGTTATCAAGTTGTAGCATTAGCTCCTAGTTGGTAGAGTTTCCTGGGTTGTAGCATTGGACCCCCACTGGTAGAGTGTCCTGGGTTGTAGCATTGCCTCTGGAAGAGTTTCCTGAGTCGTATCATTTTATCCCCACTAGAAAATATTTCTTAGACCATAGCATTGGCTCCCCGCTAGCAGAGCTTCTCGGGTCATACCATTGGCTCCCCGCTATCATAGGTTTCCTGATTTGTAGCATTAGCTCTCTGCTAACAGTGATTCTGGGTGGTAGAAATGGCTCCCTAATGGATAGAGGGTAGTATTTTAAGATCTCCTGTGATTCTTCTTCTTTATATTCAAGAATTTTTTAGCAAATAGAGTCGAGCAGAGATGGTACATGATATGATGATAGGTTACTTGTGATGATTACATGATGCGGTTGGAATTTCTCCCAAGTAGAGATGGAGTGCTAATTTTTTATAGCTCAATGATAAATTCCAACCATGGTACTAGATTCCTCTTTTTATAAAGGAGCAATTTTGACTATTGAAGCACTCAATTTGGTTAAGGGAAAGTGTACGTATGAAGAAAATCCCACATATGCACATTTGGATAGGTCGACCCTATTAACAAATTGGACACCCTTGGAAGCCTATAAATACTAATGACCTTAATCTCATTTGGACATCACCAAGCATCTTCTTCTTCTCTTCCTCATTGATTGGTTTTCACAGGTCTGAGGTGAGGTTGACGAAACAAGCTCTCAAAGGTCTGAGACTACAGGATTTGAAGCTCACAAATGTTTCTAGGGTTTTGGGTTACATTCGTCGGCTTGACAAAGGAAATATTTAGTTGTAGTTGTTGGTGTGCATGCTTTAGGGAGCGCCTAGAAGCTATTAATCACTCACATACCTCCTCCTCCCTATGGCTGGAAAGTAGGGCTAAAATTTGACATTTGACCGAAGCTGGCCGTAGATAAGAAAAATTGTCTATGATCTATATTTATGCCAGAAACATATTTCTGAATATTTTTGGGATAATCTTTTTATATGATATTGTGTTGGGCTCATTGTACTCTCTGTCAAACATTTTAAGAAAATCTAATAAAAGAATAATTTCAAAGGCATTTCCCACTTGTGGGGTTTTTCCTTGGTCTTTGACCAAACTTGGTGTCTATTATTGATGGTTTGATTGTCTCCTTTGTTATTACATTTATTTTTTTATATTCAATTACTGTTGATTATTGGAAAACTTATTTGTTATTGAAAATATTACTAATTGAAGTATTGAACTAGGATAAAGTAATTGATATAGCATAGAACAATCTGAAAATTAAAATTATGAATGCTCAATAATTATCATATATGCTCATTATATCTATATGAAAGTATCATATCACTTCCCTAATGTCACCTAGTTCATATGCATTTTTGGCTATGTAATCTCCTACATTTATATCATTACTATGATTTTGATCATTACATTTAATATCATTTTCAAAAATTGAGTAAAAAAATCAAAATAGCAAGAGATAAGTTTATATATCCCCCTCATGGTTATGGTTGCATCACTTTTCCATTCCCTACAATTATCATTTCATTGAGTTGTTCAAAGATAATCTACTCAACATCCTAACTATATCTTTCACAAATTTAACAATCAAAATATTGATAAACAATGTTCTTTCATTGCAACTAATGGTCTTGTCACAATATCTTGATAAATATCTATCACACATAAAGCATGTGGCATTTTTTCTAACAATATTGGGTTTTGTTGAAGCCCCGTAATTCCGTTGCACCAACATGGGGGATAACCACCTGGCCCGGACCTTAAAAGTAGCTCATTTTTTGTTTGGTATAGTGGCTCTGACTGGGGATAATGGGACCATATTCCCAACAAAGAATTGATATGATGATGATGGGTTTGATACAAGGTGAAATGGAAAATGAATTTAAACTAATGGAAAGAATATATTTAAGAAACAAACACATGCATCTATTTAATCTAATATTTAACTTAATCTATGCCCAGGAATAATTTAACTTATGTGATCTACAAAGATATCTTAAATAAAAAGATAATAAAAATCATTAAATTGCTAAAAGAGATGGACCTATTTAAAGATAATTATTTTGACTAAAAAATTAGGCAAAATAATTGTGAAACTATATCTCATATATCGATTGATTATATACTCAACAAGGAATTACAACTGAAACATCATGTAATAGTGCTTTAATGAAAAACTATAATCCAGATCTCATATACAATACAATATAAAGAAATTTATTGCTAAATCATAAATAGAACTTAATCATAAATGTGATAGTACCAGATATGATAGGTTATATTCATGAAATCAACAACATTGAACTTCTCTTATTTTCAACCAAATAAACTCTAAGAGTATAGAAATGCAAGCTCAGTAGAGTATTCTTTAATATTAAAGAAAATCAAGATCGTGTTCCATGTATTTCATCAAAAGAATAAAAAAAGTACAGAAATGCAAGATTTTAATTTTTTTTTTAATGAAATCCTGGACCCCTCTCTAAATGCATGAGAGAGGTTTAAATAATATTACATATGTATCAAAAATAGAATATTACATAAAAATTTGAGGAGGTTTCAAACAACCTTCCTTAGAATACTGAAACTAAAATAAAGGATAAAAACTAAAAGAAAGATAATGATGTGCTTGATCAGGTTGAACGGTCCTTTTCCATTGAGCTTTTCAGTTCACAGATATCCGACATTGGTTTCACTTGGGATGGTTGGCCTACTTTGGATCTTAGTTGTCTTGTGAATACAGGATCGGAGAGAGGTGACAACATCTTTTGAGTGAAATTTGTTAGACAACGTAAAGCCATCTGTTGACTGTATGGTTTTACTAGAAATAGCTAATAATATTCATGATCAAGCTTTGATAGCTTCTTGACTGCTTCAATTTGATTCTTAGAAGTTTACCTCCACTGTCCCTCTAATTGTTTGATATCTGAGAAAAATCCAAGCTTGCATTCTTGAATATGATTAATATTATAAATATTTTCATTCACAACTTCAATTATATTAGTTGTTATATCATCTGTTCTAGTTGTTTACCTTTTTTCTTGCTTCCATTGTATATCCCAATCACTAAATAGAATATCTCTGTGGGATTCTTCAATATTCGGAAAATAAACTTTTATTCCTTCCTCAGATTCTTTCTAGGAGATAAACTATGAGATCTTCTTATAAAAGTATTCATATTCCAATCTCTGATCAACCATTTTTTGGATTAATATATCACTTTTTTCAAAATATGGTTTGATCATTGAGATTCTCTAACCTAATATTTCTTGTTGTTTTGACAAATGAGTATTTAACTCAAGTGTTTCTTTGATGAATTCTTCTTTCTGATGTTGATTTCTAAGTTTATCTACTTCATTTTGTATTATTTGAATCTTTGTATATTTTTCTATAATGCTTCTATGGTGTTGTAACTTCATTTTCTCAAATATTTCTAAAATTGTATCATCTGTAGCTCTATTTTCTTACTGGCATTCTTCATTTCCTATTCAATTTGTTGCTCTAACAGCTGAATTTTTTCATCTTCATATTTAAGTAGAAGACTAACCGTTGTTTCCTTATCAATCTTATTTTTTTCATAAGCACCTATGAATTGTGACAGTCTTGTCAATTTTATGATGGATCAATGGGGTTGTCTTTCCAGACAACCTTCATTGATTCATTCTCTGGAGTTGCTACTCATAAATCAAGATTTCTTTTATTTCTTTGTCTTCTTACCACTTCTTTATGTGCTAGACTATAAAATCTATCTAAAGGGGCTATCTCTTCAATTCTCAAAATAATTCATGACGTTGGGTAGGTCAGGATGACCTCAACATATACTTCTGAATTCATAACTTGTAAGGTCTCTTTAAGAGTTTGAAAATTATAAGTTCCTTTGATTCCTATGTCTATTGGTGGTAGCTAGAGCTTTTCATCTATTATGATTGTATGTGTCTGATCCAGTGTATAATTAATATCCAATTGTTCTTCAGCCAAGGTTTCTTTGGTTGTTTCTCCATTATTTCTCTCTCTATTATTTTCATAACTTTCCCTAGGGTCTTCTTCTTGATTTTGAGATTGATCCTTAGAAATATCTAAACCTTGACTGGATTTATCTACTGATTCTTAATCAGAATGGTGATCAGAATTTTCTTCTAAACTTATATCAGGAGTAGGCTCTCTTGTTTCCTCAATCTGCAATAGGTCTAACAGAACCCTAGTCAATATTTTATTTCTGTAAATATGAAAATGATTGAGATTGGATGGATTCAATATGATTGATGCAAAATGCAATACTTGTGAGAATATCTCGGCCTTTTCAAATAGGTCATCAAATTCATCTTTCTCATGCATGAACTGTCTAATTTTAACCAAATCAGTAAATTCTTGAGCGACTTGGTTGGGATCATATTGTCTCCCTGGCATTGTAGCCATATTCAAGCATGTAATATTCTGCACCTCTTTAACTGTGTGTCCAAAATTAAACAAGGAAAAACAACCACATTGTACCAGAAAATTTGGCCAGATATATTTCTTCGCATATTTTAGGGTTTTGGTAATACCTTCCCCTACTGTTTGGTATGAAATTTCTCTCGCCAATAACTTATCTGGAACATAATAAGGAAGAGCATGGGGAGCAACAATACTCCCAAAAACTCTAATATAAGTAACATTTTCTTCACCAAACCATCATGCCACTGAAAAAATATCTATCTTTGCTTCTTCTAAAAGCCTGGGGGCTTTTGTATCAAAAATAGTTTGATAAATGGGCAACATAATACTTTGACAAATCTTATCAAAATGGGGACAGAATTGAGATTCCCATAAAATCTTATGATACACATGGATAGGAGTAGGGTCTTTGAGAGTCCAATTCCAACCCATATTAGGAAATTATGTACAGAAACAGATGGCATGCATCACATAAGCACTCATAAAAAATGGATGGATGACTCAAATAGAGACAACTCTATACTGTCTATAATGTCTAATAGCCATAGCCAAATTGTCGGATAAAATGTTACCCCAATTGATAATCGTTTAATTAAAACAGTAAATATGATAAGGATGGTACTTTTATTGTGAGCATGAGTAAATAGATACAAATATCCACGAGCCATTAAAAGAGTAAATGCAGTTGACTTCTAATAATTACGCATTATGGCCTTCGTGTGATTCTTTTCAGGCCTTTTCAAAATATCGCATCGCAAACCCAAATGATATTTTGAAATGATAATATTTAAGTGTAATGCCAATTTTTTGATTGTGATAAATCACAATATCGAAAAATCTCAATATTGCAAAATCGCAATGGAAATTTTTCACAACATCGCAGTATCGTATTATCGCAAGATCACAGGATCGCAAGGTCATAGTATCACAAGATCATATTATCGCAAGATCGCAGGATCATAGGATCGCAAGATCACAAGATCGAAAGATCGCAGGATCGCAGGATCACAGGATCGCAGGATTGCAAGATCCATCATGCCGCATTATCGCAATATCACTAGATTAGATTTATGGTATTTCTAAGGTTATTTATGTCTTTTCTATTTGCAACACACGATGTATTCTTTGAGCAGATTTTTCCTTATACAAAGCATACTTTAAGTGCTTCATGAATTTTTAGAAATATTTCTAGGCCTTTATAAAGGGAATCACACAATACTTAATCTTAAAAAGGGTTTTATTGATCGCTTTATCATGGATTTCGACTAATTATTTACTTGAGTTACCTTTGGCTTTTGAGATCTACGATAAAGAGAAAATTGTTTAGTCTTAAGTGAGTTAGCTTAACGCTTTTTAAAGGGAAAAAACTCACTCTTGATAGATTTTTTATTGAAATTTTTAAAAGGGTCCCCATTTATTATTACAATATTGATTATTATAAAAATGAAATGGGGGGGTTGTTGAATAGTACAAAAATTGGTGATCTAGTGGAAGAATCATTTATCTCTGATAATTTTGAAATTCCTAAATCTTTCAAAATAAAAATAGTTCAGAAAACAAAAATTGGAAGAAAAATTAAATAAGTAACATTTCTCTCAATAATAAAACAAACTCTCCTAATTATAATTCATCTGATATCCTCTTAAAGATGAAAATCCCTATTCCCATATGATTCATTACTAAAATTAAAGATAAAGTAGCAGGCTTTTGTAGACTAGCTTTTTAAATAAACTCATTTGTCATAGGTAGAGCCTCTGCTACCATCAGGCGTCTATAGCCTCGACAAGGTTAGGTTTTAACCAGCAATGATTATGTATCCCATATATGTAAGAATGCAGTTTTTAAAGATAAATCCCCAATATTGTACTTATTTTTCATTACTTAAAATCCATTGCCTTGGTATGGTGGCCAAATAGTGACAATGTTGTTCATTGGTTGTAATTCAATTGAACAAGATGGCTCGTGATGAGATCCCTTGTCTTTTGATTAAGATAATCTCAATCCATTACCATGTTTTGGTCTACAGTAGTGGTAATGTCAATCTTATTATTTCCCTATGAGTAGGTAAGCAGGATCTTGATGAGACCTCCTATCCTTTAAGATTTTGTACATTATTTAGGATTACACTCTAAAAAGAGAAAATTTTACTAGACATGGAGAATCATTGCCTCCTTAAGAGTTTTGGATGAAAATTTATAGAGTTAAAGATGCTTGTCTACTAAGAGTATTTACTTGACTAAAAATGGTTTTCTTGACTGATAATAGAACACAAGTATTTTATAAAGTTGGAGTTTCTCAAAGAATGAATTATTTTGATAGAAAAAGAAAATTTTTAGAGAGACAAAACTTAATTAATTTCAAAACTCTTAACTATTTCCTTAACAATTTCGATTTATAAAAGAAAAAAGCCAAAATATTTCAAAAGATTTTACTGCAAGGCCAACAACTATATTATTTAACTTTTATTTTCCTCGGAAAAGTAAAGACAATAATGTACAGGGGATAGAAGAGGTTATCTCCTATGAGAAGTATTTCTTCAAAAATTTCTCATTCATAGGCAAAGAATATTTCTTGCCTGATAAATCTTGCAATAAAATTATTGATGGGCCAATTTGTTCTACAATTTGAAATGATCCAAGCCACATTCTTTGGAATTTGGTATGTTTACCTTTTTCTTCATGTGTTTTATCCCATTTTAGCACAATGTCTCCAAGTTGAAATGATTTTGAACTAACTGTTTAATTTGCATCAAAAGAAGATTTAACTAACTGTTGATCATGAACGTGGGTGATTTTGGCTTTCTTTCTCACTTCTTCAAGTTTGAGAATTTGTGATTGTCTTAACTGCAAAGAAGAAGAAGGAGCTTCTTCAATATATTGAATTAAGGATAGAGAGGGAATAACTAAATTTGAAGAACAACCTCTTTTCCATATAATATATTAAATCGAGAAGTACATATAAAGGCTTTATGTGTTATCTGATCTGCCCATAGAGAAAATGTTAAAGATTTATGCCAATTTATTTGAATCTGATATATAGTTTGTTTAATGATCCTAATGAGGTTTTTATTAGTTGATTCTTCTAAACCATTTCCTTCAGGATAATAGTTTGTGGAATATTTAAGTTTAAAACCTATTTTGAGAGAAAATTCTATCATAGCATTTCTTGACAAATAAGATGAATTGTCAAACATCAAGGAATTTGGTAATCCAAATCTGGTAATGATAAATTGATCAATAAAATTTGATAATGTTCTCAGAATGGATTACCTTTAGTGGAATTTCTTCCACCCATTTAGTAAACTAATTAGTTTTTGTAAGGATATATATATGTTGCTTTGAAGAATGAGGAACTATCTCACCTATTATGTCCAATCCCCATTGCTCAAATGTTTGTTCAATATTGACTGGTTGTAATGGGAAAGTTGATTTCCTTTGTCTTCCAGGAGCAGTTTGACAGATTTTTCATTTCCTTACATACTGGTGTGCATCTTTGAACAAGGTTGGCCAGTAATAGCTAGAATGCAGGATTTTATGTGTTGTTGTATCTCCTCCAAAATGTCCACCAACTAATCCATCATGAAATTCTTGCAAAATATTTTCTGCCTAAGATTTTTCAAGGAATATTAGTAAAATAGAATCATCATTTTTCCTGAATAAAACATCATCAATCATTTGATATTGCTTTTCTTTCAGTCTGAAATCTCTTTTCTTTTTGTAACTGAGTTGCATAGGGACATATCCCTTTTTTAAATAAAAAATTGGATCATCATATTGAGATGTAATATCATTGAGGCTTACCTAATATATTTGAATTTCATCACCTGAATGTTCTTCTGGTAAGTTGGATGATCCTATTAACATTCTGCAAGAACCTTGACCTCTAAAAATTTTAGTTGGTCTAATTTTAACATCATATTCTTGTAATGTAGTTGCCCATTTTGCTATTTTTTCTCCTACTTCTCTTTTCATCAGTAATTTCCTTACTACTAAAAATGGAACTATGATTTTATTATGAGCTTTGAGGAGAAATGGTATGAAATTTTTTATTGAATTCAAGACAGAAAATTCTTGTTTTTCCACATCATAGTAATTTAATTGGCACCTTTTATATTCGAACTAAAAATGATATGGGCGCTTCTATTTTTTGATCATTGAGCTATGTTAAAACGAAAACATACAATGTTTATGATGTAAATGTGTATAAAACAAAATTATTAGAAAAAATGGGAGTTGTCAGGGATGGAGCGTTAATAATAGCTTGTTTGATCAACTCAAAAGATTCATTTTTGTTGTGACCCCATTTGAAAACAAAAATTTTCTTAATCATATTCTCTAAAGTTAAAACTATTTGTGAACATTCAAGGACAAACCTTTTTACAAAATTTATTTGTCCAAGGAAAGACTACATTAATTTCTTATCATGGGGTAAAGGCATTTTTTCAATTTCCTTAACTCTTTCTGCATCAATATAAATACCCTTTTTCAATACGATGAATCCTAAAAGCTTACCTTCGCTTAAGGAAAAATAAGACTTTTTTGGATTTAGCGAGATCCCATATTTCATACATCGTTCAAAGATTTGTTTAAGGTTTTTCAAATCACTGCTTATTTTCTTGGAATAAATAGTGATATCATCCAAGTAAATAGCAATTGATTTGTTAATGAGTCCTTTAAAGGCTGTATCCATAGCTCTTTGAAATTTGGCGCCTGCATTAATCAAACCAAAAGACATTTTTTGATAAGCATATGTTCCCCATTTAGTTTTGAATGTGGTTTTCAATATATCATATGGATGAACTAGGATTTGGTTATATCCTGAAAATCCATCAAGAAAAGACATGAGCTCAAAACCAGGTACTAACTCCAGTAATTGTTCCATGGTTGGCAATGGAAAATTTCCTTTCTGAGATGCTTTGTTAAAAATTTCTAAAATCTATGCATATACAAATATCACCATTATTTTTCCTAATATGTACTAAATTGGATACCCATTTTGAATGCCTAACAGGAAATATGATTTTGGCCTTGAGAAGTTTATTCAGCTCTGATTTGATTTGATTTTCAAGGTATGGATGAATTTACCTTAGTTTTTGTTGCACTGGTCTATCATTAGAGATCATGGGTATGGTGTGTTGTATAACAGAGGTATCATAAGTTTTGAGATCAGAATAATCCCAAGAAAATATACTTTTATATTTCTTCAATAGTCGAATAAATGATCTAAATCTATATTGATATTCTAAGGCTTTTCATATTTCCAAGGTTTATTAATTCAAATTTCAGAGTTGAAATTTGAATTTTGGCATTTGTTAACATTTTAAATGTATTTGAGATCATACAAATATTCTAATTTGACTACAACTTTGGGTATTGTGTTTTCATCTTCAACATTTTGTTCTAACTGTACGTCATGCTCATTTTCATCTATGATTTGATCATCGTATGACCCTTCTGATGTTAGAAAATATACAATATCATAGTCATCATTGAAGACTCGCCAACTTGTAACATTATCAAGAATGGATGGTCTAAAAACTAGTTAAATAGAAAATCTATCAAGACTAAATTCTTTAGATGGTATGAGTTTTGATTCAACATTCACTAATAGATCAACTCTAGCATTTTGTAGTCTTGGTACAAGAGAAATATTAAATGCAAAAAAATAAGATGTAATATCTTGAACTAATGATTGATAATGTCTAAGATGTCCAGAAAGGTAATGGATAGTATTTCTTACTTTTCTAATGATGATTTTTGAGTCTCCAAAAACTTGTAAATATTTGATATTGAGGCCAATCGCTTTATATAATCCTTGTATTAATGCCTCATATTCTACAATATTATTTTTACATTCAAATTCTAATCTGCAAGCTAACATGCTCTTTTCTTCTTCTGGGTTGATTAAAACACAAACAACTATTGCACCGTCATTAGATTTGGAACCATCAAAGTACAAAGTCCAAAACAAATTTTTAACTATTTGTTTATTTACAAAATTTTTGCACTTGGAAGAATCAGTTTGTGAAAAATTTTCAATCTATGAGATGATAGCATTGTCGAGAAAAGGATATTTTTGTGCATTAAAATTCTCTAAAAAGGTGTAATATCCCAAAATGGAATAATGCATTGATACACAAACACAATATTTGAAACATAGAATATGTACACATAAGATATGAACAACACATAAATATACATAATAGATGAGCCCTTTATTATTATTGGAGATGGATTTTGTTACAACAGTGTACAAAACAGAGGTACCCTAGCCAAAGAGGTGGCCTAGAATGACCCTGAAAACATGCCAAAATATGCAATGCATAACTGGAGAGTTGCTGGAAGAAATATTGTGATGTCCCATCAACAGATGATGAACATATGACTGTTGGTTGAGAGGGAAATGTAGATATATGGAGATTTTGAGCTCTAATGATGGCAAGATTCAAGATCTGGGCACTATGATGGGAACCCAAGATAACCCAGAAAGGAAATTCCAAATCTATGAGATTGGAAATTTACCCTCCTAGGGTTTGATCCCTTGAATTCTAGGTTATGCAAATATAAAGCTAGATCTAATCAGTGATGGCTGAAATATGTGAAACAAATAGATCTAATCTTGAAGTGTTGGTCCCTTCTTCAGATCTCCAAGTTGGAATCTTGAGATCTTGCTTCTTCTTCCTCCCTTTGAAGATGCAACTGCTGCAAAACACAAAAACTGGGAAAAATGCGTTGTATAAGAGGGAGAGGATCAAGCCTGCTGATATGTACTAAAAATAAGCTCCAGTCTGATATAAATAGTGATAGAAAGGTGAGGGGATGATCCCTCATAGGATTCCCAGCTGAAGTTCTAGAGACTTCCTTCCTCCTTTAGATATACAATGATGGACTACACAATCCTTGATGGGACTACTGCTGGTAGGAGGTGAATAATGTTTTCCCTAATGTGAGATATGAAATGAAGCACCAGGAATGTTGATCTTGAAGTACAAGGTGACAGGAAAATTCCTTCATCGGTTCCTCAACTAAAATACTGAAGACAACCTCCTCCTCTCAAAACCTTCTTGAGAAATGCATAATTTATGAATATATGTGTTCTGCAGAGAGTAGGAATAGTGTGGAATTAATGCTTGATGATGAATAGCAGCTCAAAATACCTTCCTAGGGTAGGCACTTGAAGTCTGCCATGGGTAAGGGTGGTATTCCCGCTTGGGAACACCCTGTGCTAAACAAGACTGCAAACTTAGGTAAACAACACAAGCATGCATAGAAATGTCCTAAGACAAATCTAGATTTAAAAAAATTAGAGAAATGAATAATGCATCACTGCCTTCTACTCTTCCATCCATTAGTTGGTGTTGGATTTTGTTGATTTGGAAAAGCATAGAATTTTGTTTGGCTTTGATATATACCTTTTGTTCCTATATGCACAACTCCCGTAACAATAGGGGTTATAAAGGGCCCCACTGGTCTAGGTTCACCCCCTGAGCCCTACAACCTTGGGCACTTTGTGACTAGATGACCTTAAACCAAGAAATGTGTACACCATACATTTTGTCTTGCAGGTCACGCTGGTTGCATGTATTTCAAATTTTCTATCAAACTTGCAATATTATGTTGCAGGGCCAATTTAGAGGGTTCCTAGATTGTTGTTCCATCTTGATATGCATGTGGGTATCCTTCCATGACTCATTCCTTGTTTCCTATTCTAAATCATCTTCCAACGTATCAATCTTTTGATGGTCAGTAGTGTACGGGTAAGAGAAAATAATTCTTTTATAAACCAATCTCATCGGTGATTCGGGTCTATAGGATAGCTTAGTTTTCCAATTTCATTTTTAAATCTCCACATCAACTCCCAAGTTGTCTCTCCTTCCCACTATTTAATTTCCCATAATTCATAAAACCCATGCTGGTCCATCTGAGGAATTTTAAACTCATGTACAAATTATATTTTAACATCATCTATTGTTGGGGTTTTGATTTAATTCTAACCATTTTGTTGTTGAACATAATGTTGGATGATATTGTTGGGGGTTTTATTTAATTCTAACCATTTGTTAAATAGTGGGAAGGAGACCGCTCGGTGTTTTAAATTTCTTTAACAACTGAATAATAGTTGGAAAAAGGAATGGCTTCCATATTTTCTGAGCATTGGCCATCTTTCACATATTCCAGACAACACACTTATTTAAATATGATTTAAAGCATCCATGCCCTCTCTCTCGAAACTAAAAATGTGTTAAATAGTGGGAAGGAGACCGCTCGGTGTTTTAAATTTCTTTAACAACTGAATAATAGTTGGAAAAAGGAATGGCTTCCATATTTTCTGAGCGTTGGCCATCTTTCACATATTCCAGACAACACACTTATTTAAATATGATTTAAAGCATCCGTGCCCTCTCTCTCGAAATTCAACATGGGTTTTGATCTAATTCTAACCATTTGATGAACCATCTCAAGGCTCTCTCCTTGAGAGTGGTTTTAAACTCAATTATTTTTGCATCATATGGTGTTTGGAGTTCCCTCCATATGGCTTCGCACAAATACCAATGTTGTTCCACATCGTCGTTCCATTTTCTATAAAACTCAAGATATCGGGTGAATGATCCTACCATATCGGGTGAATGATCCTTGTGATTTGGGTTGTGATGATCCTTGAGGGATCTTTCCAATATCCCAAATTCCACTACCACTAGTACTAGCTTTATATGTGATATGCACACTATGAACTCTAATAATTTTAATTAAATTCGACAATAACTTAATAGGATATTGATAAAGTACCAGGGGAAGGTTAGGGGAGGTGCTACCTGAACCTGGGGAGATCATATCACCTTTTAACTTGAATGCATATTTCTCCTCAAATAAATTTCTTAACACGATGTGCACATCATCATCCAGGTCTTCTTTTGATCTTGCACCTTCTATTATGTCTGAAATTTCTACTTCTGCAGATCGCAATGGGTCCCTATTATCCTCTTGATTCTCGACCCCTATAGCATACCCCTCTTTCCCTGCAAGTCCCACTTCTATTTATTCTCATATTCGACTTTGTAACACCCCTCCTGGTTACTGCACATCCTTTTGTTTCCTATTGATTTCCCACATTTCTCTTTCCCGTCATCTCTCCGCTATTTTTTCTCTTCGTTGTGCTCTCATATCCCTAGATTTATTGAAATCATTTGTGTCCATTTATTTAATCCCTTCATAGCTCCCCATTCCGTAGCATCCATCCCTTTATATCCTTCCCCTAGTACTAGGTTTTTAAGCTTCCATGTTGGATTTTTGGAATACCAACAAACTTTCTTCCACCACTAGAACCTTAATCCACAAAGGAATTTCATTTATTATTTTTCCCTGTGACCCTGATTTTAATATGTCCTCAGCCTTAGAAAAATATTGATGGCTTTCTGTAGTGAACTCAATGATATATCCTTCTAGTGTAGTCTGCACTTGGAGAATTACAGCTTGGGTCAGATCGGTGTCCAATCGATGTAGATCCAACAGGTCTGCTTGAGTCCAGGTACGATGAGATCTTCTTAATTCACCAGATTTTCCTTTTATTTGCAGTCTTCACAACCGTTTGTAGAGCTCTTACGTAAATTTACACCAAAATATTTTGTACTGGTCACTAGATGATTTTTCATACAATACTTGATCCTTCAACTTTCCTTCACCTTGTCGTTAGAGTTGAGCTTGTTAGAAGATGAACCGATCTATGTGTTCATACCACCAATTTTGTAAGTATTTCTTCAAAATCCTTGATACCATACTCTAAACCCTGTTTATATTTTGAGTCTTAGAAAAAACACCATTTTTTTGGCTAAAATAATAACCAAGTTAAGACCCAGGTTCAGGCGCAGGGGCCAACAAGGCCCCACTGTAGTCTAGGAAAACATCGGTGTTTTCACCTTACCCAAGGCTAGGAAAGGAGTCTCACCCAAGGCATGTCACAACATTAGTTAGATGAAGGATTATGGATTTAGTACCAAGAGAACAACCATATAATACCACAACCTTAGATCATTCTTTGTCATCCTTCGCCTTTCTCTACCATTATTTCCTTATCTCATCCTACCTGCTTGAATTGGAATTTTCCCCCGCCTCCTTCATTGCTCCTCTGTATCTATTTCTCAAATATCTACTGCTCTTTCCTGCTCAGCTATATTTATCTTCCTCCCACCGGTCTTCTGCAAATCCTAGTTCTCTTCCAGTTCACTCTTCATCTTCTCCGCAACTTCCCAACGGTTGTCCCACAACCTGCCATCATTCTAGCTATTCCAAAAATGCCTTAACTTTTCAAAAATGAAGGCCCCAACACCATGTAGTATGTAAAATCAAAAATAGGTAAGAAAAAATAGAATAATAAGAAATATGATCCTTCCAAGAAGTAGTAACCTGGTCAAAATGCCCCAACTTAGAAAGCCACTATCATTGTTAAATCTAATAAAGGAAAAGAGAAAGTGATTAAGTTTCCTTTCAATATCTTCACTGAGGGCCTTTTAACCTATAAATGTCTTCATTTACAGGAATGTATTAGTCTCCTTACACATAAGGATTCTAGGACATGTTTTCCTTAATAACCCTTTCCCTACCTAGCAGTAGTAAAAACTTGTTGCGAACCCACCCCCACCCCTACAAAGGGGCAACGATGGTTCTCATCCCCCTCCTTCTAGAGAAGGATCGACAATTGTTTATGATTTTAAGGTATTTTATTTACAAACTCAGCCAATAATTATGACAACCCTATCTCAGACACCTTGGACACCCCTTCAAGCTCCATCACACCTCCACCTAATGATTTACATATCAAGAGGCCCATTGTAGACCCTGTGATTCGTACCCCTGAAGGAATGCTTCATCGGGCTATAGAAAATTTGTCTGCACATGTTGCACATAGCTACAATATTGTAGAATATATTTCTCAGGTTTCTTGTTCTATGTCTGCCTCAAAGTATTACAAAGTTTTCTTGTTCAACGAAGACTTTTAGTTTCAGCTCTCGGAGGTGTTTACCCTCAGGCTTCCAACTTTGTTGTATTTGACATTGATAAAATTAGGCCTCGCCTTTCCCATCAGCTTGCATTCCAAGTTTAGGTTCATGTGAAGGGAAAATTAATTCATATCATCATTATTTATGAAGGTGCTTGTAATTGTGTGAAGGCTACTTCATGTTGGCTCACCTTGGGTTCGCCCACTTTATCCTTGTTGTTGAATTCTTTGAAAGATGTTGACGACCACACTTTGGTGTTTGTTAAGTTGTTATTAGATCTTCCCCAAGTTATCCTATATGAAGTAACCCATGATCCCATGCTAGATGAATCAATTATATAGTTGACTCTTCTGACCCATAGTATGGAGATACCCTGGTGTATCTTCAAACCCAACATTTCCGCCCTAACATATCAAAAGATGATCGTCATCGTATTCACCACCACATGAAACATTACTTTGTTATTAACAATACTTTATATCAGCATGGTGTTGATTCTCTCCTTTGGATATGTATTACTAACAACGAATTATAACATGTTCTAAATGAATTCCATGCTAAAGAATGTGGTGGTCGTCTTTCGGGCATATATAATGCCAAAAAAAATTGTGTGTTGGATATGATTGGTTGTCTCTTCTTAAAGATTGTATAATTGTGGTCAAGCAGTGTCATCCTTATCAAAAGTTTACTAAGAAAATGTGTGTGCCTCCTGCCCCCTTTCACCTAGTAGTTATTGTTGGCCCGTTCTCTAAATGGGGAATTGACTTCATCCCTTGCAATCCTACTTCAACTAATGGTCATGGTTACAATATTTTTTTCTTTGAATACTTCACAAAATGTGTTAAATCCATCCCCACTTTCAAATTCGATGGTGAAATTGTTGCTTTATTCCTATTTAATAAGGTAATATACTAGTATGGTGTGCCTCCCACCATTGTTACAGACCATGGATCTCACTTTTAAAATCATATGATGTCTAAATTAACTTCTATGCTTGGTTTTTTCCAAGAACATTCATCTTCCTACTATCCATAGGTTAATGGCCAAGTTGAAGCCATTAATGGCATCCTCAAAACCATGATCCGCCTGTTAGTATGAAATCATAAAACTAGTTGGCATAGAATTTTATATTCTATGATATGGGTGTATCAGACCTCAGTTAATACTATCTCATGATTTACACCATTTCAACTTTTTTATAGCATAGAATAAGTCCTTCCTATCGAGTTATAGATCCCATAACTGAAACTTGTTTTTGAACTCCTACCTGATACCTCTATGGAAGAGAGGAATTTATTTTCACTCCATAATTTATATGAAACTCGTTGAGACATTGCACTAGCTCTCAAATATCACAAGAACTCAGTTAAAGATAAATAAAAAAAGTGTTTTAAGCCTCATTCTTACCAAGAGGTTGATCTTGTCCCTGTCTATGATCAAAAGAATGACCTATTTTGGACAGGAACACTTCAACCACTATGGCTTGTTCCTTATATCGTCACTTGGATCCTTTCTACATGGACCATGATAGTATCCCATTCATTGAGCCCTACAATGGGCTCTATATGAAGAAGTATTATGCTTAAATAGTATATGCTTTGTAATTATATGTACAAAGTTTTTCCTTTTCCGATGTGATTCTTTTATGTTTCTTTATTTTGGCTAAAACTTGGTTGTTTTCCTTATGCTTGTATGTTTTACACAAATTTTGTCACTACTCTTACCATATGTTTGCTACATTGATGGTGCTATTGGTTATACTCAGCACCATGCACTAGCTTCCTAGGTGCTTTACACACCTACTTCAAAGCTTATTAGTTTTGGAAAATTCTTTTTGGGTCATGCTACTAATAATGTCACCAAGTACACTTCATTTGTGGAACTCCTTTTAGAGGTTATTTGTCTCGAAGTTTTAAACTTAGTGGTTAAGTTAGACTCACGTCTAGTGGTTATGAATTAGAATAATCATTATCACATTCGTAATCCAATGTTGCTACGTCAATTTTTAAGAATTCATGTTTTGGAACGACATTTGAGTTTATTAGTTATCAACATGTTCTAAGAGAATCTAATGTATTATCTAATTAATTAGAAAATTATGTGTTAGATTGGCATCTATCATATTTAATATAGTTGAAAGCATATGTATATGTTTCCATTTAAATATATAGAAAAATATCAAATAAAAAATAAATTTTCAAAAAATATATGTATATATATACACTATGTCAAGTTTCAGTACATCCAAAAATTCCCAAAACTTGGGTGTTTTATACAAAATGGCTTCATCAAGCCTGGCACGACACCCTAACACTACCACATCTAATCCTTTTGAGCCTTCTACTCATGATAACATATCACAACCTATGTTATATTCCTAAGAGGAAACATAAATCTTTGTAACACTCACTATGTGCCGCTATATATCGATCGGTATCTCCCTCAAGGGAAGAGGATGAAAAAATATTGCGAGACCCTCAAGGTTCCTCACAACCTCTAATAAGATTTTTGTATCATCCCCCTCTTCGGTGGTTGTTGCAGTCCCAACTGCTACTCTAGCCTCATGTAGTTTCTCATCACATCTCACATGTTGGGGCATACCTGCAAGATGAAATGGTGGTACATCTGTGTCATACCAAAACTCATGTCATTTTGCTACATCCACACAAAAAATTACATAAAATTCAAAATTCAAAAATACCTTTTCGATGATTTCTCTTCTTACCTCTTAGGCCCCATTGAGTACTGGGTGGTAGAACTAACTTTGGATCTTTTGTGTAGTTCACCCCCGCATATGAAAAGTCTTCAATCATAGGGATCTGACTCTACAACCAATTGAAGAATTTTTCACTAAAATATCGTATAATCATTCTACCCCATGTTCAAGGAATCAAGTAATACCATAGTTGAATCCTTGGCTCCCTTGGACCTTCTTCCACTAGACTTATCTATGGTCTCATTATGGAAACTCTCTCTAGGATGAAACAAATAATCAATGTCCCATACCCAAATTCTCTTTGGGCTCGAGTCTTACAAGTTGTCAACTTGGCTTTAAATTGTATGAGAAGAATCCCACACCAATCCAAAACCAATGGTTGCATACAATCTAATAAAAACAACATTTAAGCTTTAGTTTCTACATGTTTTGTTTTATCCCCTTCCAATCGAACAATCATCTAAAGAATCGATCTAAATGGTATTTCACTCAATCTTTATATTGGAATTTTGATTCTCATCTTCAAGGTACCTGGTGTGAAATAACTCAAGATCAACTCACTAGTGGTATGGGGATCAACCCTTCTTCCTGTCATGTTTTATAATGCACCTCTACATGAAAAAATAGTGAGGAAGTAATTCCACATTGCACATTGGGTGTAGGCCAAGGAACAGTGGAATGTTGAGCTTGAATGCATTGTCTCCTATAGCCTTGGTGATGGTGTATGGCCCATACTGGAGTGGGAAAATCTTGCAGTGGGGTCCAGCAAGGCACTCCTTCTGCAAATGTATCCAAACTTTGTTACCCACATGAAACTTGTGTGGCACTCGATGCTTATACTTAGCATTAGCTCTGTCCAATAGGTCATAGACCTGCTTGCGAACATGTTGAATGTGCTCATTGAATTCGTTTTCCCTATCATCTTTCGATTGGACATGAGTTGAATATGCCTGAGTAGCTACAAAAGGTATGGCCACATCAATGGGGCATAGTGGTTGGAATCCCAATCCCACCTGAAATGGGTTTTGTCTAGGGAATTATTTCATCCCATGTACGAGGATGA
This sequence comes from Pinus albicaulis, assembly GCA_034641835.2. NCBI lineage: Eukaryota > Viridiplantae > Streptophyta > Pinopsida > Pinales > Pinaceae > Pinus > Pinus albicaulis. The sequence continues at coordinate 1,225,097,625 of CM076582.1, read as the reverse complement.
CTCAAGTTGTACATGCGTAGAATGTGCATGATCATCCTATTGATGGCCTTTGTTTGGCCATCAATTTGGGGGTGGAAAGTCGTGGACTTAGTGAGCTTGGTATCCAACATCAACCAGAGACTTGACCAAAATGTACTTAGGAACCTATTATCCCAATCTAATATAATTTACTGTAGGACCCCAAAGTGCACCCACACTTTTTCAAATAAGATTTTAGTAGTTGATTTTGTTGTGATACTCTTCTTGCAGGCCACCAGAATGGCCATCTTAGAGAATTTTTTGACAACCATGAAAACATAGTCATTGCCATGCTTAGTAGAAAGAAGGCCTAATGTGTAATCCATGCAGATGAATTCCCAATGTTAACTAGGAGTAGGAATATGAGTATATAGGACTTGCTTCTCGATGGTAGGTTTGAAAATTCCGTAGGCAATGCAGGTTCTTATGTACTTCCCAGCATCTTGTTGAAGGTTCAACCAATAAAAATACTTTTGTAGTACTTCCACTATTTTCTCCACACTGAAATGTACAGCGACCCAGCTATAGTGTGCTTCCAAAATAATATTGGCACACTCGCTTGAAGGAACACAGAGGTGTCCCAAGTGGCATGACAGTGCATCTTGGAGGTGATAATTTGGAACTTGTTTTCCTTCTAGGAGCATCTAGTATGTGTTTATGTATTCTGGATCACTCTTGTAAAGAGTCGACCACCCCCAAGTCTCGTTCCCACAAGAGTCATTCATAGTGGTCAATGCCATGACCAGCGATAGGCTGAGGCAGTCTGTAACATTTTTGGTGCTACCCTTCTCGTACTTAATGTTTATATGGAACTATTGTAGGTATGTGGACAATTTATGGTAGTGATTTTTCTGCAAATTCCCTTATTTCTCTATGAATTGTAGGGATCGGTGCTCTGTGTGGATGATTGTTTCCTTCCCAAGAATGTAATGCTTCCATTGTTGGTAGGCCTGCACAATTGAATACGTCTCTTTTTCATAGGTGGGATACTTTCAAATTGTGTTTGAAAGTGTCTCACTATGATATACCACAGGATGCCCCTGTTGAGCTTAACTGCACCAATAGCATAGTTAGAGGCATCTGTCTTGATCTAAAATGGTTGTTGCAGGTCTGGTAATGTGAGCATTGGTGCAAAGCAGATTCAATGCTTCAACTCGATGAATGCCTTATGTTGGGATTCATACCAAAATAATTTTTCTTTCTCTCCTCCCCTGGTAACTTGACTCAAAGGCCAAATGATATAAGATAATACCAACACGAACCTATAGTAGAAGTTGGCAAAGCCCAGAAAGCTGCGGAGCTCCGTTAGAGTGGTTGGGGCTAGCCAATCCCGAATTACCTAGATCTTGGTTGGGTCCACATGCACACCCTTATCATCAATTATGTACCGCAGATATTGAACTTGGGTCATTCCAAAAGTGCATTTCTACAAATTAGCACACAACTTGTGTTGCTGCAGTGTTTAGAGTACTTGTCAAATGTGGTGTAGGTGCTCTTCCCAACTCTGGCTGAAGATCATGATGTCATCTAAATACACCACCATGAATGAGTTGGTGAAAAGTCACAAAATGTTTTCCATCAGCCTCATGAAGGTTGTAGGGGAATTCTGCAACCTGAAAGGCATGACCAACCATTTAAACAGACCCTCCTTAGATTTGAAGGCAATCTTTTTTGGATTCATGGGGCCTAGACTGAGGTTCAAAGTGACTGCACAGTCCAACAAAACCCACTATTACCGACCCTTCCGGAAACAATGTTATTGCACAGACAGAAATCTCACCCGAGGAAATATAGGTGGATGATAGAACCAGGTTTCTGCATCCATATGGATAAAGGAATGTGGTTTTATGGCTTTTCCTTCTTATCAACTATTCGCAGATCAGATCTATTTATAATATAGGTGTTGTTCAACACATCTGTTGAACTCACTAATAGATTGTTCGATCTTACTTGGACATGTATTAAAATAAGTAAATAACGATAAACAAATCAAAAACCCTTATTCAGCATAGACATTCATAAAATGTAATAAAAAATAAAACACATCAATATAACTCCGATCTTTCTCAACAGTTCTTTCAATAATATTGTGCTATTAAATTACAAATCAAAAACCCTTATTTAGCATAGACATTCATAAAAATTAATAAAAAATAAAACACATCAATATAACTCCGATCTTTCTCAACAGTTCTTTCATTAATAACTAGAGATTTCTCATACATTCAGTTTCACCCTACGCACACAGCTGCAGACTTCCTAAGTTCTCTGTGCACATAGTTGCAGAACTCCTGAGGTCTCTGCGCACACAGTTGTAGGAGCCTCATCCTCTAATCCAAAACATAGACTCAAAAAAACCTTACATCCAAATGCATCTTATAAGATCTATCAATTAAGCTTACTTCTTCTCTTTTTCATATCTTACATTCCTTTTTTTCTTTTACTTCTATCTAGAATCCTTAAATAGGTTTGGAATTTACAATACCATGGTCCAAAACCATAGGCAGATTCCAACGTTCACAAAATATCCCATCCCATTACATAATAGGAGGCTTTGACCCACCCCAAACCCCCTACGACTCAAAATAGACTCCGCGTTGTGCTCCTCAATCTATGGAGTCTTTCATTGCTTCTTTCTTAGAGGGGATCCCATCTCCAATAGGCCCCCAATAAAAAAAGGTGACTCGTCCATAGTCAGAAAGCTGGTGTTCCTTTGATATTCACTTTGATGCCACTCAAGGCATTCTTCAACTAGGGAATTTCTTCAGCGCACTGATTTTCAAAATCCCTAATCTCTCTTAGTAGTGTCTCTGTAACCTTCTTAGTTGCGTTTTTCTCAAATCCTCCCTACGTCGTACGCAGTTCCTTCAACTTCTTTTCCACAGTTTGGGAGAGTTGGTTGGCCTCAAGTTCCCATGGTTTTAGTCTATTTGTAAGGATCTACTCCTTTTCGCATAGCTCATCAACCTGCTCCTTTAATAATTTACCCTCTTCGAGATGGGTAAGTCGCTACATTAGTGTTAAGGTCTTAGCAGTGACCTTAATTTGATCCATTTTTTCTTGCTTTTTACGCACTTCAGCCTATAGCTTTTACTCCTGAGGGTCCTCCTGCAGTGAGGCCCATACATCGAGAACTTCCCCAAATACATGTGCACACTCCTATATGCGGGACTCAACCTGTTATGAAGCAGCTTTCAGCTCGGTTACACACTCCTCCTAGACTTCTGGAGGAGTGGCAGGTTGCAATTGCATCTGCATCTCAACTATATTCATCTGCATTTCTAAGTGCACTTCGTCAACTTTGGCCTTAGAGTCCTTAATTATGGTGGCCATTTTGGCCACTTTCTCTTCAGGCACAGCTACAGCCTACATCTAGAGCACTGGAAGATCACTGCATGCTTTATAGATAACCTCCTCCAGATTTTGTCGTTGTAATTTCTTAGCCACGCACTCTTAAACAACAATATGCTTTCCTCATCCATGCTCTGACATAAACCGGGTCGCAAACAAGTATATTTGAACCTTATATCTCTCTTAGTATTATTTTCCTGTACCACCATAAGGCTAACCCACACAGACTCCTTAACTGGTTCAATGATGCCAACATCAATAATTTTGTCGATTTCTTCCCTCACTTTCTCCCTATACTTTGGGTTTAGCCGATATGGGTGTTTCTTGACTAGATTTTCATCAAGCTTTAAAGTGATGTGCATCACTCCTAGATCACCCACAATGCCTTTTAATTATGAGAATTTTGTAGGGAACAAGTCCTAGTATTCATGCAACAGTTCCATGACCTTGCTGATGGTGTCATCATCCCAATATTCCCCTATCTTGGAAAATTTTAGCTCTACTTCTGAGCCTATGTTGACTTGTTTGGTCCTCATAGGTTGTGCTACATTTTCCATTACTATCTTGGGCCCTGAAACTTCACATTGTCTTTCAGACTCAGGGATATGTACGTCTTGTGGATCCTCCTCGCCTTCCTTTATGGTCAAATTGTAACATTTGTGGGCTTGTGCCAACTGCTCATCCCAGTCAGTTTGTACGAGAGTCCTCAATTCCTTAGCAATATGAAATAATCCTGCCTTAACGTCTTGAAAGGCCTCGTTAATACACTCCCAGTGATCAGTGATGCTATAATTTAACAAGAATCTATCTATCATCTCATCCCAATCCATGGTGCCATCGCTCAACTTTGTTTCAAGATACCATTGCTGAGGTATCATATCCAAAGAATGAAAGAACATGTGCACCCATTCTGGTTGAGGTTCAGTGCCCCAAGCTTTAGTCCAGCAAGCCAAGTGATTGTGATGATCACTCTAACCATCATACTTCTCTACAATCCTCATGTCAACCTGAATAAATCTCAGCCTTATGAACTTGCAAAACTCCTTCCATCCTCCTAAACGTTCCATGTACACGCCCCACCATCGGCCTGGAGTAGACCTCAATGAAATTTCCAAAGCTTCATATCTCTGGTCCACAGGCACCTTTTGCTCAAATTCTTCTAGAAAACAAAATTTCCTCGTATCATCATAAAAAGGTAAGTCGTGCGCTTTCGATCTGACAAAACACAGAGATTTTGTAACCCTATTACAACGCTTAGTGGTTAGTTCATGCATCTAATTCTACCAAGGCACCATCTCTTCTTCGGAATATGAAACACATGAACTATCACGCTCCCCACATATTCTACCATTCGCCCTGGGATTGATCCAGTCTTCATCCTGCATAGTAAGCTTATATATCTGATCAATCTCAGCATTCCCATACTCGTGTTGGACAGGATTTGTATAGTGCACACCTTTGGAAGGATCTAATGGCACAACAGTAAGGGTACCATTATTTTAAAATATCATCTACATCTTCTTTAGGTTGATTATAGCATCCATGTCGTAAGCCCAGTCAAATCCCAACAGTGTAAGGTATGGATTACTATCATCAATGATCTCAATCACTTTGAAATCGACCAACATACCAACTCCATCAATATCTATGCTAAACCCCTGTAATTTCCCCATAGGAATAATATTATGTCAATTTTCCATCCTCAGTTGAATTGGTGACCATTGCAGCATAGGCCTTCCCATCTGCTCCCATGTCTTCTTTGGAATAATTTTGGCATCTGATCCTAGATCTAGAATGACTTGATCCATCTCATAATTTATCGTTTGCATAGTCAACCGCATCTCCTGACCGATTCTATTCGTGTTCTTGTATACCTTGTTTATTACGTGTTGTTCCAGTTGTAGTCTTTCCTTGCTAGTGCATTTATCTATCAGCTCCTGTAGCCCTTCTACAACCCTCTGGTCCCTCAGCAATTTCATACACATCTACAAGAAGTATGCCAAGATAGACTTATCAGCTTCCAATGAGAACAGTTGTCTCTACATGGTAGGTGGAAAAGATTTAGGAGTCATAAATTTCTTCCTTGCTTCCATGAATGTCTCCTTCTCGCATTGTACATTAAATACAACATTCTTATCTATAGCTTTCCTTACCCATATATATGTCACAATATTTTTTCCTTCTGTGCAATATCCTCCGGTATTCACACCACTGCACATTACTATTTTAATGCCTGGATCTTCTTAGCATGGTTCAACCCTCATCATTTTTATATTATGAGCCAGTTGTTGGTTATGCTTCTCCAGCATTTTAGCTAACAAAATGGGACAATATTTGATTACATGACCATATTCTTTACAATACTTACAGGAAGTTTCAATAGTATTCTCAAAGTCCCTGGAAAAATGTCTAGCTTTAATCTAAAATGATTTCTATTTATTGTTGTGCTAGTATCATTTCTAGATATAAATTTCTCTTTTCCTTAGTTTGCTTATTCATCAAGAGTTATTTTATGAGCATGTGATTGTCAATTCATTTACTTGGTGAAATTTTTTGTTTGTCATAAACTTAAAATAATTATTTTAAATGACTAAATAGAAGAAAATATAAACACATCAAACACACATAAAAGAGCTCAGTACATAGAATTTTGATAAAGGAGTTCACCCCTCCTCGGCTACATCTCCTTGGTCCAGCTTCATTATGTGGGCCTTTGTATTAGCTTCAAGTGTGCTCAAATTTCTCTTAAAAGCTTCAAATACTCTTGGAACCTATTCCAATGAGTTTAAAACATCAAAATATCCTATAAATGACTATTTTTTTTCTCAATTCAGACTCTGGTTGCTCTTGAAATTCCCCCAACACCTGGTGGCCCTTGCTTTCAAAAATATTCAAATGCAAAAAAACACCTGTAGATGACCTTTTCTGCCTTTACGACCTACTTCATTGAGTTCCTAACATGTCAATTAGCCAAGAATTCCTCTTTTTGAGCTCTGTTTGGGCGAAAATTGACTCAGTTATGGAAAAAATTGTATTTCCCCCAATTTCTCCACTAAATTTGGGGAGACTGCCAGTTAAAATTCCAAAAATAGCAAAGCTGCCAGTTTTGGCTTGCTCCCTAAAAGTCCTCTAGATTAAACACGGGATAATTAGCGGTTAAGCGCACTTAGAGGATAAGATAAGCATGTTTTTGTTGTTAACCACTCTTAGCATTAATGAGCAATTAATCGTGGCTTAACCACGTTTTACTGTTAATTAAGCATGTTTTAATGTTCCACTAGTTTGATCACGTGGCACCTGGTTCTCAGCATATGGATGCATGGGATGGAGTTGACCTATGGTGTTGGCTGCCTCCAGACCCCCAACCGTCAGAGCAAAGAACTTTATCAATGGGCGGAGACTGTAGTGGTTAAGAACCACCGTGGTAGGGGAGTTGGTAAGGCATCGGTGTAGTGTGGAGTAGGTCGGGTGTTCGACCCTTGATCCAACCATATTTTTTTGTAAAGACTTATAACAATGCTTACCACCAACTTTAGAGCTCCCCACCAAATTAGAAGCTCCTCCAAACGCTATATATCGGTCCTCCATTCATGGCTAAGTTCGATATATGGTTTCAAACCTTAGGTTGTATGAAAAATTAACACCATATAATATATAAAATAATCAACCATTCGAAATTGTCAACATCTAAGGCCATGGGGTGGGTGCACGTGGCATCCCCTGGATATGCCACGTGACCTATCCCCATTGGTCCAAAACTCCCTAATAAAAACAATAATTTCTACACCAACAATAATAATATAATTCACTCTTAGACTTAGGATAAAAAAATTTCACTTCCTAGTCATCATCGAAGAATCTGACTGGAACACTTGGCATATTGTCATTGAATGAATCTAGAGAATATTATCTAAGAAGCTGACTGTACCTACCACATCATCCATGCACCTGTTCTGCTCCTCTTTTTCCTATTTTCGAAAATGAACAGCTGACCATAACTCACTCATACGACTCAGATTTTGATGAAATGAGTTGCGTTGGAATCCTAGAGCCAAGCTCCACCCAGGCGTTCAGGTTCGAATAATTTTTGAGCTTTCTAAATTTTGAGCTAAAACCTGAGCCTTAGATCATTCCTCCCACTAGAAGCCTTTTGGTCCCCAAAAGATACTATCAATTTTTCAGCAAGTGAGGGTATAGCTCCCTCACTTTTCCAATCTCCAGCCATTTAACCTTTGAAAGATTTTTCCCTTGAGTCCCACTCTAAGGTATTCAACATTCCCTCTTCTTGAAGTTATGATTCTTCTGTCAAGTATGAGATCTTGCTGAATTTCATCAGGATATTCTGGCAATAAATCATCTATTGATGGCAGCTAAACATTCTCACCTTGATCATCAATCAAAGGAGGCTCAAACAATCTCAAAATATCAACATTAAAGAGAGAATAAATTTACATATAAGGAGGAAAATCTAGCTTGAATGCATTTGTACCAATATTTTCCAAAATTTTAAATGGACCATAACGGATTGGTTTGAGCTTTTTACCTTCCCCTTGTTGGCAATACAATGCAGAGTGTTGTCCTTGATGGCAACCCACTTGATGAAGATGATGGCAACCTACTTGATGAAGTTGTCCTTAATGCTTGATGAGTTTATTTATGATGTAAATGTGATGTTCTACAAGTAGCTCAGAAGTACCAGAGAAAGAAATATCAGTAAGGGCCAGAACAATGATGAAAAGTGTGTGTCACAAAGCATACACGGGTTTGTTTAGGAGAAGTAGCGTATGCACGCAGAAAAGTACGTGCCAAGTCACGTATGCCCCTTTTGCGCTCCAAATTTAGAATACCAAGGGGTGTTACCATGGTATTGACCCATTGTATTGAGCGCTTGATTGGTCTTGTCCAGGAATACCATCGGAAGTGATGTGGTTTTGACGCATGGTATTGATAAAGGCTAAACCTATATAAGGAGAAGAAGATAATTGTGCAAAGGTGTGCATATGTCTGGGCTTTAAATGAATAATTCACTCTGAAGTTTATCTGTATGGTTGAACTCTATTCTTAATCGATAGATCTGAATCTATGATGCACCTATGAATATGATGAAGGTTCAAAATCTCTAGATCTGGAAATGATGAATCTCTAGGTTGATCTGAAAAAGTATTGAAAATTTGAAGACACAGCGCCAAATGCACTGAAGAAATTGAAGAAATCTGGGTAAGTTCATAAATCAGTCAACCGCGCAAGATTATTCTGGATACCATATGTGCGAAATTATTTCTTAAAGCGACTCGCGGATCCCTATCTAGACAAGGCGTGTATGGGTAGTTAGGGGACATTTAAAAATACGCACGGATGCAGTATACAAGAGTTCGTCTCTTGAAGCGTGAATTTATCATGGATCCGATAAATGGCGCTAACATAGTGGCATCTGGCTAACTGTACAAAAGGTTGAATGTGATTCTGCATATCTATTTTGAAGTCTGGGTTATCTCTGATATTCTGGTTATAGTGGTTTCACTGATCTATTGGAAGCAATGGGAAAATTATGATTGTTGATAAGTGAAGGGTTGTATTGAAGCTATTTGATCCAGTTTGAAAATTGATGAAACGTGGTCTGCAGTGGTGTTAAGGGTCGAAGCCTTCAGTCAGGGGGTTGTAGCTCCCTTCCAGGAGAGGCTAGTAAACGAGAGCAGGGGGTCATAGCTCCCTTCCAGGAGAGGCTGGTAAACGAGAGAAGGTTGTAGCCTTCTGTAGGTGGGTGCCTGTGTGCTGGTATGAGTCTGCGCCAATACATGGTTGTAAGAAGTTTTCTTTATAATAAATATTGAAGACTGAGACGACGGCAGCGGTGGTTTTCTCTTGAATTGGGTTTCCACCTAAAATCCTGGTGTTCATGTGTGTTGCTTATGTGTGATGATTATCCTATTCAATCTACACCTGTTTACTGTTTTCTAAAACATCTGATGAATAATGCAATGATCTAAGTTAAGAATTAAATGCATAATTAGATCTCTGGACATACGCGAGTTCTGTAAAGGATATCCACGTATATACGCGAGTTGGCTTCGGGAAAGTAGCGTATGGGTTTTTAGAAAGGAAAAAATAAAAATTTTTATTGTCTACACTAAATACTGATTCACCCCCCCTCTCAGTATTTTTCCCAACAATTGGTTTCGGAGCAGGTCCTTCTGAAAAAGCTTAGCCGCTAGAAGGAAGATCAAGCAAGATGAGAAATCAAGATGGAACAACATCTATCAAGCCTCCGGTCTTTAATGGAAGCAATTTAATCTTCTGGAAAACAAGGATGAGGTCCTAACTTCAGTCTATAGGAACAGATGTATGGGCCATTGTTGTACAAGGATATCAATATCCAGCTACAATACCAACAGATCCGAATGAAAAGAAGAATTATGAGTCAAATGCAAAGGTGGTCAATGCTATAACAGGAAGTTTGACTGAATCTGAATTTGTCAAAGTCATGGAGCTAAATACAGCAAAGGAAATGTTGGACAAAATCATTCTAAGTTATGAAGGTGATGCAAAGGTAAAAAGTGCAAAACTCCAAACTCTCAGAATTGAATATGAAAATTTGAAGATGCATAGTGATGAGAGTATTGCCAGTTTCTTTTTACGTTTTGATGATGTTGTAAATCGTATGAAAAATCTGGGAGAAACAATAACCGAATCTACTCTGGTTGAGAAAATTTTAAGATCACTAACAGCAAAATTTGAATCAAAAGTTTCTGCTCTTGAAGAAAAATAGGATCTTCAAAATCTTACTATGGTACGACTTCATGGCATACTAACCGCATATGAAATGAGAAGAGGAGGACCATCTGAAGTCAAAGAGGCTGTCTTCAGAGCTTCTACAAAAGGAAAAGAAGTACAAGAACCAGAAGGATCAGGATATATCTCAGAAGAAGATGAGGCAAATTTTGTAAAGAAACTCCAACTTGGCACAGGACGATTCAGAGGTAAGCTTCCTTTCAAATGTTTTGAGTGTGGAGGAATTGGTTATTATGCTGCTAAGTGTCCTCATAAAGAAACACCTGCAAAAGGGAAGGAAGTAGCAAGAAGGAATAAGAATCAGTTTAACACTAGAAAAAGTTATTATATTCATGAAGACAGTGATGGGCTATCTGATAATGAAGAAGAATGTGAACAAGATCTTAGACTTCTCATGGAATTTGAATCTAGAGAAGAAAAGGATATTTTTGTGGATGCTCTAGAGGACAATGACTTTCTTGAAGAAAACAATCAACTCAAAATACGCTTAAAAGAAAGTAAAATACTCTTAGAAGAAATTAAAATAACCATAGAGACTCTGGAAAGGCAGGTTGAAGACGCAAAGAAACACATTGAGAAATTAGAATGTGAAGTGGTAAGTCTAAGAAAAGATTCTGAGAAAGTAAAAACTCTAAATCTTAGATTTGCTAAAGGATCTGAAACCTTAGATGAGATTATCAAGGCACAACGTTCTCCTCTTATAAAAATAGGTCTTGGATATACCGGAGAATCCTCTCAAACTTCAGCACCAAGTTATCTAAAAGCAGTTACAACTGGTTTACAAAATTCTGCCACTCAGCAAGGGAATAAAGAATCATTGCAGGTAAAGCATGATCATCTCAATTCAAAGAATACGAACAGGAATATCTCTCAAAGAAACACCAATCAACAGGTAAATCCAAGTAGAAGATTTCATGATCGCAGAAATTTCTTCTTCAATGGACAATGTTTCTCATGTCACAATTTTGGTCATAAAGCTATTCAATGTGTTGCATATAAAACTATCATGACTAGAGAATCAAGAAAGAAAAGGATTGAATTTGAGAAGAATACCTATAACAACTTTTCTCATCTTCTAAATGAAGTTGAATGTGCTTATTGCAATAACTTTGGGCATGAAGAATCTGAATGTAGGAGCAAAGTTCAGCCAAAAGAGCATTTTCCTTCAAGATCCAAAGTATGGAAAAAGAAGGAATTACAGGTTGAAAATTGTGGCATAGCATTATTCGCAGAAGGTGAAGAAAATCAATGGTACATTGATAGTGGATGCTCAAGACACATGACAGGTGACAAACACAAACTTCTTGCATATAGTGCTCTAGAAAAGGAAAAGAAAGTTACATTTGGAAATGATAATCGTGATGTAATTAAACGAAAAGGGTTCGTGTTTCTAAAGGAAAAGGTGAAGGCTAATGATTTCATGTATGTGGATGGCTTAAGGCATAACCTGCTAAGTGTAAGTCAAATGTGTGATCAAGGAACTGAAGTTGTCTTTAGTTCAAAAGAATGTGTGGTTCGTGATCTTGATACAGGCAAAAAAATTATAAAAGGGAAAAGAACTCCAAGCAACCTGTATGTATTGAAGAACTGCAAAGAACAATGTTACTTGAGCCAATCTTCATAAAATTGGCTATGACATAGAAGGTTGGGGCATCTAAGCTTCTCTCAAATCAACAAATCAAGCAGACTTAATGTTTTTCGTGGTCTTCCCAATATTACTCTACCTGAAAGTATCATATGCAAATCGTGCCAATTCGGCAAGCAGACCAGAGTGCAATTTAATGCCAAGGAAGGATCATCAAGTAGGCCTCTTGAACTCATTCATACTGGCATATGTGGACCTATGAGGAAAAATTCACCTCGTGGTGAACAATAATATATCTTATTTATTGATGATTTCTCTAGAATGTGTTGGATTGGGTTGCTTAAACACAAAGACGAAGCCTTTGATAAATTTCAGATCTTCAAGACTCTGGTTGAAAATGAATTAGATCTAAAACTCAAATGTCTTAGATCTGATCGAGGAGGAGAATATACTTCAGAAGAATTCCTTGAATTTTGTGAACAACATGGCATAAAAAGACAGTTCTCTGTAGCTGGCACTCCACAACAAAATGGCGTAGTAGAAAGAATGAATAGAACAGCTCAACAAATGGCTAGATATATGCTTGATGATTCTGTAACACCCGACACATTTTGGGGAGAAGCAGCACATACAGCGGTAAACATTCTCAACAAAGCACATGTTCGTGTAAATAGTGACAAAACTCCATATGAACTCTGGTATGGTAATTCTCCCTCTGTGAAGCATTTTAGAGTTTTTGGAAGTAAATGCTTTATCAAAAATAATGATGAAAAACTTGGCAAGTTTGAACCTAGAGCAGATGAAGGAATACTTCTTGGTTACTCCTCCACTAGTAGAGCTTATAAATGTTACAATAAAAGACTTCGGAAAATTGTTGAATGTATTGATGTTGTTATTGATGAGTCTCCTGCAGCCCCAAAAGAAGAAAAATAGATAGCAAATGAAGACGATGGCGACTTATGCCCTTCCACATCAAATAGCAATGATATAAACAGTGAACCCAATGAAGAACCTGAAGATGATTTATCTGAAAAAAGCTCCATCCAGATATGTTCAAAAGAATCATCCAGAATCTCAAATTTTGGGAGATAAGGGAGCAGGAGTACAAACCAGAAGGACTCTTGTGGGATCTTCTAGCTATCTGGAATTTCTATCCCCTATTGAACCACACAATTTCAATCAAACTATCAAAGATGAATGTTGGGTTCAAGCCATGAATGAAGAGCTTGATCAAATTGAAAAGAATCACACTTGGGAATTAGTACCAAGACCCCATAACAAAAATTTCATTGGAACTAAATGGATATTCAAAAACAAGTTAAATGAGAATGGGGATGTTGTAAGAAACAAATCTAGACTTGTTTGCAAGGGGTATACTCAACAAGAAGGTATAGACTTTGAAGAAACTTTTGCTCCTGTAGCTAGACTTGAAGCCATAAGAATGTTTCTTGCTTTTTAAAGTTTTCAACAAATCAAAGTTTATCAAATGGATGTTAAATCATATTTCAAATGTTAATTTAAATAATAATTTCATAGAATAACCGAAGGATCACCAGAAACATCTAACTTTGTTGCATCTCTAAATGGCCTCACTGGTCTCAAACAAGCTCCAAGGGCATGGTATTGTCGTCTTGACAAATATCTTCATCAACAAGGATTTTCAAAGGGGTCTACTGATAGCAACTTATACACAACAATTTAAAATGATAAACTATTGATTGTGGTGGTATATGTTGATGACATCATATTTGGGAGTAATGAAGAATCTATGAGTTTTAAATCTCCTAGTTTCCCACATGAAGCAAGAATTTGAAATGTCTTTACTTACAGAACTAACATTATTTCTTGGCTTGCAAGTGCAACAAGCAACATATGGCATATTCTTATCACAAGCAAAATATCTTAAGCAAATTCTGAACTATGGGTATTGGTAGTGCAAATCAGAGCACACTAACACAACCTGCTGCATCTGCAGCTTATGATTTTCTGCATGAATCAAATCCTATCACGTATTCATGATATGAAGCCTTCTGTATCTCACTAGGACTAGACCGGACATTATGCATGCAGTTGGGATTGTTGGACGATTCCAAGCTAATCCGAAAGTGACTCACCTTCAGGCTGTCAAAAGAATATTCAAATATCTACAAGGAACTCAAGACTTTGGACTATCGTATCCAAAGAATGATGATCTTACTCTTCATGCTTACACTGATGCAGATTGGGCTGTAAATGTTGATGATCGGAAAAGCACTAGTGGTGGTGCATTCTATATGGGGCCCCGGCTAGTATCTTGGTTTAGCAAGAAGCAAAACTCTATTGCCTTATCTACAGAAGAAGAAGAATATGTGGCTGCCACATCATGTTGCACTCAACTTCTTCCGATGATGCAAACCTTATAAGATTTTCAAATCAAATGTTCACCTCCTATCTCCATTATGTGTGATAATACAAGTGCCATCAATATCTCAAAGAATCCTGTTATGCATTCTAAGACGAAGCACATTCCCATCAAGTATCACTTCTTACGTGAACAATTGCTTGAACAAAAGGTGAAGTTGGAGTATGTTCCCTCCAAAGAACAAGTTGTTGATATATTTACCAAACCTCTTCCCAGGGAAGCGTTCGAATATCTCAGACAGAAGCTGGGAGTAGTCTCTGCCTTGCAGAAAATCAGAACTGCTTAAATTCAGAAGATTAAATTGGATACGCGGGTTTCCTGAAAGACAGTCGCGTATATACGCGGGTTTATACACAGAAAACCACGTATGGTTAGTTGCTGACAAATTTTGTTTTGGGTCAGCATTTTTTTTAGCACAACTGTAGTACTGTTTGGTATCTCTGATGCTGTATGGTATCTCTGATGATGTTTCAGCTCTTATAATTCTGTTTCATTCTCTGATATTGGGTAAATATGCCTTGATGATTGGTTATTGAAAGTATTCAGGGGGAGCAATGTATGATGATTCCCATGGTTGGTTTCGGTAATTCTGGTTATGTTTATTTCTGAGAGTGCATCTGATGTGACAAAATAAGACAGGTACAGGTGGTATAGATTCAGGCGGAGAAGAAGGAATGTGAAATTTTTAGTTTTTCACTTTCCATACGCGCGTTTTATGAAGCAAAGTCACGTATACACACGAGTTCCAATGGATACAGAAGCGTATGATTTTCTGTTAAGGAAAACAGTGAGATGGCTCAAGAACAAGAGCACAGTTTCAAGGGGAGCATTAGCCTTGCTGAGTGTAATGCATTGTTGGCATTATGATGATTCTAAAATGTGATCTCTTTCTTGAGGTCTTTTTGGTAGTGGTCATAAAAATTCATATTTGTAATTTGATGAAAAGGTCATGATGAGACCTATGATGTAAAATTGTAATATTCAGACATGTAAGGACTTGTTCAAATGTGTAAATACACTTGGTTGGATCTTTGATGTAAGTATGAGTCCTTGGTGATAGGAAGGTCATAGAGTCATGTACTTCATTGCAAAACATGTTTGAACTTTCAGCATGAATTCAGGGGGAGCATGGTAAATTTAGTGCACATCAGATCTACAACGCTCTTCTATCTACATGAGGAGAAAACAACCTTGTGTTGGTTTTGATCCGCCCTTTGCCCTTGATGTCAAAGGGGGAGAGTGACATGGTGTTTGAATAGGGGGAGAATATCATTATGCTTAATGTATCTATCTGTTGTGGTCAAACACCATCGTGGTTGCCATCAATTCCAAAGGGGGAGATTGTTGGCAATATGATGCAGAGTGTTGTCCTTGATGGCAACCCACTTGATGAAGATGATGGAAACCTACTTGATGAAGTTGTCCTTAATGCTTGATGAGTTTATTTATGATGTAAATCTGATGTTCTACAAGTAGCTCAGAAGTACCAGAGAAATAAATATCAGTAAGGGCCAGAACAACGATGAAAAGTGTATGTCACAAAGCATACGAGGGTTTGTTTAGGAGAATTAGCGTATACATGCGGAAAAGTACGTGCCAAGTCGCGAATGCCCCTTTTGCACTCCAAATTTAGAATACCAAGGAGTGTTACCATGGTATTGACCCATTGTATTGAGTGCTTGATTGGTCTCATCCAGGAATACCATCGGAAGTGTTGTGGTTTTGACTCATGGTATTGATAAAGGCTAAACCTATATAAGGAGAAGAAGATCATTGTGCAAAGGTATGCATATGTCTGGGCTTTAAATGAATAATTCACTTTGAAGTTTATCTGTATGGTTGAACTCTGTTCTTCATCGATAGATCTGAATCTATGATGCACCTATGAATATGATGAAGGTTCAAAATCTCTAGATCTGGAAATGATGAATCTCTAGGATGATCTGAAAAGAAGTATTGAAGACCTGGCGCAAATCTGTTGAAGAAATTGAAGAAATCTAGGTAAGTTCATAGATTTGGTCTGTTCTGCAAAGTTTATCTTTTATAGATATATACGTAGGTTCATTTCATAAAAAGCACGTGTATACGCGGATCTGTTTAAACAAAGGCGCATATGGGAAGTTAGGGTTGTTCTGAAAAATGCACAGATGTATACGCGGGTCAATTTCATGAAAAGCGCGTGTATACGCGGATCTGTTTAAACAAAGGAGCGTATGGTATCTGAACTTATAGTTGCTCAAGGTTGAATGTGATTCTGCATATCTATTCTGAATTTTGGGTTATCTCTGATATTCTGATTACAGTGGTTTCACTGTTCTGTTGGAAGCAATGGGCAAAGTATGATTGTTGATAAGTGAAGGGTTTTATTGAAGCTGTTTGATCTAGTTTGAAAATTGATGAAACGTGGTTTGCAGTGGTGCTGAAGGTCGAAGCCTTCAGTCAGTGGGTTGTAGCTCCCTTCCAGGAGAGGCTGGTAAACGAGAGCAGGGGGTCGTAGCTCCCTTCCAGGAGAGGCTGGTAAACGAGTACAGGGGGTTGTAGCTCCCTTCCAGGAGAGGCTGGTAAACGAGAGAAGGTTGTAGCCTTCTGCAGGTGGGTGCCTGCGTGCTGGTATGAGTCTGCACCAGTACATGGTTGTAAGAAGTTTTCTTTATAATAAATATTGAAGACTGAGACGACGGCAGCAGTGGTTTTCTCCCGAATTGGGTTTCCACCTAAAATCCTGGTGTTCATGTGTGTTGCTTATGTGTGATGATTATTCTGTTCTTTCTGCACCTGTTTACTGTTTTCTAAAACATATGATGAATGAATAATGCAATGATCTAAGTTAAGAATTAAATGCATAATTAGATCTCTGGACATACGCGAGTTCTGTAAAGGATATCCGCGTATATACGCGAGTTCACTTCAGAAAAGTAGCGTATGGGTTTTTAGAAAGGAAAAAGTAAAAAGTTTTATTGTCTGCACTAAATACTGATTCACCCCCCCTCTCAGTGTTTTTCCCAACATTTGGATGTTTAGGGTTTTCCATTGTTTCTAAATAATAAATAGGCCCTCGAGCCTCATTGTAACTCAGTTCAGAGGCCTGTAGCCGCCACATCTCTTCTCAGAGATAGCTACCAGCGCCCTAGCTAGTTTTATTTCCATTCTGTCTGTAAGCAAACTTCAGTTCTTTGATATTAATGAAATGAAGTGTTATTTCTGCTGCATCTCTGTATTTATGGTTATATGTTTATTCTGTTGCATTCTTGTATAAATCTGGATCACGTGGCTCCTTCTATCGCATCGCATCCTTCAGTCCTTACTGCTTTGAATCGTAATAAAAAAAATTCATTGTGCGAAGTCTTTATACTAAACTTTAAAATCGTCAATGCACGATGCTGCATAGTGCCAACACGTGGCATCTCCCCTCATCACATCGCAACTACCTTATTTACTTTTTGAAGCCTTCACATTATCTGTTATCTTTCACGAAGTGTGAAATCTTGACTCGTTTTCCACCATTGATCTATTTTCCTGATCTAATCGTGGACGTCCTTCCACCTCTTTGGAAATCTCTAAGTGTTCTCTGCCTTCGTCACTTTTCCCTGCTTATGTTGCTTTGTTTCTTTGTTCTATTCCCACGACTCCTACTTAGCTTAATATTCGGTTTTCCTCAATGTGAATCTCTCCTGTGCTTTTCCTCTGTCCTTAAAGGCATTGGTCTCTCCTTTTGAATTTTTCTCCATGCTTCGGTATTAGGTCAACTTTTTTTTCTTTCTATTGTCATTTCTCCGCAACACAACCTTCTCTGCGCTACTTATCTTTTGCTTGTTTGGACTACTTCAAGTCCATCTCTCCTGAACTTATCTTTGTTTGATATTAATTTCAGCATCTCGAACTTGAATATAGAACACTCTTTGTATTATTCCCCTTCTTCTAGATTTCGTAATTCGTTCTTTACTTGTCATGTACACACATTTTCTAGCTCCCAAATGGAATCACACATGTTCTACCCAGCCGCTCAAGTCTTTTATCACTTAGAAATACTTATATATAAAATTTGAATTCATTTAGCATTGTTTATCACACAAAACCATAAATTCACAGTTACAGATCACTCAACACGTAAAAGGAATAACACACACATTCACAATGAATTCAATTTTCTCATTCATTAAACAAATGTACAAATACAAATAAAAACATGTTTTACAAACTAGATTTGGCATGATCTTCCTTTGCATGGCCCTTTTCTCTTCCTCTCTCTTTATGCCCGTAGGCTTACAATTAAGCTTCCTCTCTAAGAATCTATATCTCTTTTTTTCCCCGTTTGTGCCTTTGAGGCTTTACAATTATATACAAAAGGTTATGTAACCAATTTTGATTTAGATCCATAGGTTTCTCAACAAAATCCTAAAAATCCTCAAAGTCCTCAATTAGTTCCTATAATCTCTTATTTATCCCTTGAGGATCTCAACATTCAACTAAATCCTAAGGATCCTCCATAATCCATAAAATCATGAACTACTTTCTAATATAAGATTTACAATATTTTAGAATATCTCAACCCACACCAATCACCCATGTTCTCCTACATTCGAGAACATTTACAAATATGCCTCTCAATATTTAATTAAATCCTATTCTAAATGTCTCACCTAAATCACTCAGAATATTTAAAATTACATTAATTAAATACTTTGGAAAACCACTCTTTTAAAAAACACAAGTTCCACTAGATTCTACTAAATGTACAAAATTTTGGAACCATAATGCTCCTACATCACTTCTATTGTCTATTCACCAAGGAATCATGAAACAATTACTATGCACTCTTCTCAAAAGAGTCTCCCACACTCTCACAACTGTCTCACACTGATCCAGACAAAATCGGGCCAACACTTAGCCAATTCTCAGACTGTCTTCAGCCTGCCTTGCTCACGCAATTCATGAGGAATGCAATCCATATTCCTTAGGAATTTCAGCCTTCCTCAACTGCGCAGAGTATCATGAGCATCCTGTGGTGTTTTAACTGCATTTGGGCAGTCTTCTAATTATATAATTGATAGTCAGCTTTCTTTTAACCTTTGTCTCAACTGGGTCTCCACTAGAACTGACATGCATGCAAATATTAATATTAAATCATTAGTTGCATGGAAAATCACTGATTTTGAATTAAATATGATTTAATTCACTTGATCTCTCACTAGTGCAACAAACAGTTACAACTAGTTCAATTGACTTTAACTCACTTAATTGAGTTAACTTATTTCTCGTGCATTAAAATCATGCACTTAACTGCAACTTGAACTCTAAAACACATAGAATCACTTTGCATGCCTCACTAACTACCCTCAACTCGAAATTCATGATCTAACTAAGTTTATCACACTCAGTTAACTATTACAAGTGATTATGAGATAAGATTAGCATTTATTGTCCAATTTAATTAAGGGATAATTAAATTTGACACATATCCAATTTATTAAATAAATTGAATTTCACACTAATGTATCGCTAGGACCCATCACTACATGACATGTGGTCCCATAATAGTGTAGGTGTTTTCAAGTTGTTTCTGGATGCCAATTTCACTGTTTCTTGTTGCAAAATTTAACACATTCAGGAACAAGAAATTGCTAGATTGAGAGCACATTTGAAGACATTCTAGGAACAAAAATTAAATATTGATAATTCCTATATAGAAAAATTGTAGAAGAATTACCAGCTCATCCTAAAGATTGAGCAATTGTAGAGTGAATTAGTAATGGTACAAACTCTGGCCCAAGATAAGGAAAACATATGCTTAGAAACTAATGAAACGATTTCAGAGTTGTGGCCCTCCATCCAAATTGTTTTTGAACAGAAGGACTTAATACAAAGATCCCAAGAAGTATTCAAGTAAATAAAGGAAGATTTAGGAGACAAGCTCATGGAAGCTACAACCATCATTAAGTTTCTAAATTCTAAGAACAGAGAAGAGTTAGACCTGTCGGGAATCCAGGATAGAAAAAAGTGCATTCTAGAAGTAAAGAGAGTACACATCAAAATAAATCTCATGCTACAACTACATAACAAGTGCTAGAAGTTGGAGACCAAGATATAAAGATTTCACAGGAAGATGCAGGTGCTACATAGGAAGGGATTGCCAAGATTAATTGACATAGGAGACCAACTCATTAGTTTGACAGAGTACCAAGAAAAATGATATAACATTGCCCAAAATAAGTCAAATTTTGTAGACATCAAAAGCCACCTCACAAGGAAGGCATTCATGGAGGCTTTAGAGTTTGATTTGTTTATTAGTCATGAGCTCAGGCGCGTGTTCATTATCAAGCCAAATTTTCAAAAATATACTAAGGTAGATGAGACATATAGGAAACTTATTAAGTTTTCTATTCCAAGTGAAGAAAGGTGGGAAAAATTATGTGAGTTACTGGAGAAAAATAAGTTTTCAATCTTGGACAACACAACAAGATTCCAGGCATAGTCATTAAAATTCAGCAACAAAAACCTCGAGAATAGTGCTAGCAAGCCAAGATGTTCAAAAAATTCCTATAATTTTATGATATTTTTGTAATTTTGTTTTAGATACTTCAGAATTTTTTCTTGATGCTCTGAATCAAAATATTTGAAATATTTTTGTATAAATACTTACTAGCTCGAAGTATTCATGTTGGTATTTACTTGAAAGAAAGGAATTGCATTGTAAAGCAGCTCATAGAGCCATTTTTATCAGATTTTAGAGTAATACAATGATCATTATAAGATTCTTGTGTCATGTGTATTGTTGAAGTGTATCTCTCACTGTTTATGAATCTATTTTCCATGATTCTCATACTTTTCCTGTTCTAAATAATTCTCAATAGATGAAATGTAGAACTTGTTTAAATGTACACTTTGTTTCTAGAGAAGAATAAATTTCATGTTTTCTACTAAAGGTTAAATACAAAATTCTTAATTGCTCTGTCTTTAATTGAATTTCTTAATCCCTTTCTCTCATTCACACATAAAATCTAATGGATCTAGTAATTGTGCCTACCTTTCCCTATAAGGTTAATTGGTTAACTCTATTTGATCAATTTAAACTCTGTTGACTCCATTTCCCAATGGTTTACTATCACTGTCCCAACCCCACAACAATTCAAAAAAAAAAAACTGAACTTGATAGCTAGCCTAATATCTTAATTTTAACAAAGCCAAATCATAAAGAGATATCCATATTTGACTTTAGGATGGCTAGATCCTTTAACTCCAAAGTGGTTATGTGGTTACCTCTTTAATTTACTTTGCAACCTCAAAAATTACCGAGTGATAGCAACCTCTTTGTCTTTGCCAATTTAATTAGTCATAATAAACCACAAGTGATGCACTAAAAATGACGGAGTGATAACGATCTCTTTGCAATCAAAGGCTCAATATTTAGCTCAAAACTGAAATTGCTTAGAAATTCTCCAAACTAGAATGACTACGTAGAGCTTGTTGCTAGGATTCTGGCGCAATTCGTTTCGTTAAAATCCGACTCCAGATGAAGAAGTTATGACTTGTTGTCTGTTTTCCCAAAGAGGTAAAAAATGTGCAGAATAGTGATAGACTATTGACATGGCAGCCCATTCAGCACTTCATGAATATCCATGGAACATTCTCCAATTTTAGCCAATTACATTGTGACAAGTGTCGTAGTCAGATTCACCAGTGAACTTTGGAATTGAATTTTTTTTACATATTTTTCTAAGGTTGAATGAGAATTGTTTTTAGGTTGGAGTAGTCCAACCAGAGCTAGACATGTGGTGCAGCCAGGGGCCACCACGTTCCCCCTCGGGTGTGGACCCATAAAACCTTATATAATTTCTGAATTCCTTCTATTTCAAAGTCCAGACAGACATATATATGGATGGCATATTTTTTTTGGGATCTAAGGTTTAGACCTTAGTCTATACCATGGCGGAGTTATATATGTTATATCCTATGCTCTAAACTGGCGGAATACATTTCTATTGTGGAGAGGCTACATATGGCAGAAAATTTATATATATGGACAAACTTGTGTAATCTGGCGGAGGTGCCTTTTTAGGCAGAAACTCCAAATTTAGCAGGGTTAGCTAGATATTTTCTAGATTTAGTGGAGAAATAGTAGGAAAATGGGTTTTTTCCATAAATGAGCCAAGTTTCGACCAATTTTGGCTCAAGAAGAGTCATTATTGGTATATTTTTATTTTTTGGAGCCATTGAAGCAGTTTGCAGAGGCAACAAGAGACTATAAACAACATTTTTGCACAATTGAAGCTAATACAAAGGCCCATGCCATGGAAGCTGGACCAAGGAGATGTATCCCAGGAGGGGTGAAATCCTTCATCAAAACAATGTGTTATTGATTCAGTTTTCATGGTTTGTTGTGTGTTTATATGTTGATGTATAACATTTAGTTTCCATTCTTTTATGTTCATGAAATCAACTTAATCTCCACAAGTTTTTTTGTTTATCAATCATAAGCACATCCATAAGCCCTTGTACAAGAAGAAGACATAAGAAATTTTATTATAAATATGAAACTGATATTAGCACAACAATAAATAAAAATCAATTTCAGATCAAGATGGTATCAGAGAAAAGGTTATTTTCTTTCTTAGCTTGAGATTGTGAAAGAAGGTTTTTAATAGTTGTAATTTTGTGATGCTTACAAGGTTGAAGTTGCAGAGAGGAGAAGGGAAGCTATTGATTGCTAGTCCTGAGGTTAGGACCAGAAGAAGGAGAGATGAGAGAGCATCATCTTCACCCAAATTTCCACTCATAGCTTCACTTGAAGCACCTCAAGTTCTATCTCGAGAAGTTGAGATTGAAGAGGTACAAATTGCACAAGAAGATGAGTTGATTGAAAAGGTACAAGAATCAGAAGTTGATCTTGAATCCTTAGCCATCATGTCAGTTTTTGGAGAGACTCAAGGAAATTCAAAAGAGGAAGATGTTAAGAGAGACTTAAATGACAATAAGAGGATGGTTAAAATCATGTTTGATGCATTCACTGCCGAAAGGGCAGGAGAAGGTTCTAAGACTCCACATGGAGAAGGAACATCATATGACAAGAAGGATGAAGAGAAGAGTTCAAAAGGCAGTGGAGGAAATCCACCTCCATATCCACAATCCCCATACTCATCATCTTCATCAGCATCATCTTCCAATTCCACCAAAAAAACCACCCACACTCATTCAAAAACCCCAAAAGGAAAAACTCCATTAGTTAAATTGGACATTAAGTTTGAATTTCCCATGTACAATGGTGAGGTAAATGCAGAGAAGTTGGACACTTGGATCCGTCAATTGGAGGTATACTACAAAATTCAGAATCTACAATAGGACAACATAAAGATCTAGTTGGCTTCATTAAGGATAGAAGGAGTAGCACTAGTTTGGTGGGAAGCAAAGACTCAAGAGGAAATGCGAATCCATGGTAAGATATCCATTTCTTGGTTTGAATTTATTTCTTCCATTAAAATACAGTTTTATCCATTAGCCTATATGAAAAAAGAAATTATGAGTTGGAAAAACTTTAGGCAACTCAAGGGCCAAACAGTTCAAGAGTATACCCAGGAATTTAGAAAGAGGGCTTTGTTGTTAGGAGTAAACTTGAATTCCCAAGACACACTCTTGAAATTCATTGGGGGTTTACATTCCTATTTGAAACATACTATCCTTATGTTTAACCCAAGCAATTTAGATGAATTAGGTGTTCAAGCCACACATATTGAAGCAAGGGGAAAGAACATTCAGGAAGAGGGTAGTAAGAAGAATCCATTCAAGGGTAAGGAAAAGAGAGGGGAGGAAAATCGAAGGGAAAGAAGAATGCAAGAATTAAGAAATAAGGGGAGAAAAAGACATGCAAAAATTGTTCCAAATAGGGGCATGATTAATCCCACTGTTGGAAACTACATCCCGAACTAAGGCCTAAGAAACCAAATAACAAGGGGAAACAAAAGATCACTGCCACCACACAAAATGATCTTGGATCCAATTCCGATGATGAGACCAAGATCGTAGCCATGGTCAAAAATGGAAAATAATCCATAGAAAGTACTAGTTCCTCAAATAGTCACAACAACACTCCAAATGAAGACACAATGATATAATTGTTCCATGTAAGAGTGATTTCAAATCATAGAAATATTGATGCATTGTTTGATAGTGGGTCACAAGCAAACCTGATTTCAAAAGACTTGGCCAAAAATTTTAATCTTGAAACTGTACAACATCATAAACCATACCCTTTGGGTTGGATAGTTAAGAATGCCAATTTACAGGTTAAAAGGAAATGCATATTTCAATTCTCCATTACTGCAAAATTTGTTGATGAAGTTGAGTTAGATGTGGATCCACTTGACATTTTCGAGATTATCTTGGGAATTCCATATTTGTATGACAGGAAAGTGGTGTTTTATCACCATGAGAACAAGTATCATTTTCTTAAGGATGGGGTGGAGTATATTGTGAGAGCTCATCCAAAAAGCTAAATATTTCTTTAGTTAATGCAGGGAAAATGAACAAGCTAGTTAATTCAAGTAAAAATTTTGTGCTTCTCATGATCAAGAAAAAGGATGATGTTGACTATGAATCTTTTGAAGGATGTGATGAAAAATTAAAATCTGATTTGTCTGATGTGGTAAGTCATCATGGCGAGATGTTTCAAGAACCAAGTGGGTTACCTCCCAAGAGGGGAATCCAACATGAGATTTAGCTGCAACAGGATGTTCCACATACAAACATTGGTATGTATCGCATGTCAATTATGGAAAGTTTGGAAATCAAGAATCAAATCTAAGAAGTGTTGAACAATGGTATCATACGCCCATCTACTTCGCCATGTGGTTCACCAATTGTTTTGGTACCAAAGAAGGACAATACTTGGTGCATGTGCATAAATGTCAGTGCATTGAATAAAATCATGGTAAAGAATCGCTATCCACTCCCACGCATTGATGATTTTCTTGATCGGTTAAGGTATGCAAATTATTTCACTAAGCTAGCCTTACGAAGTGGTTATCATCAAGTTAGAATAGTTGAGGAGGACATTTGGAAAACTGCATTTAAAACTAGCCAAGGATTGTTTGAGTGGCTAGTTATGCCATTCGGTCTAAAAAATGCTCCAGCTAATTTCATGAGAGTTATGAATGATTTTATAAGACCATTTCTAGATGACTTCGTCATTGTTTACTTGGATGATATTTTTATATTCAGAAAATCAAGAGATGAACATGTCATGCATGTGAACAAGGTACTTGATGTCTTCAAAAAAGAGTAGTTATTTTTAAAGATGTCAAAGTGTGAGTTTGGAAAGACTTATTTAGTGTATTTGGGACACATTGTTGGAGGAGGTGAGTTGAAGATAGACCCTTCCAAAGTAGAGATCATTCTGAATTGGCCCAAGCCCAATACAGTTACGGAGGTAAGAAGCTTTCTTGGGGCAACACAGTATTGGAGGAAATTCATTGCTAATTTTTCTTCCATTGCAGCTCCGTTACATGCATTGACAAGTGTCAAGAAAGTATTCCATTGGGGAGATATGCAGCAAAAATAATTTGATTCTTTAAAAAAAATAAAAAATTCAACACCGGTATTGGCTATTCTGGATCTTAGACAACCATTTGAGATCCAAACAGATGCATGTAATTATGCCATGGGAGCAGTTCTCATGGAGCATGGTAAGCCTATTTCGTTTCATTTTGAAAAATTTAATGGAGTTGTGACTAACCATTCCACCTATGACAAAGAGTTATATGCATTGGCACAAAGTGTAAAGAAATGGAAGCACTATTTGATGGGGAAATAGACCATTATACATACCGACCATCAGCCATTGTAGTACTTACAATCACATTCAAAGTTGTAGCAATCAAGAAATTTCAAATGGATGGGATTTCTACAACAATTTCATTTTGTTATCAGGTATAAAAGGAAATCTACAATAAGGTAGTTGATATTCTCTCTAAGCCTATTGTAAATTCATATATTATACTTAAGCACAATTCAGTTATTCATGAAAGTTACATTGAACAATATGCATATGATAGTGGTTTTCAAGATGCATATGAAAGCTTGAGTCAAGGAAACCAAATTGAAGAGTTAATATATTATCATGTGCATAACAGTTTGTTTTATCACTTAGGCAAGTTATGTATACCATGGGGAGAAAGAAACAATATCATAAGGGAGGTGCACACTTCATTGATTGTTGGACATTTCGGTGTAGGCAAGACGGTAGCGAATATCCAAAGGTATTTTTATTGGCCATACATTTTTGATAGTGTATCTCGTTTTATTAGAGCATGTTATTTTTGTGCAATAAGTAAGCCTAGTAATAGGAAGCTTGGATTATACACTCCACTTCTGGTTCCTTCACATCCTTGGGAGAGTATCTCAATGGATTTTGTAGGTGGTCTTCCAATGTCAAGGAAAGGTCATGATTACTTATATGTTGTTGTAGATAGGTTCAAAAAAATGTGTCTTTTGATGCCATGTAAAAAAAAATTACAGCTCAACAAACAACTCATCTTTTCTTTCAAATGTATGGGTTCATTTTGGTCTTCCTACTTCTATTGTAAGTGATCAATATTACTGATTTGTTGGGAATTTTTGGTCAAAATTATGGGACATGATGGACACAAAGTTGAAGAAGAGTACAACCTTTCATCCACAAATATATGGTTAGACCAAGGTGGTTAATAGGATAATCATTCATCTTCTTAGAGATTATTGTAGTAAACATCCCAAGTTGTGGAATGAACAGTTGCATTACATTCAACATGCATACAATAGGGCAAAACATTCTTCCACAAACACATCGCCATTTGAGGCATGTCTTGGGTACTTTCCAAGATCACCTTTGGACTTCATCTTTGGGAAAGATGTCACTATAGATGGTCATAGTGACATAGATAAAGCAAGGAAGTTCATTGAGAAAATTCAGTTGGTACATCACACAGTGCAAGAACAACTTGAAAAGAGTCAAAGAAGCTACAAGGCAAGGCATGATAAACACCGTGTTGATCACAAATTCCAGGTTGGAGATGAATTTTGTTTATACATCAGCAAAGAAATATTGCAAGGGGAAGGTAAAATTATTAAGCCAATCTGTTATGGTCCATTTAAAATTCTGGAAAAGATTCGTAGCAATGCATTTAAGCTAGACTTGCATCCTTATATGCAAATATATTCTGTCGTTAATGTTGAGAATTTGAGATTTTTTAAGCCTCCTTTGATTGATGATCAAGGAGAGCATGTTCAACTACCATGAATAGATGATTTCTCACAAGAATACCTTGATGAACTTCAACAAGATCTCATACTTGACAGAAGAACCAGAACTTCAAGGAGAGGGAATGTCGAATACCTTAGAGTGGGATTCAAGGGACAAAGTTCTTCTAAGGCCAAATGGATGGAGATTGAAAGGGTGAGGGAGTTGTACCCTCACCTGTTGAACAATTGATAGTATCTTTTGGGGTCCAAAAGGCTTTGAGTGGGGAGGAATGATCAGAGGCTTAGTATTTAGCTCAAAAATGAAAGTGCTTAGAAATGCTCAAAAAAAAAACGACCGCATATAGCTCATCTCCAGGATTATGATGCAATTCGTTTCATCAAAATACGACTCCGTATGAAGAAGTTATGACCTGTTGTCTGTTTTCCCAAACAGGTAAAAAATGTGCAAAACGATTACAAACTGATGACATGGAAATCCAGTCAGCACTTCAGGAATATCCAGGGAATATTCTCCAATTTTAGCCAATGACACTGTGACAAGTGTCATAGTTAGTTTCGCTAGTGAACTTTGGAATTGAAATTTTTTACATCTGTTTCTAAGGTTGAATGAGAATTTTTTTTAGGTTGGAGTATTCCAACTAGAGCTGGACATGTGGTATAGCTAGGGGCCGCCACGTGCCCCATTTGGTGTGGACCCATCCAACCTTAGAGATAAATTCTAAATTCCTTATATTTCAAAGTCTGGACAGATATATATATGGATGGCATATTTTTTTGGGATCTAAGGTTTAAACCTTAGTCTATACCATGGCAGAGTTATATATGTTATAACCTATGCTCTAAACTGGTGGAATACATTTCTATGGTGGAGAGGCTACATATGGTAGACACTTTGTATATATGGACAGACTTATGTAATCTGGCAGAGGTGCCTTTTTAGGCAGAAACTCTAAATTTAGCAGGTTTAGCTGGATATTTTCCAAATTTAGTGGAGAAATAGTAGGAAAATTGGTTTTTTCCATAACTGAGCCAATTTTCGAACAATTTTGGCTCAGGAAGAGTCATTCTTGGTATATTTTTATGTTTTGGAGCCATTGGAGCAGGTTGCAGAGGCAAAAGGAGACTGTAAACAACATTTTTTTCACGATTGAAGCTAATACAAAGGCCCATGCCATGGAAGCTGGACCAAGGAGATTTAGCCCAGGAGGGGTGAACTCCATCATCTAAACAATGTGTTATTGATTCAATTGTCATGGTTTGATGTGTGTTTATATGTTGTTGTTCAACATTTATTTTCCATGCTTTTACGTTCATGAAATCAAATTAATCTCCACAAGTTTGTTTTTTTATCAATCATAAGCACATCCATAAACCCTTGTACAAGAAGCAAACATAAGCGCTTTTATTATAAATATGAAACTGATATTAGCACAACAATAACTAACAATCAATTTCAAATCACTTTGTCTTTGCCAATTTCCTTAGTCATAATAAACCACAAGTGATGCCCACTGGAATACATGCCCCATGACCTTGGTATTATTTTATTTACATGGAAAATCAATGTGAGGTTTCTACAATTGGGGGTGGAAAATGTATTTAGTAATAATTCTTTGTGATTTACCTAGCATTCATATTTAAAATTTAAGAGAGAAGTGGGTAGATATTGATTTGAGAAAATGATAGGTTGTTGATCTACCACCATGAGGTGACCGAAAAACCCATATGTTGTAGGAAACAACATTATATTAGCAATGGAACCAATGTTTTGTTGGTTTTGGAGATATTCACACTAATACCTTTGGTAGACAAGGAGATCAATAATGTGCTACAAATTTTCAGATCCTTACTAGTTATTCCATGGAAATAATCAACATTACTAACTAATATTAATTAATCCAATTAGCACTAGTAAACTAAGAAAGGAGGTTATAAAAATGATCAAGACATATTTGTGTTGTGAAATAAATTATAAAAGGACTCTCTCTCTCTCTCTCTCTCTCTCTCTCTCTCTCTCTCTCTCTCTATATATATATATATATATATAGCTTTAGCATGGTTTTCCCTCAACCTAGGCTAATAATGTATAAATATCTATTTAAAGTTGGAAGACATTTTACTTTGGTTTATAGGTTTTGTATTGTAGGTTTTAACCCTATAAAAAAATTACCTACAAATGAATCCTCAAAACAGAAAAAATAAACAATGGTGAGAACATAAAAATAAAATAAATATACACAAAGATTTTCCCCTAGATCCCAAAATCAGGAACTACCAAATTGATTTTTCATTATATTCCTTTCAATGTTACAATACACACACACACACACACATATATATATATATATATATATATATATATACATTCAAAACATTCATAAACCTAAATCCAGTAACCTTGGATTAGAACATAATCACAGTTCCCTTGATTAGATCTACAAAATACCATGGGAAGAAAACCATCATGCCGAAAACCATGTGCAAAACCCATGCACAAAACCATGGGTAGTTCTTCCCATCATCTTTGGGTCTACCCCCCATCCTTGGGTCAACATAAATTTTTTTTTTTTGGATCACCGCCCCAAACCCTGTGCAGGGGGGTGGGGGGAAAACCCCCCGGCAAGGGGGACGCCACCCCTATGTGACACCCCCGTTGCACACAACACAACATATAGTGCGTGCAACTAGTCATGGAAAGAATATAACGCACACGCAACATGTTTATCCTTAAACTAATGTACTACTCCAAAATAAAATTTTCTTGTTATTATAGAAAATATAATAACGAGATTCATTTTGATCTTATAATGTACTAAAACAAGATACTAAATCCTTCTACAATTTGTGGAAACAAAACATGATCACACAATCACATAACATGAAAAAGAAAGAGACAATTAATTGCTCAAAACCCCTCTATCTCTATATTGCATAAAGTAATGACCATGAAACAATACTATTCCTCACACTAAGAAACTTCCTGCACTCTTCTAACTGTCTCACATTGATCTAGGAAAAATCAGACAAATACTTAGCCAATTACTTACATCTACTCAGCCTGCCTTGCTCGCATTCCATGAGGACTTAAGGCCTAATTAAATAGTAAAATCCATTGGATTAATTGCGCAATACTTCCTTGGCCTCCATCTGACTCTATAATTGACCTGCACAAATTTCTAATTATACAATTGATATTTATCATCCCTTTAACCTCAGTCTCAACTCGCTTTCCTTAGAACTTACATGAAAAAATTATTTATAGTGAATTATCAGTTAACTGATTGATCACGACTTGTGAACTAAATTATATTTAATTCACTAGACCTCTCACTATCTCATCTCTCAGTTAGAACTAGTTAAACTGATTTTAACTCAATTAATTGAGTTAACTAATTACAACTCATAACTAAATATACCTGGACACCCTAAAAATAGGAAAATTCTCTACATGCATCCTCTTTTACCTCTAACTCGAATTTCGTAAGCTAACTAAGTCTTCCTGACACATTTAACTAATATAAGTTTTCATGAGATGAAATTTCAATTTTTCTTCCAATTTAATTAAGGGAAAATTAAATCAAAAGCCTCATATGGTACAATTTCTGGGTGCCATTTTCTATATTCAATTTTTGGTTGCAATTTTCAATGTTTCTTGTTGCAAATTTCAACACTCCCTCTCAACAATAAAGGAATTCAATCTATCCTGATCTGGTACCTTTGGAATGTTCAACATGCAACACTTCTCTCTAGAGTTGTTTCTCCTACAACTTCTGAAACGAAAAAGCATCCAAACTAAATCGGTATAATGCATCAGTCATCAGAGTCTATGACTGCTACTAGCTACTACATTGTCTACTGGAAAATTTGTGCTGCTGGTGAGTCTGCATACGTGCCATATGCACTTCTACCAACTCTGATTTGCGCTCTAGTATCTGACATCTATTGCTTTTATTTCTATCATTCTGACATCTGACTGCATCAATCACTACTGATCCTTCCTAATCCTATGTACTGTGGGCTCCTCATAGCCAGGTCTGATCCATGAGACAAGAAATCTCAATGGAGACTACCCAAATTTCTTCTCTTGGGATTATGTCTTCACACTAACCCACCTCTCACCTGGAGGTATGGCTGCATGTGCTCACTCTTCCCATCTGGCTCGAAATTTCCCCCTACTTGAGGTCTTTGCTTGAGTAGACGCCTCCACTCAGTATCCTCTCTACTTCTCCAATGGTGGCTGCTCCACAACCTTCTGAGACTGCTTCTGAAGTTGCAAGTTGAGAGGTAATTTAGGCTCCCTCTCAACCACCAAGTCACTAACCTCTGCTTTGATCCTCAAAGCTTTCCTTGCATTCTAGACCTCCAGAGAATATAGGTTCTTGACTCTTACACCAATGTGTTTCACCCTTCCCATGTTGATGTGTTTAAGGAACACCTTCCTTTTATAAATATGGCATCATAACCATGATCTTCCAATACCGCTACGAAGACAAGATTCTTCTTTAGTCCGAGAACATACAAAACATCTATCAATCTGAGAGGGGAGCCAGACTCCCTCTGATAGGTAACTATACCTATTTTGGTCGTGCTATACCTCTTGTCATCTCCAAACTGTATGTTCTGTTGGAGGTCCTTCTCCTCGAAGTCACTAAAGATATATGTATTCCCCATCATATGGAACGAGGCACTATTGTCTAGATACCACATGAATCCCATTACAACGTTAGCCATGCATTTAATGAGAGTAAAATCAAGCTCAAACTGTGAATCTAGTGCTTCACCCACTGCTACTACAGGCTCCTTCTTGCTTGCCTTCTTCTATGGAGAATTCGAGGCATAGTGCACATGCTCGTGACAGTGAAAACAATTGATCTTGGACAAGTCTCTCTTTCCCTCTTCTCCTTGGGACTTCTTTCCCTTGGATTTATTTTCCTTTCTAACCAATGAAAAATATTATTCTTTTTCTTTGTCAAAGGTCACATCTCTGGTGCTATGCCTTATCTCTTATAATACCAAGTCATACCAAAAACACTCCCAATCTGGTAGCTTCTCCCTCCAATTCACAAATTCTTGGTCACTATTCCATCTCTTGGGAACGCCTAGAATAGCTAGGCTCACCAAATCATCCTGGCTACTATCACACCAACACTTCCAAGATCATCTCGACATTGAGTGAACTTCATCAAGTATTTTGGTATCGTTTCGCCCTCCTCCATCTTGATATTGATGAGATTGTCTTTCAATGCCAACTTCCTGTAGTCACTGATATTATGAAACAGATCTATTAAGGCCTTCCACATATCATATGGAGTTTCCTTCTGATGGATGCTCGAGATAATATGATCTTGAACTCCTAACAATATCCTTCTTGACTTTTCTACCTTCTTCTTCCATGCATAAAGAAGTTGAGCATCTACTGCTATGGGCTGGGGAATATCACTGTCTATGAATTCTTTCAGTCCGTTGTCCTCAAGCGTTGCCTCCATCCTGTCCTTCTTTTATCACAAAATTATGACTAATTGGGTTTTTCAATAGTAAATTTGATGTAACTATTTCAAACCACTTGGGGTTGGAAGTTAGCCCTTCCAACCAGAGAGGGG
The DNA here is from genome assembly GCA_034641835.2 of Pinus albicaulis. Taxonomy (NCBI): domain Eukaryota; kingdom Viridiplantae; phylum Streptophyta; class Pinopsida; order Pinales; family Pinaceae; genus Pinus; species Pinus albicaulis. Next base: position 1,225,064,651 of record CM076582.1, on the reverse strand, counting down.
CTCTTAAGAAACAAGGTAAGATATTCAATAAACATGCTTAAAACGAAGATGGCTAACTCTTAAACGTCATTTAGATGATATTTTGGAGGTGGAAGATGAGTGAGCGCTACCCTTGGGCATGGAATCAGCATGGAAACTCAATTACAAACAAGTATCATTCATGGAAGATGAGGCACATAAGGTCTTATAAAATAATTTTGACAAAAAAATAATATATATATATATATAAAGAAAGTTGGAGCATAAAATTTATGAATTCCAAGTAATTATGTATGAGAAATATGAAATAAAATTCAAAAGGTAAAGGACACAAACACATAAGAGCCTAATCAGAATCTCAAGTCTGAACAAAGACTTCTGCAAATGACCATTAACTGAGTGGAAAAAATATTACAGTAGTAGCTTTGGTCATTACATCCATCAACCCTCTCTAACTCTAAAACTCGTCTATTTATAGAGTGAAATCCCTTTTACATAGGTCTACCACCTAGTCTAAACTCTCAAAGCTGCTGTAGAGATCTAATCCAAAAAGGAATTCATTACATTGAGAGAAAATAGAAATAACTCTGTTGGAAAGAGTTTGTAACCTAAAAGGACTCTATCACTATTAACTGCATCACAAAAAATTTAAATAACCCATGATAATGATGGCTATTGAACCAAAAAAACTTGTTTAGGTGGCAACAACCATGATTAGGTGGCAAATTGTCATGTTAGATTTTAGGCCCTGATATTCTGAATTTTAGGATGAGTTGTGTATTGGTGAGGTGGAAAAAATGGTATGTTGGCAACCATGTCATCATTTTTCTGAGTAGTATTCATCAACAAGTGTCCCAATTATACTCCAAAATCTCTTTTCATGACTCATATTCTCCCTAAAATACATTAAATGCTTCAAAAAGACCAAAAATCTAGCTCGCTGGAAAAACAAAGTATTTTAAGGCAAGTTCATAGCCTAGTTTTTGTAGCATTTTCACTACACCACCTTCTACAACTTTTCTTACTTTTTCTTCCTATTGGAGGGTCTTCATTAGGTAAAATAAGGTAAACACATGTCTTCATTCACCCTTGAAAAGATATTTTTTGGAACTTTTACCTCAAATAATTCTACAGCGAGTTCGTAGCGAAAACTCGGCTTCAGCCAGGAGCTCACTGAACTTGCCTAACTTCTCCAAAATTTGCAATTTTTTCACTTTAACTCCAAAAAATTGCTTGCAAATGATCTAAACTTGATATTTTAGTTTTTATATGGTAATTACAAGTTTATAATTATATTTTATTTGGTTCTTTTTTACTTATGGTGCTTTAGTTTCCTTGGTGCAGGTGAGTGTCAAAATAGAAAATTGTCTTGTGTTTTGAGTTGAAATTAATGATAAATAAACAACATAACAACATAAGTAAGAAATTAACAACAACATAAACATGTACATCAAACCATAAACAGAGCCATCAACACAAGTTTGTGATGAAGGAGTTCACCCCTCTCGGGCTACATCTCCTTGGTCCAGCTCCATAGCTTGGGTCTCTTATATTAGCTAAAATTTGGAAAACGTGTTGTGTACATTAATAAATTTCTCCTGAAACCTATTATATTGTCTCCATAACATACAAATCATCTAAAAATGATTGTCCAATTACTGAAAACTGGCTCTGGCTCGTCCATACTTGACCTCCTTCCTTGGTGGCCCTAGGATCCCTTGAAATTCCCTGTAGAAACATTACATGAAGAAGTTTCTTTTAGCCTCTAAAATCTATTCCATTGTCTCTAGAATTCCAAAATCATCTAATACTGACTATTCATTTTCCAAAAATGGTCGAAATATGCCTCCATTATGGAAAAAACAAAATTCCTGCAATTTCTCCACTAATTCTGGAGAAACTCCAGTTAACCTCACCGCATTTGGTGGGTCCTCTGGATTTGGTGCCCCCCGCCAAAATCTCCACTATATTAACTATGATTAACTAAGAGATAAGCGTGTTTAACCATATGGTAAGTGAAAGTTTAATTTTAAGCGCTTTTAGTACTAACTACGAGTTAACATGTATTAACTGCGAATTAATGTAATTAAGCATGCTATAACAATTTTCCCCGGATTTGCAACTCTTAGCCCTTGGTTATTGGCGTGTAACCACATGGGATAGGGGGATGGTCCATAGAGCTGGTCCCCTCCTCCGTCCGTTTGGCGCTCTCTAGGAATTCAAATATATGCGTGTGGGCTTCCTTTTCAAGGCTCATACTGATGGTGTCTTGGAAACATAGTTGGCTTGTGGGGTAGAGGTCTAGGGTTCAAACCCGATCCCGCCCAGTTATAAAACTTTTACAGCCATATCATATCGAACCCATAGCCTTTGATTACCCATAGCCATTGATTTGCGTAATTACAATATATATATATATATATAGTAAATCATAAAAAAGTAATTAATTAAAAAAAAATACAATTTCCACCTTAGAAATATTAAAGAAATTTCACCTACATAGACTAAAGTGGAAAATTAGAAAGTGCCACTTATCATAGCCTTATTGGTAGAAACCTAAAGAATATTCTAGAATATTCTGTTTTTTTCTCTGGGCAGCCATGTCAGCAACCTGTCACCAACCTGCAATTTTTTTTAGATGTTTGAGAAAACATACAAGCCATAAATTACTTATACGGACTCATATTTTGATGAAACGAGTTGCATTGGAATCTTGGTGACGAGATCTACGTTGTCATCCTAGTTTCGAGCAATTATGAAAAATTTGATTTTTGAGCTAAATATTGAGCACCTGATCATTCCTCCCCACTAGAAGCCTTTTGGACCCCAAAATATCTCTTTATTATTGATTATGTGAACGAGGGGACTCTTCCCTCACCCTTTCAGTCTTTATCCATTGAAATTTTCTCAATTTCATCATTTGGAGCTTTTCATAAAAAGTCAACTTTCTCCTTGATTCTTGCGACCTTCTCTTGCTGTCATTGACACCGTCATGCTGAAATATTTTTGAATTTGTAGAACAAAAATCTATCTTTGCAGAAATCATCTTGTTCCTACCTTGGTAAACAATAAAAGAAAACTTAGAAACTTTCTCACCTTGCACACTGTCACCATGGCGATATTTAGCTGCTTTTGCTTTGTACTGGTGTCGAATCTTGAGCAAGTTTCTTCGCCATTTCCATGTACCTTTTGGAAACCATAAACTAGAATTTGTGGAAACCATGCCTTCTTTTCCAAGCTGCTTTGTCACTTTCTTTTTTACCTTTGCACCCTCTTGCACCGGCATATTGTTTCCAACACCGCTCAACACTAATGTTGACTGCTGCAAATGTTTTTCACCTTCTTTCAAAGGCAACCTGTTAACATCCTAAAACAACTCATTACAAGCATAATAATCCTTATGAAAAGTGTGATTCAATACATATCTTTATTTGATCATCAACAATTTCAAGTTCTGACTTGCATTCACTATCCTCTTCATTTCACTTGCATGCATAAGAGACAAACATGTCTTCTTCTTATGTGCTCTAATTATGTACTCAATATCATCCTTAAACAAGTGATACTTATTCTCATGGAGATGAAATAAAACTTTCCTATCATGCAGATAAGGACTTCCCAATACAATACATTATATCTCTAGCGACACCACATCAAGCTCAACTTCATCAAGAAAGTGTCATTTAATGGTGAATCTTAGTAAGCACTTCCTTGTAACCTGCAAGTTTGCATCCTTGCAAATCCAACCCAAGGATATGGTCTTGGATGTCCAATTGTTTTAGGGCCTATTTTTTTTACCAAATATTCAGAAATAAAGTTCGCTTGTGATCCACTATCAAAAAGTGTATCAATCTTGGTATGTTTAGAGACAACTCTAATGTGGAAAATTTCTATTCTTGTCTCTTCATCATGAGTATCATTTGAACAATTTGAAGAACTAGTGCTTGCAACATGTTTACCTTTCAAACCCATGGTTGTAATTTTTGTCTCATCTCCTGAATCTGACCTTAAGTCTTGTTCAGCTATAGCTACAGTTTTCCCCTTCTCATTGGCTTTCAGTCTATTTGGTTTCAATTTCGGATGAAGTTTCTAACAGTGGTCTTCATCATGGTCAGTCTTTGAACAGTTCTTGCATGTGAGTTTTTCCTTCTCTTTTTTTACAGAATTGTTTATTTTTCCTCTTCCATAAAACTTTCCTTTCCCTTTACCCTCACTTTCCTCTTTCTCCTTTATGCCTTGTTTTCCCCTTGCCTCTAAGTGTGTGTCTTGTACACAAATTTCATCTAAATTTCTTGGGTTAAACATAAGAATAATATGCTTCAAATAGGAATGCAAACCTCCAATGTATTTCAAGAGTGTGTCTTGGGAATTCAAATTTACACCTAACAACAAATCTCTCTTTCTAAACTCCTGGGTATACTCTTGAACTGTTTGACCCTTGAGCTGCCTAAAATTTTGCCAACTCATAATAGGTTTTTGCATGTAAGATAAAGGATAAAACTGTCTTTTAATGGCATAAATAAACTCAACCCAAGAAATGGATATATTACCATGAATTCACATTTCCTCTTGAGTCTTTTCTTCCCACCAAACTAGTGTTGCTCCTTCTAGCCTTAATGAATCCAAATGGATCTTTATGTCATCTTCATGAAGTTTTTGAATTCTGAAATACACCTCGAATTGACGTATCCAATTTTCAATCCTCTCTGCATTTACCTCGCCATTGTACGTGGGTAATTCAAACTTTATGTCCAATTTAAGTAATGGAGTTTTTCCTCCTATGGTTTTTGAGTGAGTGTGAGTGGCCTTCGTGGTGGAAGTGGAAGATGATGCAGATGGGGATGATGAGGATGATGAAGATGGTGGAGATGGAGGTGGCTTTCCTCCACTACCCTTTGAAATCTTCTCTTCATCCTTCTTACTGTTTGAAGATCCTTCTCCATGTGGGAACTTAGAACCTCCTCCTGCTCTTTCTGCAATGAATGCTTCAAACATGATTTTAACCATTATTTGTATCTCTTTAAAGTCTCTCTTAGCATCCTCTTCGTCATAATGTTCATGAGTCTCTTCATAGCCTAACATTTTGGCTTTGGATTCAAACTCAACCTCTGTATCTTGTACCTCCTCAATCACTTCAAGTTCTTGTACAAATTGCACCTCTTCAATCTCAACTTCTTGAGACAGAAATTGAGGTTCTTCAAGTGAAGCTATGAGTGAAATTTTGGATGAATATGATGCTCTCTCATCTCTCCTTCTTCTAGTCCTAATCTCAAGACTTGCAACCAACAACTTCCCTTCTCCTCTCTACAATCAAGTAACCTTGTAAGCATCACAAAATTGCAACCGTTAAAACTCTTTTGAACGAAATCTAGCAAAGAAAGTAAATAACCTTTAAGAAACCTGATGATCTTTCAACTAGGCTCTGATACCAACTTGATCTGAAGTTGATATGTTAGTTTTGTTATTTTCTAAAATGGACCAAAGGCCATAACTTACTCATACGAACTCGGATTTTGATGAAACGAGCTATGTTGGAATCCTAGTGATGAGCTCTACATTGTCATCCTGGTTTAGAGCAATTATGAAAACTTTTATTTTTGAGCTAAATACTGAGCACCTAATCAATAGCTCTGTAACTAACTTAATATGGTACCTTAAGACAAAAAATGGCCAAAAAAGGTGTGTCTTACCATCTTTCAAGAGGCAAAAGGGTCATCCGTTACAATCATCTTTAAAGCCTATTTATTAAATTTTGCTTACACCATATCCACTTGTATTTCTAATTCTTTGACTTGGCCTTGTAGCTTCCTTCTTTCTGACTACAACCACATGTTCCTCCTGAAGATATGTTTCATAATTCTATGCAGAGGTAATGTTCTTTTCAACATCTTCCTTGACCTCTCTGCAACCTCATCATAAAAATCAATCTGTTTTCTCACTTTGTTTTTGAAGTCTGTGAGCTCTTGCCTATGTTGTTTAAAGTCTTCTAACTCTAGCTTAGCTTCTAAAACTTCTTCTCTAGCTTCCTTAAGTTGTTCTCTTAGAAGTTTCAATTCGGACTTTTCTTGAACTTTTTCTTTGCCTTTCCTTTTCTTGATCACCTCTTCCTTTGTTGGAGATAACTCTATAATTTCTTCCCTTGCTACCTATTTCTTTTCTTCTGGTTCCTTATGCGTCTTCTCATATTTTCCTCCCTTTGATAGTTTTGACCTAGTGAGTTGTTTCCTAGGTTTAAAAACAAATCTTGAATCTTCACCGGAAAAGTATATCTTCTTAGCTTTAAGACCATTGTACTTGGTTTTTTCTCCTTTAACCTCTACAAGATTCACAACCGGGGTTTCATCAATATCATTTTCCTGCAAGATATCTTCAAGCTTACCTTTCCCCTCTATCTGAATTATAGTGATCCTTCTATGAGTTATTATATCAGTTTTTACTTTACTATTGGTAGAGGTTTTTTGAGGCACCACTGTCTCCTGCAAATGCTCAGCTTCTACCTCCATTGGCTCCACCATGGGCTGCACATCCATCTCATGTTCAACCTCTATTTCAGCCCTTGATTCTTTGTCCTTCCTAGGAGTATTTGTCTTTGATCTAGGTGTCTTTATAGGAGTGAGGGCATCCACCTCATACCGACTCAAGAACAAAAAAGTGGACCAATCCATGTTAAACTTCTTCAACTCCTCCATAACTAACAATTTAACTAAACCATGATTAAAAATAAAATGATCACTGCTTTCAGGTTTAGCTTGCACCTTGTCAGCCATTTTTCCTATACTTCTGAACATAAAAAATGGTAGATCTATAGGTTGTTTACCTGTGAAATGAAACAACAGTCTAAAGTGGTATTGGTAGACCATGTGAAATATACCTTCACAAGTAAAATATTTCTGAATCACCATCGACAGTTTTGAATAGTTGTCCTTGAGGCAATTCCTGGAGATGCCTGAGCTCATGTCAATGCCTATGTGCTCCTCCTTTAGAAATTCATCACAATTTTGAAGCTTAAACTTTGTATCCAAAAACCACTCCTCTCCAGACCTTGGAATCTTGGTTTCCTATGCAATGGTCTCAGGAGAAACTATAAAATTAAGGATGCCCACCTTCGAACCTATATCAATGAAGTTTACAGCGAAATCTTTGGACACCTGTGCATGATATCCTTGCAATTTATGGAAAAACCTTATACAACCTGCATTTGTAAAGGCTTGTGAGAAGATGGGGTCTTTTGCAATTAGCCTTATATCCATGGGATCTTATCTAACCATAGTTCCACCCTTGTTTGGATTTTTATGTGAAGCCATACCTTTAAACACAACGTTGATCTGCTTCTTCTTTGACACCCGCAAAATTGTTTGAGACAACAAGCACCTTCCTTGACACAAGTAACTCCTAGCCTAAGAAAACTATTGGAAAAAAACAAAAACTCAAGGGTGCTAGAAAAAGGTTCAAACAAATTACAAGGATGAAAGGAAAGGTGTTGCTTTTCGAATTGGGATTGGGATAAATTAGGAAAGATGAATGAGTGGGAAAAATGGAATGATGGAAGGCATAATGATTACCATGCATGCACATGGCACATGATGACACATAACTGAAAAGTACTATGATAACCAAGTGTGTTCTGACCATTGGAATTATGACAAGATACACTTATCCCACCATTAGCATAAAAGACATAGTTTGTAGCATTTTCAATTATTGGGAGGGAAAATTCGCTACGGAACTATCTGGCACTTCTGTAACGAAAAAAGACTATTTTACACAGAAAACGCTGCGGACTCCAGAAAAAGTTTCCAAGTGTCACAAAATAACCTTTTTAACCCATGCAATTAGATTTTTTAAAATTTACTTTGATAAGACATTCTTTATTACATGACCAATGACCATTTACCCCTTAAACTATGTACAAAAATTTGAAATTTAATAAAATTCATGACCTTATTTCATTCTGATAACCTAACCTAACTTAACTAAAATAAACCTAGACAAAACCATTTGTTATCAAGGATAACACCTTCCATTTTATATATTTCCAATTCCCCTCAAAGGCATATTCGAGTCTCAATCCATTGAAAGACATCTTGATCTACTACTGGATCCTGAAGAATACATTTGCAAATTCAAACATGTTCAAAAAAAACTTTATTCTTCTCTTCTATTGTGATTCTTGGCACTCTGATACCATGTAGAAAATATAATAACGAGATTCAATCTTATCTTATAATGTACTAAAATAAGATACTGAATCCTTCTACAATTTGCGGAAACAAAACACAATTGCACAATCACATAACATGAAAGAGAAAGAGACAATCAATCACACAACACAAGATGTATATCGGGGAAGAAACTTCTTGAAACCCCTCTATCTCTATATTTCATACAGTCAAGACCATGAAACAATACAATGATATTCCTCACGCTGAGAAACTCCCTACACTCTTCTAACTGTCTCACATTGATCTACGAAAAATCAAACAAATACTTAGCCAATTCTCTACCTCTGCCTCTGCTTAGCCTGCATTGCTCACACATTCCATGAGGAATTAAGGCCTAATTAAATATGAAAATCCCTTGGATTAATTGCGCAATCCTTCCTTGGCCTCCTTCTGACTCTATAACTCACATGTACAAATTTCTAATTATACAATTGATAGTTATCATCCCTTTAACCTCAGTCACAATTGGCCTTTCTTAGAACTGACATGTAACAACTATTTATAGTGAATTATCAGCTAACTTATTGATCGCTACTTGTGAATTAAATCATATTTAATTCATTGGACCTCTCACTATCTCATCTCTTAGTTAGAACTAGTTAAATTGATTTTAACTCAATTAATTGAGTTAACTAATTACAATTCATAAATAACTATAACTAGACCCCCTAAAAATAGGAAAATTCTCTACATGCCTCATCTTTGACCTCTAATTCAAATTTCTTAAGCTAAATAAGTCTTGCTCACTCAATTAACTAATATAAGTTTTCATGAGATGAAATTACAATTTTTCTTCCAATTTAATTAAGGGAAAATAAAATCAGAAGCCTCATATGGTACCATTTATGGGTGTCATTTTCTGGATTCCATTTCTGGTTTCCATTTTCAATGTTTCTTGTTGAAAATTTCAATAGTTATAGATGCTTATCATAACCTAGTGAGGAAATTATGCACCTTCTCAATATGAGTATATATTCAATAAAAAGAAGTTGACTTGCAACATTAAAATACTCAAACTTTATTTGACTAAGAAGTTGTGAGTGAGGGGTCATGTATTCCATCAAATTCACATGAGACTTGCACTTAGCCCCAACTATTTTCACTAGGAATAATACATGCATGAGCACAAGTACAAGTTAAAGCATGTCTTTAGAGACACTCGACCCAAGTAGGGGCAATATCATTTCTCTACTTTCACCATACAACAATACCTCCCTTAGAAAACAACCTCATTTTACAATACAATACATTCAAATGTTAAGGCATGCAACACAATACACGAAAGTCATTAGTATGATACAAAGGACATACTAGCTTGAAATAAGGTCGCATATATTTTTTACCTAAGTGCTCAAACTAGTTTCGACAAAATTTTGTTTTCACCTGTCTGTATGTAACTTAGTTCCCCAAGTTTACAACCAAAGATATTTTAAGGATATATTGCCTTGGCTCATTATGTATACAATGCCACAATTTCATTTCGTTTTTTAAAATATATTTCTTTGATAGTTCATGATAGAATCAACAAAGATAGAAGGGGGGGAACTATATTATTTTAAACAACCTAATGTTTTGAGGATGAATCAACACTTAATTGTTGTTAAGTGTTATATGTGGTTTTATATGGTTTTGTTTCAAGGTCTATATCCCTTGGTCTTTGATGATTAATTTTGAGCTTCTATTAGTTTATGTCCCTACAATTTACATTGACTCCACAACCAACATAGTATTGAAAAATATTTTGTTTTATTTGTTTTTGTTTTATTGGTCCTTCAAGCAGTGACATCATATATATGAAATCTCTTTCCTCTAACTAAAAGTACAAATTGACTAAAAAAGTAGTTTAGAAAACAAGGTGTATTTTTAAGCTTCAAAGTGCTAATATAATGTATTTTATTATGACATTTGGTGTTGTTTATGGGTTTTGACTTGAGTTATGTTCTATTTATTTCACGTCGAGTTCTAATAATTTGGTTAATTTATTTTATATTAAGTTATTTTTTTAGTATAATTATGCATTAAGTTATTATATGCACTAGTGTAGCTATATAAATTAAATAGTTGGTAGACACCAATAAACATTAATGCATAATAAACATCAAAACTCTTACTTCATGATACATCTCATGTTGCCAAAATTTTAAAAAAATTCATAAAAGCTAACTAAATTATAACTTTATTTTAATTTATTATTAATTATAAATAGAAGTAATATATAAATTAAACATATGTACATCTAGAAAAACATGGAGCAATATTATTAACCATGGAGATTTAGGGCTCACTTTAACATGGAGTTTCTTAATCTATAAGTATGCTTTGTTACAACACAATGGGCCAATATCATAGTTTCTCAATACCACATGCCCAAAAAATCATAAATTACTTCATATGACACTTGTTCTTTGACATTTTCTTAATTAATTAATTTAATCAAAAAGGTAAAATGGACATAATTACTTTGGTGCTAGATCTCAACCATTAATCTGCTATAAATATTCTAGAATATTTTGTGGATGTTAAAGTCCTACCATCCAACTAATAATTATCGATAATTAAATTAAAATAAAAAATAAAAAAAATTGTTCCAAAATAAACACGTAACCTAATTAAATTATTAATTAAAATAAATTATTATCTTTAAAATTAAATCTTAACCCACTTTCAATTACTCCATTTTTCTAAATTCAAACTTAACACAACCCATAATCACTTAATTCATAATATTTTTTCCTACTTAAGATGCAAAATTTGGTAGTACTACAATGACCTTAAAGGCAATCATATGCTCCCAAGGTGAAAATGTGAAGTTGGGTTACACTTTTTGCCCTTTTTTGAGAAAAAACTTTCATTTTTTTTTGTTCTTCAACTTTCTGCAAACTTTAGCAATTTTTTTGTTTCAAATTTCATTTTGCGATAAAAATAAAAGTTGTCATAAATTTTGTTAGCTTTCTATTACTTATTTTTTGGAATTTTTTTATGCACATTTGATATGTCAACTTAGTGTTTCTTTGAGTCTGTGTTTTTTAACAATCAAAGGATTCATAAAACGTCATGTTAATATGCAATGTTGTATTCTTTGAAAATTTGTGTTTTTGAGAAAACAAAATGTGTTACAACAATATAGACAGAGTTTACTTTGGTTTCGTTATATTTACAAAGCCAATGGATGCATATCATAATTACTAGAATTTTTTGAACTAGTGCAATATGAAAAAACTGCATATTTTGAGTATGTTTTGCAACGCAAGAAATTTCTTAACATATAAACTAAAAATCTAAAAGCTACCCATTAGAGACGACGGAACAATATAATGCCCCAAAATTTTTTCAATTTTTTTACAATGTATTTTGGGAGATACAGAATTTTGATTTCACTGAATGACAATGACCCTAAAAAATTGTTTGCACTCGTTTTATTAAAAAATTAATTAAAATTAGTAAATATTTATGAAATTTCATAAAAGTTATATTTCCTGAAAGTAGATTCAATTCTGAAAATGCTTGTCTTGGTTTCGACAGTTAATTCGGAATGTTTCATGGAGTTTAATCAGTCCAAAGTTGCAGAAACGTATTCAGATCTTTGATCTGTGTAACTGGTGACACGTTAGTTCGGCCGAACTTTTATAAAAAGTTCAGCCGAACTATTTTTTTGCGCAAACGGGCCATTAAGTCTCACACCTTAATAGTTCGGCCGAAATTTTTTTCAAAGTTCGGCCGAACTTCTGCCTACTTTTCCGTCGGCCGGAAAATTTCGAGGAGCCCCTCCAAAAAAACATTTCACGACAATATAAATTGCCACGAAATCATTCATAATTTTCGTACATTTCACACATTTGGTCTGATTTTACAAAGGTCTTGGTTTGGGTTTAAAGACTTTTCTTGGAGATTTGGGTTTAAGGACATTTCTTGGAGGTATGTGATACTTTTTTTTGGATATTTTTTGTTCTTCATTTTTTTTGAAAGTATAGATTTGGGCTTAATTTCGAATTCTTGGAGGCAGTCTGATTTTGCAAAGAATTGTTTTGGGTTTAAAGACTTTTCTTGGAGGACATTTCTTGGAGGCGGTCTAATTTTGCAAAGAATTTTTTTGGGTTTAAGGAATTTTCTTGGACGTACATTCAAAGGACATTTCTTGGAGATATGTAATGCATTTTTTTGGATATTTTTTGTGCTTCATTTTTTTTGAAAGTATGGATTTGGGCTTAATTTCGAAAAGACATTTTCTGGAAATATTTTTTAAAGTGACGTTTTTTTTAAGTTGGAGGCATTTTTTGAAGTGACATTTTTTTAGAGTATGTGTTTTGAGTTGACGTAAATATTTTGAGCTTCGTTTCATTTTTATAAGACATTTTTTTCTCGGATTTTTTAAAGTAAATGTTTTGGATTGGAGTATGTATTTTTTGCAAAATTTTTAAAATGAGTTTTTTTTTTAAAGTAAATCTTTTGTGATGCTTTTTCTAATTGAGTTATTGTCTAAATTTTTGAAGGAAATTTTTTGAACTTCATACTCTATTATCATGGGAAATCGAAGGAATTGTGCGAGAAAATATGATCGAAAAAGAGACCCTGAGGAACGTAGAGAAGAGACGAGACAATCTCGCAAAATAAAGATAGAAGCACTCTAAAATATTTAAGGGGAAAATCAACCTCAACTAGAAATTGAAGCAGGTATGTAAATGTAAATATTATGATCTATTGATATATTTAAAATTTTCCTAGTGTAAAATGTGAAGCTTAATTTTTATTTGATGAACTAGTTTGAAAAATATTTTGCAATGTAAACAGAGAGAGATATTCCTCAAAACATTGATGATGAGATACAAAATTTTGAAAGAGAAAGTGAAAGAGATATTGAACCAATGATTGAAGATGGTGAAAATATTGAAAGAAATTCAAGTGAAGAAATTGAATCACAAGGTATATATATATATATATATATATATATATATATATATATTGAACACATGCACGTATTATTGGAATGTTATACATATATTTATTAATTTAGTTATTTATTTAATATGTAAACTTATTATGTACTATTTATTCGAATATGTACAGATGAAATCAGTGTCGATGATGAGATGTTAGAAAATGTTGACAGTCACACATATGGAGATAAAAAACCTAACCATTATATACGATATCATGTTAACCGCATTTTTGAAATGTATTTCATAAAGGAGCAGGTGACAGTTCAAGCTCAAATGTTGAAAGGTCTCCTATCATTAAGGAAATTAAAAGAAGCTACGACACTATTGGGTATTCGAAAATCAACCAAAGATAAAAAAAAATGAAGGAAGATGTGATAAAAAATATGAGTAGTGCTATAAAGTCAATTAAGAGATCTAGAGAGAAATATGTTTCAATTGTACGTAGAGGAATACAGATGGAAATGGTTTCATCAAGTACTCAAGAGAATCGTTTGGTAACATCTATGGCACGAGCACTGGGAACCTCGCGAAAAACTTTGCACAAACATTGGAAATTTCGGCTGCAAATAGATGTAAATGATGAACTCGCTTGTTGGAGAGCTATTTGTAGGCAACCATACAAAGATAGACTTGGAGAAAATGTTAAAAAAATAATATATGAATATTGGAAGAACAATTCGCGTGTTTCGCCAACTGCAAAGCATGTGATGCGAAGAAGAATAGCACGAAATTAGTATGAAGAACATGAAAAATATTTCTTGGAAACCACTCAGATAGAGTTATTCAACAAGTTCAAAGAACAGAATCGTGAAATTCATGTTTCAATCAGTGCTTTTGTTCAACAAAAACCATGGTATGTAAAACCTATCACCATACGTGACACTTGTTGTTGCCGTTATCATGTGGAATTTGAGTTATATTATGACACATTCCTTGATTTTGGTAGAACATTATGGAAGGATTCACCTCCTCCTTCCACTATCCATGATTTCATATCTCAAATTCTATGTGAAAGAGAAAGCGATGAAATATTTTACAAAAAGAAATGTGTTGGTGGTAAAAAATGCGATGATTGTGGAAATTTGACTAAATTTCAAAACAAATATCGTACTGATATAAATGATCAATCATTGTCCAACATGAAAGTGAATGGAAGAGATATGAATATATCCATACATCGATTCAAGGTGCAAATAGTGTTAAAAGAATTGAATTACGAGAAGACAAAAATTTTGTGATAGAATTTTTGAGAAAGTTTGAGGCGGGAATTTACAAATACACCAAGCATTCCCATAGAGCTTGATGGCAAGACTTGCAATTCAAAAAATCTCATGAATTTTTTCCACCAGGGACCATTTTGTCAGTTATTGATTTTGCAGAAAACTACACATTTTTTCCACAAAAATAAATTCAGAGTGGATACTATCATTCTAACCAAGTCTCCATGCTCGTCCATATTCTATATAGACATGCTGAGAAAAACGTAGATCATATAGAAAGCACGAGTGAAAATCGACATATCATTAAAGAATATCACTTTTATATCAATGATGATCATACACATGATACATATTTTGTACTACATTGTTTTGGAAAAATTTATGATTCCTTGAAAAATCGTGGAATAACATTCAATGAACATTGGATATGGTCAGATGGATGCGCAGGTCAATTCAAATCTGCATGATCATTCTTTTGGTTGTGCTGTCTTCATACGAAAACCTGCATTAAACATTGTGGGAATTTCTTTGATAATGGCCATGGAAAAGGAGAACATGACGGTGCAAGGGCATGCATAAAATAAGAACTTCGAAGATATCAAATGAACCCCTATGCAAGTCGACTTGTGGACGCGAAAGAAGTTGTTCAAAGGTGCATCGCTGCTCTAAGCCATGAGACTAACCCATCAAGAGAAGTGCGAAGGTACATTCAATTTAATTTTTATTAGAAATCTAATTTTATCATGCAATGATTATCTTTGATTGTATTTTGATATCATATTTATATTCTTCTTTGAATTTTCCATATAAAGGTTTTTCTGGCATATTGGGATCGAAGACATAGATAGATCAATTGGAAATGACGTTGAAACAATAAAAGGGACTCGAAAATTGCATTCAATTAAAACAAATTCATCCAGAAATGTGTTTGCATTGGATAAAAGAAAATATTCTTTTTTTTGTCATGTTTGCATAGACAACACAAAATCCAATGATGTTTGTGAAAAAAAAATGTATGTAAACGATTGGAAACATACAGAGCTAAATACAAAGGGCAAAATGTTTGAAGAAATGCAATCAGAGGAAACTACAATATCATCCGATGGTGATCGAGTTTCTGATCTTGTTAGAGAAGGTAACATTTGAATTGCTTTCTAATGATTTAAAGATCTAGAAATAAATTTAAATATGTATAATTTTGTTAAGTTTGTTTTATTGTGCAGGAGATGTTTTTGCTGTAATTGCACCTATTGACAATGATGAAAATGTGAAGTATTATTTGATTCGTTGCACTGAACGAAAAATGAAATTATTAGAAAACTATAATGATCACGGATTTCAATATGAAAGAGTATCTATTATACTGAAAGGTTATTTTTTCAGACAAACTAATCAAAGTGGGGATTTTGTTTACTTTGAAGACTATGAACTTGATTTCATAAGTTTTCAATATAGTCACTTGGTGTGTGTAGCACGCATAAAGTTGATAGAGGTTCAATCAAAGAAAAAAACGAAAATTAAGAAATGGAAAATGTCAAAATCCGATCATGAACGGATTATTGAAGATGGCATTCCATTGGATTTTTTTTTATTGAACTTCCCAACAATTTATTCTCTTTGGATTAAATATGTTTTAGAACTTCCAGTACTCAACTAAAA
This sequence comes from Pinus albicaulis, assembly GCA_034641835.2. Lineage (NCBI taxonomy): Eukaryota > Viridiplantae > Streptophyta > Pinopsida > Pinales > Pinaceae > Pinus > Pinus albicaulis. The sequence continues at coordinate 1,225,048,634 of CM076582.1, read as the reverse complement.
ATTGAGTTGCTTATGTTATTTGTGCAAGTGTTTGCACATGTACAAATTGTTTTGGTACATGCACGTGCTTTGACTCACATCTCTATTCCTGATTGAAAATATAGTACAAAATTTGTTTGTCCAATGGTCGGATATGTTCAATGTGCATTGATGAAAAATGTTACATGTATTGGATATATATGTTCTAGAATGCAATTAATTGTTCCAAGTAGTTTTACTATGTGCATTGATGAAAAATGATCTAGTACAAAATTTGTCTGTCCAATGGTCGGATATGTTCTATGTTCTAGAATGCAATTAACTGAATGTCATCAATTTACCAATTTATAAATCAACAATGCTACCTATTTGAGTGCATTAATGACATTGACCCGAATTCAACAAACATATATGTACTTCTTATATTTCCAATCAAAATTAAAGGGATTTACATATATCTACTTCTTTACTTTTTTTTCAATTAGAGCTCAATTGATATGGTTAGTTGCATTGAAAAGCTATGTTCTTCCTATTGGAATTTTTTTCACTCAAACAAGAGTATGTAGAGATCAAAAGCAATCTTAAGATGCCAAATGTACTTCAACCATCCAAAACTTGAGTTTTAAAAACTTTTTGATTAAATCAAAACAATACTTCACATGGGAGTCTTCCATAGGCCAAATGTAGATTGAAACCATCCAAAACTTAGATCAAAACATTTAACATTATATAAAAACATCTAACATTTAAAATTAAATCAAAATTAAAGGGATTTACATATAACTACTTCTTTACTCTTTTTGATTAAATCAAAACAATACTTCACATGGGAGTCTTCCATCTAGGCCAAATGTAGATTGAAACCATCCAAAACTTAGATCAAAACATTTAACATTATATATATATTTTTTCTAAGTTGGTTTAATCTATTGATATTGAACATAATGTACATAGCGAGACCCATCTCCTGGGTTGCCTAACTAGCCAACAACAGAGGGGGTCTTAATCAAAAAAACAAAAAAGGGGTTTCCCATAACCAGGAAACCAACCTAGAAGATGCTGCCCAATATTGGGAAACTAGTAGACATAGAGTGTTCAGAAGCACAATGATTGCAAAACATGACAAAATTTCAAAAAAGCTAAAGAGGACCTAACATCAGGCTAACTATCGATGTGTGTAGGAGGATTTTCCTCCACAATTGGACAAGTGTAGTCCTCCGGATCATCATCTACTCCCTTGGAGTGTTGGGAGGAGCTCTCCGAAGTGGAAGAGGAGCTAGAGTTGTCTTTGAGATTTTTCTCCACATAGGCCGAGCTGCCATTGCTTGTGCCATCGCTGCTGGAGCTTATCGAGCCGGATTTGACTGGAAGATTTTCCGACTTCCTAGAGTCTTCGGGCTGATGGGTTGGGATGGTGGACTTTCTCCGCTGCTTCCTGGAACTAGAGACACCTTCATCTTGCGGCTCCTCCTGAAAAAAGACAGAAATGATCGACGTAATTCAAGGTCTAACCATAGCCCTGGTGAAGTGAAATTGTGCGACACTGCTTGCCGAAGGAGGGTGGTTTCCTGTGTCATGGATTGAAAGGGGCGAGCGAAATCCTGCACTCCTGCCCCCTCCACTCCTACCCCCACCTCCCCTTCTACAACACATCTGATGTCTACGCATGGGAGTCTTCCATAGGCCAAATGTAGATTGAAACCATCCAAAACTTAGATCAAAACATTTAACATTATATCAAAACATTTAAAACATTTAACATTAAATCAAAATTAAAGGGATTTGCATATAACTACTTCTTTACTCTTTTTGATTATATCACAACATTACTTCAAAACTTAGTTTTAAAAACTTTTTGATTATATCACAACATTACTTCACATGACGAATGCTTCACCATCCAAAACTTGGGTTTTAAAATTTTTTTTGATTATATCACAACATTACTTGAAATGCCATCCAATTATAGTTCAACTATCCAATAAAACATTTAACATTATATCACATGTGCCAAATGTAGATTGAAACCATCCAAAACTTAATTTTTAAAATCATTTGATTCTATACTTGCAACATTACTTCACATGCCATGCCAATTATAGTTCCAACTATCCAATAAAAACATTTAACATTATATCACCCGTGCCAAATGTAGATTGGAAACCATCCAAAACTTAAGTTTTAAAAACTTTTGATTATATATTGTGCAACATTACTCATATGCCATGCCAATTATAGTTCAACTATCCAATAAAAACATTTAACATTTGAATACACAAATGTAGATTGAAACCATCCAAAATTATAGATCACAACATTACTTCACATGCACATATTACTTCACATGCCATGCCAATTGCAGTTCTTGACTATCCAATAAAAACATTAAACATTTAACATTAAATATCACATGCCAAATGTAGATTGAAACCATCCAAAACTTGAGTTTTAAAAACTTTTTGATTATATCATACATAACATTACTTCACATGCCATGCCAATTATAGTTCAACTATCCAATAAAAACATTTAACATTATATCACATGCCAAATGTACTTCAAGCATCCAAAACTTAAATTTTAAAAACAAAACAAATTATAACACATCATTACATAACATGCCAAATGTAGTTCAGAAGCAAAACATTAATTTATAGATGACAACATTACTAGTAGTTCAATTATCCAAAACCTAAAAGTTTTAAAAACCAAACAAATTATATAACAACATTACTTCACATTCACATGCCAAAAGTACTAAAACCATCCAAAACTTAACTTTTTGGAACAAAACAAATTATATTAACACTGTAATAAAATATGTCCAAAAATTGTAGATCTCACAAGTATCAAACTGTATCAAGTTATATATATATATATATATATATATATGAATGACAGTGCATCTAGATAATATATAAAAAAGTAAAATTAAGACTATCTAAATCTTGAAATCAAATCTACAAATCATGTCCATCAAATAGAGATGGATGTAATGTCTTTCCTATCAAGGTCTCAATCAGCGCACTATCATGCGAAGCATGGGAAACCTGTACAAAATTCACATGTACTTGAACATTAAAATTTGATGTTTTTAAAATGAGAGAATTATATATATATCTAGAACTCTTATGTAAAAAAAAAAATATAACAAAAGAATCATGCATATTCTGCTTAGGTCTTCCATTCAATAAAATAAGTTCACTCTATAGGAACATCCGTAGTTAGTAATCGTATAATATAAATATACAAATATATATATATATATAATTTCTATAAATTAAAACTTTCAAATGAAAATGCACGTGTACAGGAAATTAGCTTTGCACACATAAAAAAGGAACTAAAGACAACTTCTTCAAATGTTGTGGATGTTCCTATCTCCGTTGCCAGAGTCCGCAGACAAAGAAATCTTCTATGAACCTAAATTCAAAAAAAATTTAAATAATCTCCAAATATAGATCTCTCTCTCGCTATATATATATATATATATATATATATATATATATATATATATATATATATCTCAATTTTTAATGGAAATTTTTGAGGTGGAATATATATATATATATATATATATATATATATATATATATATATATATATATATAATTTTTAAACATAAATTTTAAACTTGTGAAAATTTGTCCATACTTGTACTATCTCCAAGGAATGAAGGACACTTCCAAGGAAGAAGAAGTTAACAATTAATCCCAAACATCTCGATGGAATCAATATCCGTTAAAACATTTTATCAACTATATATATACATACATGTACATGTGTGCACACCAATTTTTAAAATCACTTAAAAAACACTAACATTTGCCAACATATCTTGATGGTCGACCTATTTGCATTGTTTGAACTAGAGGTCCTAAACGTGATATTAACATTTTCGCTATGGGCATCATGCAGAACTGTGAAATGGTGTTTTAACATACAATCATACATTTTTGTTAGATTAATGTAAATACAAATAAATGTATACATGTACATACACATGTATTTATTACAAATTGTACACATGTATATGTATGTTAAAATAATTTCAAACCCTAAGGTCATTTAGTTACACATACCGTTCTCGGTGCCCTCTTCTTCATGAAGAATTAGGCCTCAAGTAAATCATTGTGACAATTTTTTAGACATATTCGGGATATCTTCAACATTCATGTTGTCAATCTCCCCATCTCATGTACACACACAAAATTGGCATGTGAATTTTCACGTGCTCCCTTTGCTGATTTTTAAACCCAACATCGACTCCACCCAACCATGTGTCATTATTGATCATAACATCCCTCGCTTCTCAACTTATTTGAGAACTCGCATCCATCTTTGATCAGAGATTTTCAGACTCGGTGTTACCACCACCAATGGTGGCCTGCATGCAGGGAAAATCCACATCTCACTTGGCGCCTACGGTTATATCACCGACCTTTCCTCGCCTGGCAAAATTTAACGAAGGTCATCGTAGTTGGGTTTCATACTCGAAAAAATTCTACGCAAAACATTTGTGAAAATAACAGAACCCTGCTGCTCCATGGGAGCCTTCCACAGGCCGCAAGGTGCTCATCATACAAAAAGGTTAGATTCATGTCCTTGCTTGAAACATTGCACAACCTTCCAAAATTTTCTTTGTCCTTCCTTGAAATTAAACATTGACTTGGCCACATCTTTTGTACTTTTTCACATCTCCATTTATCTCGACCTATTACCGTTTCTTTCTCCTTCTCATCACTTCTGTACAATGTATCAGTCAATGGTTCTCAAAAGTTTTGTACACATTTAAGTGTTCGCCCAATGAATGCAATAATTTAAGGCTTTGTCGACTCTCAAATAGTAGAGACAAAACCACTACATCTTCATACTTGCATGAAGTCTTTTACACTCTTTGTATGTGCATTGGGAGCCACATTGTTTTCCGTGGTATATCACATTTCTGTTGGATATGCTGTACCGGTAGACAACCTTCTTCTGAAGCGGGTGTTTGCCCCGTTGGCCTATTTTGACCACTAATTGGGAACACGATTTTCAAATGTGACTTCAATACATATAAAATGCCTCGTATATTAGAAAACATACGTGTGCAAAATCATACAAATTTTTAATGAAAAAATATTGAAATTGGATTGCAACCCGAGGTTGTTGGTTAGCATCTTCTCCAACATGACCGCCGAGAACCGTACCTGCAACGACTCCGTCGAGAACCAAGCCAAACGACACCGCCGAGAACCAAAAGCCATTGATTGGACTTCAAGGGAATAAATATCACCCCCTTCACGCAACCTCGCTACCACCTACTTACACTTAAGTGGATTTGAACCACCACCAACCTCTCGAGACGAGAGAGCAGCTTCATAAGAAAATATGAATTTATAATCAATTGAAAAATACATTCATGTGTACATAAATATATATACATATTCATTTATTAAATTTCATGAACCATACCACGCACCGGCCGAACCTACATGTCTATGATGGGAGTAGAAACCTCTTCTTACCTCCTAAAATTAAAAAATGAAACTTATTAACAACTAATTTAACTCACAAAGTTAATAAAAAATCACCCATATGTACACATGTATGGAGATTTAAGATTATATTTAAATACCGTGAACATCCCCCCAATCCCCGAACCTCCATACGGATTCTACCGATTCTTCGTCGTTCATCCTCCATGATATATATGTATCGACAGAATTTTAAAAGACAAAATAGATTTTAAAAATCAATTTGTAGTTTAGTGTACACACCAGAACACAACTTTCAAAGAATAATTGATGTGTGAAACTCAATTACACACATGTTTACCTAAAGTGAAAGTGTTTTATGGATATTACAAGAAGCCTTTAGTTTGGGAGAAATGAAACATGTACATAGTTTACCTTAAAATTGTTGTGTTTTATGGATATTAGAGGAAGCTTCCATTGTGGGAGAAAATGACATATGCAACAGTAGTTTACCTTGCAGTTGTTGTGTTTTATGGATAAGTTAAAAATGAAGAACTTCTATTTAGATCCATATTCCGTAGATTAATCGTAGTATTTATTAGATATGTCACCTTTCATAAAAGATGAGATCCAGAGGTTAATTGCCCCTTTTACGTACTCTACTATAGAACTTGGTGTAGAAGCAACATCAGCATTAACAATATCAAAGAACGTTTTCATTCCTTTGACATGTGAAGGTTCATTCCCCTGCGTAAAAGAGTTCAAGGTAGTTAATCTTCATAGACATGCCAACAAGTAGGTCAATGTGATCATCCCCAAATCTCATTTTTCACAGAAATTAGGCTTGGAATCCTCTACAACCTAGTGGATGGAGTTGAATTGGAACTAGGTCAAGGCCTTTTACAAATACACATGAATAACACTCTCATCGGGTTATGCCAACAAATAAAGTGAATGTTTTCTCCCTGAGAGCATTCAATTGGGTGTGTAATACCAACTTCACCCATTTCTAACAAAGCTTTCTCTTTAGGTTAAAAAGTTATTTTAGCCATTAACTTCCATAGACCCTCTAACAGATTATTAGAGTCAGAATTTGGCTTATCAAGGTAAGAGAAGAAATAATTCTTGTTTGATTTTAACAATGGCTAAGATGCTCAAATTTTTATTTCGAAAACAAATAAACCATATACAGTGTATGACTTCAATATTTAGATGCAATTTTTTTTTTCAAATGCAAAAGTTAGTAGGATGTGCAATATCTATGCCACTTGCAAGAATATTTAGGGATCTCTTTTGCACTATGAGCAGTAGAGAAACAATTTATTGGTTCTCATACTCCAGCTACTTTCTCTATGGAATCACAAAATTCTAGTAGAAGGTTGTAAGTCATAATCTAATTTTTGATTACAAAGGCAAGAATCACCATAGCTAGTACATGTACTCCTCCACCACTACTCCTAATTGATAAGTTGTTAACAATTTTCTCATTATTTTAAAGAACAAGAAGCCAACCAAATATTTTTACCATGTTAATGATGTTTGAATTTACATTATCACAATTTTTTAGGAAATAATAATGTTATATCCATTCTAATTACAAGAAGGCACTTTAATTGCATGTTTTATCATGATAGTTAGTGAATTGTTTGGAAATCTATGAAACCCCCTCACATTTTTCAAATAATTTATCTGAATTTAGGGAGCTACAATAATAGTAAATTCAATATGACAGCGAAAACTTTAAGGTACATCCCAAAAATAGAAACCACCTATTATATGTCAATTAAATCTTTACATGGAACTAGTACAATTATGGTAAAATATAGAATTATAACTTTCAATTAGTAAAAAAAAATATATGAAGAAAGCACCCAAAGAACTAAACAATAACATAGTAGAGAAAAAGAATAGTATCTCAAGAAAGATAATTAAAAAGTCATAAATTAATATCATATATTCCAATTTTAAAGACTAAAAGCAAACTCAAAATAACATAAAAGCGTAGAGAACATTGTTTTACATGTAAGTAAACATTGTTAATGGAAATATGTAACATGGATTGGCATAACATGCCTTTATCAATGAAATTTCATCAAACCATTGAACAATTGCGCTAAAAATATTTAAAATAAGTTAAAGGAAAAAATTGACTCCATATTGCAATAAATTTATGGGAAAAAAATCAATATGTAGAAATATTCACTTGGTTTCTATAATTAAAGGAATGATCACAAATGACCTGAAAGTGTCTTATCGTTAGAGCTCAAATTTTTAGGAAGGATTTAAGTATTCACATTTCAAGAATCACTCTCCAAAGAGTGTTGATAAATAATATAGGAAGAAAAAAGCTAACCGGAAGGTAATAAATAAAGATTTCTGGGAGGTAGAGATTGGCATATGGACTTTGGTAGCTAGAACTTTTCCAAATAAGTGAATGTATTTGAAAACCGAACCTCTAGTTTATTTTGCTTATGTTCAATTGAAAAGTGACCCTCTTCTTCCTCTTACATGTCCAATGATCGAATCTGGATTGAGTGGAAAAAAATTGCAAAAATAAAAATTTTGCATTTTATTTGTTGTACACATGAGTTTTTAAAAGTTTTCAATTAACTCATAAATTTCTCTCAAAATACACTTAAAGTCGGACACATAAACCCTCCTACTTGGTTAACTCGTAGGATCCTAAACATTTTTATTTAACTGAGTGAGGGAGATAGTACAACAAAACTGTTTTGTCCATATTCAAATCAAGTTGGTATCTCAGCACAATTCTAGCTATTCTAGTCAAGAAGAAGAATTAATACCTGTTTTTGTATTTATGCAAGGAGAGTTTAGTTGTGTGCAAGTTTATGTGTATGAAGAGAAAGTCAATATTAAGAGATCGCCTCTAAAATCACGACAAAGAAGATTTTTATGCATTACACGTGGTGATGGAAGCTTCATCAATTATCTTAACTTGATTTTCTAACAAAACATTGATAAAGAGATGCGAAGTCACATCATGGAATATACAGGTAAGAGATGTATGAAGATAATAGGGAGAACATTATCCTTCAAGAGAAGTTGATTTCCAAGGATGAGGAGAAGCAATAAATTCTTGAAAATATGCATGAGATGGAGACTCAACTCATATTACAAATGAAAACCAAGCAAGGATGCATGACATGGAGATTCAACTCTATGATGCAAAGGAAACCTTAGCCAAGTATGTGAATGAAAAAGAGGTATGCAATTCAAGTTTGTCTTCAATTTCGTCTCAAAGTGAATGTGACACACTAGAGGAATAAGGTCCAATTTTTTGATGAAAATGGCCATGAAAGTAAAGGGTTAAAGAAAACATGTATGTATCTAGTCGAGCCAAATTTGTTGAGGAAAGGTCTAATTATTTGGGTCATGGTTATGGAAAACATGATTGAGAATTCTCCAAAGCCAAGATACCGGAAGTTGTTCCGTGAAGGAATTTAATTTATATCATCAACCAAGCTTGTGAAGTTTGTGTTTATGATGAATGGAAAGTTTGACACTCACTTTGCAAGAAGATGTTAATAATCATGCAGCTAGTAGAACGTGAAAGAAAAGGATGTTGAAAGCTCTAAAATCATTGAATTCATTTCTAGTATTCCGAGGAGAGACACTACCTCATCAAATTCACCCCTCCTCAAGAAGGTTATGAAAGGTGAATGTTCAAGGTATAAATCTTCCCTTAATCAAATCGCTTTTGACGAGGATAAACATGGTAAATATTCACATAAGATTTGGAAAAGTTTGCATGTTCCTTTTGTGGTTTGAATAATCATAATGTTTATAGACGTTGGAAGAATATATCCATGCACATGAAACTTCATAAATAAATGAGGCAAAAAGTCAAAGCCCCATTGGACAAGGAAAATGATGTTGAAAATAAGATGCAATTGTTTTTCACTCATTGCCATAAGAAAGGTCACCTTGTAGGCAATAGGCTTTATCCAACAAGTCATCCATGAGATGAAGAAGGAAAGAGATATTTACAAGAATGGAAAAGAGGATTCCATAATCGAATAGATAATGGATGATTCATATGATGATGAAGTAAAACAAAAGAAGGCTATAATTATTGAAATGTCGGGTATGATGGTTAGATTTCTTATCCAATTAAGGCCTCGTATGTATTTTGATAATTTTTGCAACTAAAGATAGTATGTTGTAAGAAGTAAGATGTTGAAAGTAGAGTTATGTTGACACACGTAGATGCAACAAATATGGAAATTTGTACACATATTATTTTCTGATGGAGTTTGCTTGTTTGAAGATGCATGTTTTGTCGACTTGTGTTTGGTTGATGGTTTTGTACACCAATATGTAAGAGTATATGGAGATATTCACATGATGTGAATTTTTTTTCTTTGAAGGAGAAAAATGATATATCGCTGAGCTATGTTTTCGCATGATGTGTTTTTCTACTTGATGGTTTTGTTTGTGACAAGACGTCACAAGATTTGGGAAGTTCCACTCTGAGGCGAGAGCCTCATGATTACAACCTAATCATGAGAATCAAATGGGAGTGCATCCTTATTTTGAAAACAAACTTCCGGATAGGATTCTAAGCTACCTAGGACTCAAACCATTATTTTTAAATTTGAAATATCATATATGTTGTTTCAATGCCTAAATCCACAACTCAACATAAATTGTTTTATTCTTTTTTTGGCAGGATTTAGTTGGTTATATTAAAAGTCAATTGAATTTAAAATTCTTGGCTTAGTGGCATGAACCAAACATATTGTGTATTAAATGAGGAATTTTTTCTCCCCAATCATTTCTAAATCATCCATATCACCAAGAAAACATGTTTTAAAAGAACATAGTTTGGTATGGGAAAAGGCCTTAGGTCCTTTTGACCGTGCACATGTGGTGTGAAAAGTTGAAATTGACAATGAAAAAAGTGAAATTATGAATGAAACCACGAAAACGAAAACCTAAAAGTGGTAACATTTAAATAGACAGTACTAATTATTTACCAACATAAATTCTTCAACTTTTAGCAAACTGTTAGATAATAAAAAATAAATAAAATTTAGAATATGGTTAGTTAAGATGGTCTTGTTAAAGGCATTTTAAATTAATTCTATCCCCATAAAAGCATCCCTCCTAACTTAACAAATACTATCTCTTCTCCTAAGGTTCACGACCTCCTTTCCTTAGCAAGCACACAAGACATAAATACAATTAATATTTCAATATGTTAATTCCTATCGAAACAAATAAAAAGTTGTGAGCATAGATGGTTTCAAATATTATAAGAAGGTTTTTTATATGGTCGAGAGAATGTAGAAAAAAGAATCCATAAACAAATTATTTTTTCAAAACGAATTACTTTGTAAAGTATCAACAAGGAATGTACAAGGGTGTTCAATGAATTAACACTATTTATTTAAATTCCATGATGTATTCACTATAATTTTAAAAATTATTAAATAATGATCTATATTGGATAATTATATTATTTTTCATATATTTTGATGCTTATAGAGTGAAAAACTCAAGAATAAACTTATAGGTCATTTAATGTAGGTGGAGAATTGGGGTCTTAAAACCTTTTGGAGTCATTTTGAGGCAAAATAGATGACATTTGGGGGCTAAACCATTATCCCTTGTGCCGAAATCTCGACTATTATTCTACACTTAAACATATCTAATGGGGGAAGAAAACATCAAATGAAGTTCATTCAAAAATTTATGTGCCTTAGTAAGTTGACCTACTATGTTGACTTACCATGGTACGAGAGAATTTAATTTTAGCCCCATTACTCACATGTTAGCTACATGTGGAATTTTAACAAGACTCTAAAAGGTCTAAAACTCAAACCTCGTTAATGGTTGACAGTCAAATCTTACACCTAGTTGGCTATCGCGTCATGTTAAATACTCGCCATCAGGAGGAATAAGAGTTCCATTTGTGCGTTATTGTATTTTGTTCCATAGTTGAAAATACAACTAGGAGAGTGAAGTTAGAGAGAAAATGTATGAAATAGGGTTTTTATAGCAACCTTACACACCAAAAATGAAGACCTCCAGAGAGTGGTTACTCTTTCTTTGTACTTACATATTTTCCATACCAGGTGAGAGAGATATAGAGCATGTTTACATTTTAGTGTTGTTTTTCTTCCCATAAGGATTTCTCAGGGAAAAGTAGATATATATCATTACTTTCTTAGGTTGTTTGTCTCCCATACAGATTTCCTAGGAAAATAATTGTGTTGATTGTCTAAATATTTATGTGTGTGTTTCATTATAAACTTATTTCTTACATTGTGTTTAACTATGTTTTATATTTTCTTACATTTGATTGTTTGATTCATTTAAATAGAAATTTAGTTATTAAAAGATCTAAAACTAAATACAAATTCATCTTCATTATATAGATTTGCTTATTTTATCAAATTTGTTGTGAGAAAACTATTTCATTATAATAACTATAAAACTTTGACTATTAAATAACAAAATTTTGTATTGATAAACATCTACACTTCTCCAACTCAAAAATACACATAACTCTTATATATTTACATGTGTTTTATTTCAGTGCTCAAGTCCAATTTGTAAGCACAACCTTTAACAAAGCTTGGGAGTTCAAGTCCACTTTGTAAGAAATAACCTAACACTTTGGAAGTTCAAATGTTTGTTTAAGTAATAACCTACCATTTTGTGTCAGGTTGGCATATAATACTTAGAAATAGAAGTTTTATTATCACTTGAGGTTATTCATTATTCTAAATACAAATATGAACTATGACTAATTATGGAATTATTCTTACTTTTTAGTTTATATTAATTGAATTTGATATTTTAAAATGTACTTATGTCCCATTTTGGTTTTTTTTTTTCTTTCAAGATTTTGACCAAACTAAAGAATTAGTGAATGATAGCAATGGCATATACAAGACATATATGTAACACTTTTGTTTTGATTCTTTTTATTTTGTAGAGACAAGCCCAATCGAATCGTGAAAGATCTATGAATACTTTTCTAATAAATAAGAAAGATCGTTTTTTTCTATTTGAAAAACTAAAAAACTTTCATTAGGTTTTTTTGCAATTATTGAAATAATGAAGCCTATTGCGTAGCACCGGTTATTGCAAGAACACCGGTTATGTGGAATTTTTATACTAAAAAAACTAGAAATAAACCAACAAACAACTAAAAAAAAAACTATCTCAAGCAAAGACTCAATGCAACCGAATGCAAGTAACTAAGATCCCTATTATTAATTAGTAGTTTAATTGAATTATTAGTTTTCTATGAAGTTCTAATGAAGTTAAAAGTTAACCGTAAATTAATAGAGCTAACTTACAATTAACATTAAATGAATATGGAACTATTAACTATCAATTGAAACTAAACCATAGGGTTGATAACATAAAACTTTCTATGTTAAGCTAAGCACTTCAAAAAACTAATATAGCTCCCAATCAAAAAATAGTCATACAAAAACAGAGCATATTTTGGTCAAGCCATAACAAGAAAAATAGTTAAATTTAAAGTAAGAAATTACCCATATGTTTAGTTTCAACTCTAATATCATCAGGCACTTTTCTCGTTATGATTTTCCTCAATGAGATTGACATTACTTCTTATCCATTATTCTTTTTGCTTATTTTTCTACAGTTATCTGCGAGCCTACCGTATGTCGTCTAATGTCATATTTCTTTTCATACATCATGGATAGCCTCAATAGAGACCGTGTTGTAGCATCGTATGACCAGGTAGCGAAAGTCAACAAAAATTTAAATAGCTATTAATAACCACTCTGATGCAAGTAGACAGACACATATGAATGTTATGGCTGTATTGGAATTTATCCAATAATCTGAAATCGTACTCACAAAGTCCATTCCATCATAAGTGCCATATAATTACAAGTTGAGTCAAGATTTGAAGGTTTCATACATCGCTAAAAATCAAAGTTTCTCTGAGGTTCGGTGGAGGAGCATAAAGCAGAAAAGAAGGGCGAAGAAATAGGTGTAGAGGGAATTCATGGAATGATAAAAGAGTAAACTCATCTGGTGCTTTTCTTCACGTAGGAAAACGTTGTTTTGATTATATAAGATGAAGAAGAATTGTATGTGAACCAATACATTCTCACATCTAATGATCGTAGGGACTCAATTTGTCCATCCAAGAGAAAAATTAATCAAATTCCCGTACATCGATAAGTATCCTATGCTCATGACAGACAAAGATAAAACCCGCAATGAACCCCATGATAATGCTGAAATATAATTATTATCCAAGTTTTCCCAAGGCATCTGAAATGTATGAAATAGCAACAAGTAAAATAGAAAAGAAAAGTATACCTGCATCGAAGTCCATTTGATATCCAATGAAGAAAGACAAGTACCCAAAAACATTGACCACAGACTATCAAGAACCCAAACAACATTAACTACATCGTTAATATGAGATAGTAAGATATCAAAGAAACATTGACTAGCAGCATCATATCAAGAAACCAACAACATTGATGAGCATCGCTTAATATCAAGGGTGAATGTGATAACCTCGTCTACATGGAAAAAAATTATCATATTGTGGAGTCGTGTTTATTGTGTGAGAAATTGCAGTGTTAAATATGCTCCCACTATCCTATGTTAATATAGACCAAGACATGAGATGGTAAAACGCAAATTGTGTGATACCCAATGACAGTGTGTCCTTAAAGAGAGGACTATCTTAACAGTAAATTGTTTTTTCAAGAGAGTGTTGTTAAAAAGAGGTTGTCTTCGTTAAGAAGAGAACTTTCTTGAGAGGGGTACCCAGCTAGAGAATTTTCATGCCAAAATTTCACAAGAAAAATCTAGAATATCTAAGTTGTACCTACTAGGCAAATTTACTTCATGCTTATTTCCATTGCCAACGAGCTCACATGATTGATGTGGAGAATTGAATAATTGTTAAAGTGAGCCGACGCAACAAACAACCTAAAGAAGAGATATTAAGGCATTGAACTCGTGTTTAAAGTCTACATTGACCCGGTAAGCATATTTTTAATTGCCGTATGTGAAGATCATTTGTGATATCGGTTAAAAAGGGGAAAACTTTGGATACGATGCTACTAGGAGTATCTCGCTATTTAATCATTTGCCCATCCATTAGAATAAGTTGGATGTCTATCAAAGGAGTTTACAAAAACTATTTTATGAATAATAACTACACACACTATGTGTATATGTGGTGAACCCAACGTGAAACAAACACGCAATTTTTTTATTATAGTCTTGGAATGTCAACGTCATGGAGCTTTTGGTGCATTATGAGCCCTTGTGGAGTTGGACAACATTGTTCGAGTATTGTTCGAATTACACGCAACGTGGGCAAGAGATCGGAAAAAATTTTAAAGGTATGTGTGTGGAGAAATATTGGAGTGTGTGAAATAGATCACACAACTTTCATGTGAACAATTCGTAACAACTAGCATGGTAGAATTTGTGGAGCTACTAACCCTCGGTGGAAGTCAACCTTCCGTGTTGTAGGACTATAGCTAGTGTGGAGCCATAAAATTCAAGGGCAAAAATGCCATAAAATTCAACAGACACTTAATGATGGTGTCCGTACAAAGACAACTATTCTAATAGAAATGTCTACGCACTCATTCAGAAACCATAACAAGAGGACCATACAATTCTCACTGTAGACCACACTGAAGACGGGAGGAGAAACATACCTTGGCAAGAGACCAACAAATAACATTTAAAGGAGCAACATCAATGATGGGAGTGATAAACGTGGACAAATAGACCCGTAGTAGACCACACACCGCACAGATATTAAACGCGCAAAGACCAAACAGTAAATAGTGAGTAAAAATATGCCAATAATGAGATCGAAACAATTCAACTCACGGGCGATTTATTTATAGAAAAAATAGTTCGGCCGAACTATTTTAAAAGTAAAAGTTCGGGTTGTAACCCAAAGTTCAGCCCAAGCTTTTGCTGGAAGTTCGGGCCGAATCGCTGTTGTCGGCTCATCTCCAGAAAAAATTTGTTTTCCCGCGCCGTCAATGTGTCCGTCAATCTAAAAAGAATCATGAGTTCGGTCGAACTATTTTTCGAAAAAAATTTCGGCCTGGCTCACAGCAATTCCAAACTCTTCACTTTTCCGCCTAGTGACAACATCGAGTTTTACTACTTAAGAGCTATGGCACTAAAGACTTGGTCACATACACTTCAACAATTTGTTGTTACTCTGGAAAAAGGAAATGGCAAGAGGTGTTCCTACATTAAAACAAGTGCATAGTTATGGTGATGCTTGTGTGTTAGGAAAGATGCATAGAGAAGAATTCCATGTTCAAGTAGAAAATAATTAGCGAGATATACTTGAACGAAAAGACACCACCCATGTGGACCCACATGCAAACAAATTCATTAGGAGGTACCGTATTTTCTACTCATGCATATCGATGATTGCACAAAGTTTTCTTAGGTATATATTTTATGAGTAAGAAAAGTCACACATTTGAATACTTTAAGAAGTCTAGACATATGATAGAAAAACAAATAGGGAGGCACATAAAAATTCGTCGCTCCAATTGAAGAGGGAGAATACAGGAAGGGATGAACTTGCCAAGTATTGTAAATACCATGGAATATTACAAATAATTCACAAGACTCCCATACTCCTCAAAGCAGTAAGAGGGTAGCTAGAAAGAAAAATAGAACATTGGTGGACTCGTGCTAGAGTATGTGGAAAGGTAAGGATATTTCGAATGGTTTTTGGGCTGAAGCATTGAATACCTACTATTTGGCACAGAGTCCACAAGAAGTCTTGAGTTTAAAACTCCTTTTAAGAATTATATGGATTCAAGATTATAAAGAAACATTTGAGAGTATTTGCTCCAAAGTATTTTCCCACATTCCAAAGGAAGATAAGAAAACTAGATCTCAGCAAGCCAATGTGATGTACTTTATAGGGCATTGTCTACAATTTTAAAGCCTATAGATTGTTTAATCTCTACTCACATAATTTTGTTAGTAGAGACAACAAGCAGTCTCATGAGAAGGTTTATGATGAATCGATAAAAGCAATGAGGAATGGGATATTCTTGCTTTTGTAAGAATTAAGTGAAATATGTAACTTCCATGAGAAGCAAAAAAGGCAGAAGCAGTAAAGTTCGGGAGTACAACAATCGAGCGAGTCCTTCAAAGGAAATTCAAAACAAAGTTGAAGCTACACCAACGCTTAGAAGATCATGTAGAAAGTGTATTCAATTTCCCCCAGCATAGGGAAAAATGACTTTATAACTATTATGATAAATGTTGTTGAACATTCTAGTTATAGAGAAGAAAATCAGGCTGCAGTAATGAAAGAAGTTATGGAATGTGAATATGAATCTATTCTCAAAAAACAACACTTGGGAGTCAAGTTGAAGACCAAGGGAAACAAACCATAGGTTGTAAATGGTTGTGTAAAACCCAATATTGATGTAGATGGGAACTATAGATAGTTAAAATTCCGTATTGGTAGCAAAAGGGTATTCACAAAAGAAGGTATTGATTATAAGAAAGCTTCGCCCCCCCATAGCTAAACTAAACACTATCAATGAAGATTGTTTTAACTACTAGAAACACTGGATGATTCACCAACTAAATGTAAAATATTCATTTTTAAATGTGGAGTTGAAAGAGGAGTTTTACTTAGAGAACCCCGAGGGGTTTGTCCGTGAAGGAAAGAGTGATTCAATCTCTAGATTAAAGCAGTACCTTATGGACCTAAACAAGCACCCAAGTCATGGTATGAAAGATAGATCACGCCCCAACACATGACAATAGCTAAAACGACCAATCTATGCACTATGAAAGATGAAATTGGGTACATAGTGTTGATTTATGTGTATGTAGATGATCTAATTATTTAGTAGTTCATGTTGTTGATCTGATCAAACAAACAAAGAGCAAATTTCACAAATGTTCGAAATGAAAGACCTTGGTGAACTAAGACACTGCTTTAAATCTTGGAGATTCTGGAGAGATTCAAAGAAAAAAATTCCTTCGTCCAGTATACAAAGAAAGTGATATTCACTGAAAGATCTAGAGATGATCAAAGAAGGGCTTCAATATTCATTGCTACTTAACATTAAAATTCAAGCAGATGATGGCTCTGAATATGCGTATGACACTTTATCGACAAGCTGGTTGGGATTCTAATCTACTTAACCACTACTAGACCAAATTTGGCTTATGTTAGTGTGCTAAGTCAATTTATGGTAAAAACACTGAGAAACACTGGATTGCAGAAAAGGCATTTTAAGGTATTTACAAGGAACTATAGATTATGGTATTATGTATACCGATTTTGATGTTAGATCGGGACAGAAGCCACAGATTCCGACTCGACCGGAAATGTAGACGACCAAGATCCATAACAATTACATTCAACATTGGATCCTGGGTGATTACATGGAGCAAGAGGGAAACGAATATAGTTTTGCCTCAGCGGAAACAGTATTTGCTGTGCACGAACATGCAGGAGTGCGCTTGGTTGCGAAGACTTCTCCAGGATTTTGGGGAAGAACATAATATACAACAATTATCGCATGCGACAACTAGAGCTCAATCAAACTTGCTAATAATCCGGTGTCGCAAGAACACTAAACACATCGATACACAATTCCACTTTGTAAGGAGAAAGTCTAATCTAAAGAAATCCATCTTTGTATATTGTAAAACATGTGATAATATTGTTGACATTTTCACTAAGCCTCTTGGCAAAATTAAGTTTGAAATTTATAGGGAGATGTTAGGCATATTTGTGAACTCCTTCTCCATTAAGGGGGAGTGCTGAAAGATAATGGAGAGTCCTTAATTAGTGAGATTTGTCTGCCACAACTTAGGATAGGAATTTGTCTCTATTTCTTAGGGTATGGTTCTAACTTCCCAACATCTATGTGTGCTATATAATGGTTGAGTTGTATTGAGAATATAAAGTGTTCTCAGAGTCAGATTCTCCCTCGCTCTCAAATTCCCTTTCAGAAAAGTGACAAATGAGTTTTTTTTTTAAATTAATTCAACATCACATTTTTATCAAAATTAAAAATAGAAGTCATTTGACCATTCTCAATCCCTCCCCATACATGCTTAAGGAAAACAAATACAAAGAAAACTTGTACTTTTGGCTATATTTCAACTGCTAACTATACGACTGTAAAATGAAGATTAATATTCTGGCATTGCAGTTGAGAGAAAAGCCAAAAGATTGGGATTTATGAAGTTTGCTTCTACAGTTGCCTGTCATTGTTTTTGTAATATTTACCGTGTTACTACCTATTATGACAGTGATTTTAAACTTTTGTATCGAAGATCAACCTGTTTTCTGTTTATTTTTTTGTATTAATGTCCTATCATCGCAAAACATTTAGTAAAGTCAATAATATGACATTCAAACTAGGGATAAGATGTTATCCAACGCTGCCATAATCACAAACTATCCGTAAAAGAACACAATCATGTCTATTTAAATAAGCTTTTTGATATATATATAGATGCTTTGAACCAAAAGGTTTTATGTTTCATTGTAATTGTTCAGGTTCATTTCGATTGATTTCATAACGATGTTTTAACCCAAGAAGATTTAAAATTACATTGTAATGGTTCAATTTATTCTGACTTACTTATAGATGCTTTGACCAAGTAGGTTTAGGTTCGTGTTCACATTGTAATCATCATGGTTTTACTGGTTCGGGTCTAATCTCCACTGAAAAGTACATATTGGATGTTAAAGTTAAAAAAATCCTAAAACTTCAAAATTTATCTATTTAATATTTTTAAGATAAAAAATAGGAAAGCCATTTTTAGAATATAGAATAAAAGAAATCTAAATTCTTTATAATATTGGCCGAGACATTTTTTTAATTACATGAAGTGAAATGTTGACTCTGCCTCTCCGTGTTTATTATCATTATAATTTTAAGGTGAAACTACATTTACCTTAACATAGATGGTTTACAACAATTTTAGGGACTTGAAATAATAAATTATAAGATTATACAATATCTTATGAATATTTTCATATTACTAATAAAATTGTTTATTAAAAAAAAAAACATTTATTACTCAGTTTTGTCTTAAAATTATGAAAATGTCTATAAGGTATCATTCGATAAAAAAAAATCAAACAATTAATAATGTATTATAAGGAAATGTTTGTTCCATGTGGAATAATTTTATAGAGATAAAAATAAGCTACATAGATATAGTAAGAATATTTTATGCTATGGATATAAGGAGGAAAACACATAAAGAGAAAATGCGTAGTTTTCAAAGAAAATAAAAATTTGACAGGAAGTTTTATTTATTCATAAATATACTAAAAAGTGAGTAAATATAGCAGAGGTTGGTTCATTTTAAATTATTTTAAATTATATTTTTAAATCCATAAACAAATAATTAGAAGGAGAAGTATTGTTTAAATATGGTTTTCTTTTGGGAGAGATGGTTTTTAAAACTGGAGGCACTAATATTTTCTATAAAAATATAGAACAGAATTTAGAGGTTAAAGAAATATTTGAGAAATATTTTTATCAAAATATCTTGCTCCTCATATTTAAAATTTTATTTTAAAAGTAGATATCAATATTTATTAAAAAGTAGATTTGAGAGAGGTATTTCAAAGAACATTTGCAGTCAATGATTTATTTTCCAAATTTTACATTGAATAATGAATAAGATAAGAAATACATTTCTTTGATCTAATAGAGATTATCTTGAATATATTTCTAGAGGTTGACTATTTCTAGCAGTTTTAATATCATGGAACAAATTCAACATAATCAATTTTGAAGGAGGAAACTGCTATATCCATATATTCAAGGGAAAAGATTAATATTTAGATTTTTATTCTAAAAAGCTTAGAAAAAGTTAACTTGATGTAATTATCTAGTACAATGTTTAATTCGTAATGAAGAATGGTTGGATTATTATGCCAAAACCTCGACCATTTGTAAAATATCTTGTTGCATTTTTGAGGGGTACTCAAGCTTCTCAAGCCTTAGCTTTTCTTCGACAAAATTTGTTTTTGATGTGTGTATTTTCTTATATAATCATTATGTTTTTCTAATTACATGTTCAAGGTAACATAGAAGTTAGCATAAGTCTAAGTCAAGGATTGACTTCAAAATCCACTACAAAGTTATAATCAGCATCGAGAATATCTAGTTGAACATGTTATTTAAATTATTACCTCTATATCATTAAATTGTGTATTTTTTCATCTTCTTTGAATATATATGTGTTAGATTGTAGAAATTTACACGTATCTTCTTGTTAGATGATTGGTATTCGTATACTTGAAGATTTTTTTTTTGTACATAAATAACGTTGACACTTTGATAAGGCTTTGAAGAGAGGTCATTGCTAACCAGAATTTGGGACTCAATAAGAATCTACCTTTACAAATATTCCCAGATTTGGTGGTTTTCATAGTTTGTTATTCAATATCAAAACATTTGCAAAGTTTGAATATTGATAGTTGACTTAGCTCTGAGGTTTTTCGACCAAATATTGGTTGAGTTGGCTTTTCCATAGTTTTTTAGCCAAGAACTAATTTTCGGTGAAATGATATAAATACACTGGAGCTCAAAAATTTTCACATAACTTCATAATATCACATTCATGTATTGGCAGTGGAACAAGAACCTAGATTCTCTCATTCATAATTCACTAAAATTTTTCTCACATTTCTTCCCATAAAAATAGATAATATCATGTACATAATAAGAAAAGATAACCAAATTCCTAGAAATATTAATAATATGAATTAACTCCATAAATACATATTTCAAGTGTCTAGAAATAATTGAATGAGCTCTAATAAACGCATAATTTTGGGGCTCATCATCTTCCATCGAAATCGTTTCTATTTTGAGAAAATCAACTGATCTGTCAAGTGCCTGTACTCTTTTCTTTGTTGTTGTGGTGTCATTGAATGTACCGTATACATCATTGTTTACCTACTATCTGTATCTACCTCTTTGTACTCACTACACAACCACTTTAAAAATTGTCTTCATATTTACCATATGATATTTGTTGTTGTTTGGTAGACACTCGTATTGTATAATCTACGTATTCATTTTTCTAAAATTGGTGGTGGTTTTGACTGTCAAAATATAGATATCTGATGGAACATCTAAAGAT
The DNA here is from genome assembly GCA_034641835.2 of Pinus albicaulis. NCBI lineage: Eukaryota > Viridiplantae > Streptophyta > Pinopsida > Pinales > Pinaceae > Pinus > Pinus albicaulis. Next base: position 1,225,027,029 of record CM076582.1, on the reverse strand, counting down.
TAAAGAAATGACTCTCCAAATTATTTAGATTTTTCATATTGTCCTCCAACAATCATCCCGTACACTTTGTGAAAATTATCATGATTGTTTACTCTGTAGTAGTCACAATAAAATCTTTCTAGGATCATAATTCCCTTGAGAAAATACCTCTAAAAAAACGGATAATTCATGAGCATTCATGCTTCTGCCAAGGTTCAGAGATTTTTATATGGTGGAAGGGATGGAAGAAGGGAAAGGAGATATTTCATGTTGATAATTACTTTTTGATATTCTTATGTTCTCCTTCCTCATTTCAGACAGCCTTTCCAATTAAATTCACTAGAACATTGACCTTGCAACAACAAATTTGACCTAGTAACAACAACAAAAATTCAACCGAGAATCAACAACCTTCAACCTTGAAGTAGCAACACTTTGACCTTTGAAGAAACAACACTTCGATCTAGAAGCAACAAGGAAAATCGACCTCGATGTAATAACAAAGACTTCAACCTTAAGTAGCCCAAGAAATTCACACAAAAAGTAGAGATAAATAGCCCAAAACTTCGATTTTTCTCTTCTCTACGATTATTCTCTTCGCAACATCACACTTTTCTAATTCCTTGGCTCGTAAACTGACCTTAGGTATCCGATCTTCCAAAATGAATCGAACTCGCACTTCTTTAACTCTCATGGGTTGAATTACCTTGATGTAGGCCGACTTGATCAGTGAGGTCGATTGTAGGGAGAAATTGACTTATTGGGGACTAACAATAATTCTTTTTACATGATTCAAGGGCACAAGAATGGTCCAAATAAAATGACTCCAATCACTCAATATAAAACCTAGAATTTACTTCTGGGGACTTTGACCTATAAAATGATGACCCAAGCATGAAACCCATGCTTTAATGTCATAATAATAATAATAATAATAATAATTTATTTTTATTTACTTACAGATAAATATATTTCATTATGATTCAAGTAAATTTATGAATACCAAACCTATTTACATTCGTCAACCCCGCCTCTTAACTAGGGGAGACATTCAGTGCTACATGGAAGATTTTCAAAGACATGCCATGAATGGGCTTTTAGGCTTATTACCCTGTTGTTATGCGGATAAATACTTTTGGCTAGTATTAAGAACACCTCCTAGTATCCTAAGGACATTCAGAAATAAACATCCAAATGCGAACCATTTTTCTCAGATCATTTGTGATTCAAAATTATTAAATAACAAAGTATGATGGAAAAGCCCCTGTTTAAAGTCCAATACAGTGTTTTTCTAAATATTCTCTATCCAACAAGCCCAAAAGAGGTAAGTCAGTTTCTAACATGTGAAACCTGAAATCAAAGACATAGAAGGATTAAAGTGCAATCGCAAGATATAATAATTGAGAAAACACTAATCTATCTCGTTGATCAAGGAATCCAATAATTAAATTACTTCAATATATACATGAACACCACGAAAAGATAAAATAGAATCCATTTGCCATCTGTATAATAAGTATGTAACCTATAACCTTGTTGCATTGATGTCATATAGGTTCTTCCCATTCAATGTCAGCTGTTTTCCCGTTTGACAAGCCTTCTCTCCGAACTAACATAAAACTATGGATATGAGTATTTGATCAAGCTGTATCAATGATGCCAAATATAGAGTGTGATTTCTCATAGCATTCTCGCAAATATCATCTACCCCCGAGGACTAAAACATGAGTTCAAATTATAGGAAAAGTCAGGGAAGTGGTTTCTGCCTCCATAAAGGTGAGAATAAATTCCTTTTATGAAGGGATTTGAGTTCAACAAGGGATAAAATCCATTAATGAAGGGATTGAAGTCCATGAATGAAGGGATGAAGCTGGACTGGATTACACTTCTAAAAGCCTCCAGATGGGAGAATATTCAATCAACTGGCTTCTAGAGCTTACTTTTTATTTTATTTTTCCTTTTACTTTCGGGTCCGTAGGTTTAATGAGTAGAACGTGTAGGATGTGCCGCCGATTATAGAGAAAAAAACCGTGGGTCCGTAGGTAAGGACCAGGAAAAGTGCAGAAAGGCTTTTAGGGTTTTAAGTGGAGCTTTTCTCCAATTTCAAGACTTGGTTTAGGAAATTTAAGGTTTTGGACTTCTAAGGAAGCATAATATAGGTAATGATGAACCCATATAGATAGTTAAATGTTGTAGACAAAATAACATGTAACGGATTTCCCTCAAAGTGTGAAGTCCGAGGTAAGCCAAGATAAATGTTTATTCTCGAGGATTGGATTGTGGACATAATTGCCTAAACCTCGTAAAAAAATTCAATGCAAACACATTTATATATATGTATATCATCGCCGAGGTAGGACTCATACTCAAATAAAAAACTAACTAAATGTTCGGGTACATAAATGATTTAAAAATTACAACAATAGTAGAAGACACGGTATGGGCAATAACCATCCGTCATAAGTATACGTTATTGTATTGTGAATAATAAAATTCTTTGGTACTGGATGGTGGAAACTAGATCCTGTGGTTTTGATTTCAAGCTCGAACTAGTACGATTCTATCCATGCGATTGATTGTGTTGAAGTCGAACATGGTAGAAACCACTTCGATTAACAACAATGATGTGAATTGTTAACAAGTGTCAGTAGAAACCATCAATAATGACAATGGATCTCAAAGTACTTAGTACAATCAAAGTGTAAACTAACGATTTGGCAGCCAAACACTTCGTAGCCATTCTGTTCATAATGATACAAATTGGCTATCGAAGGCAAGAAACTCATGGTCAGGGCATGAAGATCCTGTGGTACTAATAGGATTTTAGATCAAATTTCTAGATAATGATTTGTTGTCGACAGAAGTGATCCGTCATAGGAAAGCCTATGACACGAAAGTCCAATTAGATCAAGTTTTGAAGAAATATTTGCAAGGACTGACTCAGGGATGGTCAACGTGAATGGAGACAAATGTTTACAACGAATGGTTTATTTGACCTGTTTTCTTGAACACATAATGACACTGCAGATGGTTTGGTGACAATTGACCTAAAGCTAATACCTATAAACCGGCTGAAGACTTTCAATGTGGTTTGATTAACTTTTAGACAAAGTTTTTTCCCAACCCAGATACAAGTGTGACAAAGTTTTGTGTTCAAGAGTGGTATACTGCTTAAAACAAAGTATGACAACTGGATTCATTTCCTCTCTTTTTCCCCCACCATTACTGGCAACTACCTCTTTATTTTTGACAAGCTTGAGGAGGATAACATTTGCTTGTTTTGTAAGTTCATCCTTCGGATGAGTCCATCTTAGTATTAAAATTGAACCCTAAGAAGGAGTGGTTCATTCCTGTTTGTAATCGACAGGTCCTTTACTGTTAAGTTTTAATGAGTCCAGTATAGGAGAAACTTAGTGTTTTTCAGTTTTAGGGAGTCAAAAGAAAAAACATAAGAAAACTCTGTGGGTGTAATTTTTCGTAAAATTTAGTCTCTCAAGTGCGAAAAATGATAAAATAGTACAAGAGAGAACTCTATTGACCATGATTATTCAACATATACCTTTTTCGTAAATAGTCCATTTCAGTCCGGAAAAGGGGTAAACTTATACTGAAAGGACGACTATTCATTTCCTTTAACGAGTTCGAATAGTCAAGTACTCGGCGATATTTTCATGTTTAGAGAGTCTGAAAAGGGCTTAAAGGAGAACTCCACGTTTTCACTTTTTTGTAATTTTCGAGAGCCTGAAAAATTGATAAAAGTGTACTCATTATCAAAATAATTCTTTCACTAGAAAAATCTGTATTCAACACAAAAACTCGAAAGATTAAACATACCTGTTTCTAATGAGTAAAAACATAGAAAAATAACTTTTTAAAGTGGAAAATAAATAAAATAAAATATTTTGTTCAATCAAAAAACTTATAAAAATGATTTTAACAAAGTCGTTTTCACCTTTTGTCTTCAGAGTTGTAAATTGAGAGCTTTTGGCAGAAAAAGTTTTGGAGTTGATAACGGGAGAACTGACAACTCAAATCCAGATTCGTTAGAACCAGGTAATCCAAAACACTCTTCTCCTCATTTCTATTTGATTAAATTATCTTTTTAGGCTTTAAAACCATTTTTTGAGGAGAAATTATGTTCAAAATTCCGCTCTTGGGGGTCCGCGGGTCATACATGCGTTACCTACAGACCCCAATAATTTTCCTAAAGGAAAATTATTGGGCTACCACGGTTTTTGTGTAGATCTTGTGCAGACGTCCACACTGTGTTTGCATAAAAACTGTGGAGGCACCGTGACCAAATTAAAATTGATAATTTCTCACAAAAATGGTTAAAATTTCCCACTCTAAAAGTTTCTAATCTTCAAATGCATCCATTTGCAGACTATTCCACAATGCTAGAGTGGAGAGAACGCGAGCACGAAGATGTAGATGATGTAGCTATGAATGGTCCAGCCACAATACATGTGCTGAGAAATTGTGGATTTTATAAGTTCTAGGCAATTCAAGGCATGAGGGCACTGGTGGAATTGATGACATGGTTGGTGAAAAAATGGGATTTTCAAGACCAGTGATTTATCAATGGCGATCATCGGCTCGAACTCGAGCTCGAAGATATTTAGTTTCTCACTATTTTGTCCAAAAGACGAGAACATATTTATTTTTTTGGAGCTAGGAAGGGTGTCCTACCCGTTGTTAGTTACAAGCAAGAGTTTTTCAATGAGGAAGCAGATCCAAAGGATAATCGTATTGATATAAATACTATCTTGCGACTTGATCTTAAAATAGTTTCATTCACAATAACGAGGTTGTGTGGAAGCGTGACTCCACATGTGGCCACCAAGTCTCAGATACAGACCGCAGTCGAATGTTTCAGAGGCACCATTTTCAACTGGTGTGAAGGGGTATTGGCCAACATGAAAGGCCAATTGACCAGAGCAAAAAATGCAAAGTTGAAAATTTTTGGGTATGACGTCATCCTCATTTATTTTTCTTTGGAGAGGATTCCATTCCTCACCCCTCAGCTTATTCCGGTAGATCGTGGTGAACTTAGAGAACCATGTATGGTACGCTGGGTTGCACTGATGGCCTGCCATGGTGGCGACGGTAGTATGGTGGTTCGATTTACTCCTCCATATTTTATGTGGCTACAGAACCAAATATTCATAATTGAAGATTTCCCTTATGTGGGAATAGATTTTAAAGGTGATCCCGAGATGTCCTTACCTCCAGGGGCACAATGGGACGAATCAGGTAAGTGAATCATTTAGATGTGTTTTAACTCTAATTTTTATTTGTTTTTAAACGTCCAATACTGATAACAAAATTTTAAATGTAGATGTTGGTCCATGATGGCCACGTACACTCCGCCGCTTTGAAAGGCGGAAAACTGAGCCTATAGTACAGCCACAGGATCAGGCAGTAGAAATCCTTACTGACATGGAACACAACCTGGAGAGGTTGACTATAGACATTCCTGAGACATCTACATATGATATTCCTCTCAGGCTCTAGAGACATGTTACTGGTGTTCTAGGTCAGTTTAGGAGATTCCTGCGCAAGGTGGCACAGGTGATAGTCTACTACCATGATCATCACCACGAATAGTGGATGATCATCGTGGATTGACATATATTGTTTTTTGTATCAGTATCTTTCAGATCATAAGGTTTTTAAACCTATGATCGCAGACGATGTAATATTTTTTGGAAACAAAAAATCCTATCTATGATATTACTACTTTCTCTGACTATCTTGTTCAACATATATCGAATGTTGTTTTGGTTTACTGTTTTAACATTGCAGATGTCTATTTATAACAAAATTAGCTAATGCATCGCCAATGTGTTTAAATTTCTTGGAATGTGTTGATATTCGACGTAATCAAATTGCCTTTCCAAGAGACGAACCTTAAAAAATAATCTCAATAACACTGGATTTTTAATTGCATATACTATGTTTAAATGTAATACAATGAGTTTAGAATCTAACCTAATGATCAAACATCGAATACCAAATAAAATGGCATTAGATAATAACTCAATAACGGCGCTATATTTTGCAATATTATTTGTTTTTTGACCAAGGCTTACACCATGCAAAGAAACTAACTCATAAGTGGGTGATAGATAACCCAAGTTGCGGAAGAAATATTCAGTGTACTACGATAGGCACCATTAGCAAAACCAATGTACGTTTGAAGGGATGTCGACATCTGCAATATCAAGAGTAATCAAGATAAGCAGTGATAGTAGTAAAAGCAAACCTAACTAGGCACACTTATCTAATCTAAGACATACTAAGAAAAATAACTAATATACAAGTAAAATCTTCACACGAGAATCAAGCATAATATCTCTTCAGATAAAGTCCATTTTTGGGTTTATCTAAAGAGACCCCGTCATAATCAGTCAATTCATAAGCCCCTTTCGCAAGCACTCGCTTGACAATGTAAGGACCATGCCACATTGGTTCGAATTTCCCAGATCCTAGCTTATCTTTAGCTGGATCATATACTAAGACTAGGTCACCTTCTGAAAAAACACGAGGTGTAACACTTCGATCATACTAAGATTTAACACATTTTTTATGAGCTTCGGCATCTAATGTAGCAGTGCGTCGAGTCTCATCTAATTGTGCTAAGTACAAAAAGCGTTTTTCCTCTTCAGAGGTAGCTGGTTGTAACTCTATGGCTAATTGGAGTGATGGTATTTCACATTCAATAGGTAACACAACTTCTAAATCGTACACTAGTTGAAAAGGAGTGAACCCTGTAGCAGTTTTTGCTGAGGTTCGGTATGCCCATAGTGCCAAAAAAATCATGGTGTGCCAATTCAATTTATGAGCGCCGATAATCCATTTAATCATGGTGGTTAAAACTTTATTTACTACTTCAACCTGACCATTAGCCCGCGGGTAATATGGAGTAGAGTTATCATGGCACAGGCCAAGTTGATCTGAAAGTTTGTTCATCATTATATTTCAAAAATGACTCCCATGGTCAGTGATAATAGCTTGGGGTACACCAAAACGAGCAATCACATGATTGAATACGCACGTAGCTACAGTTTTTCCATCTGCCATGAATGTAGGCATCACCTCGGCCCATTTGGTAAAGTAATCTACAACGAGAATAATATACCCATGCCCCCCTCCCGAGTGAGGGTTACATGTAATGAAATCAATGTTCCATTTCGCAAAATGACCGACAACAATTATAGGGTGAAGAGGATATATAGGTGCACGCATATTTCGATCAAATATTTGACAATTGTGGCTTTTCCAGACCGTGATGATACAATCTTTAAATAATGACAACCAAAAATAACCAGCGCACAATATCTTTTGGGTTGTGGCATACTTAGACATATGATTACCACACGCTCCAGAGTGACAGTCATTTAAAACCTTTTTGACTTCTTCATGAGTTATACAACATCAAAAAACAGAATCCGCACCTTGACGATAAAGTGTGTCTCCAACAATATTGTATTGTTGAGATTGGTAACGAATTCTCCATCGATTTGATCGTGAAAGCTCAGGGCGAAAGGTTTTGGTTTGAAGATAAATGATGATATATCCATACCATGGATATAAAGTAATGATAAGAAACGTAGAGTCATCTACAATGGGATGCTCTACCATGGTTTCCATCTTAGTATTGGGAAAGTCACACATAAGTTCTGTGAACACCAATGATTTCTTTGATTTAGATTTTTTGAATTCCAAATCAAACTCTTGTAGGATGACAATCCATTTAGAGTATTTCCTCCTGAGTAATTGTTTTGTCAAAATGTACATCATCGGGTTACAATTAGATATCACATTTTTTTCGCAACAATATGTAATGACGAAATCTTTGGACAACTTGAACTGCTACCAAGGCCAATTTCTCCACATGCGAATATTTAATTTCAGTGATATTCAAATTTCGACTTAGATAGTATATCACATGTTCATTGTGAAATTCGTCCTCTTGAACTAAAACCATTCCAATGGTGGAATTAGAGGCTGCTAGGTATAAAAAGTAGTCCTGGTTGTAATTGGGTGGATTCAATAACATTGCATGGGTTAACACTTGTTTTAGAGCATCAAAATATTGATCAGCAATCTCATCCCAAATAAAAGGAACATTTTGTTTCAACAACAGGGTAAAACCTTTTTTTAACTCAACATAGTTCGGGATAAATCTACGCAGAAAGTTTGATTTCCCTTGCAAAGTTTGGAGTTGGCGGAGTGTGGAAGGAGGAGGTAAATTTATGATGGCATCAACCTTTGAGGGGTTGACACGAATGCCAGCTTTCGAAAAAACGAATCCCAGTAATCATCCAGATTGCACACGAAAAACACATTTGTGTGGATTCAAACGAACCTTGTAATGCCTACGTCTCATAAACATTGCTCGTGAATGAGTAGGATGATCTTCCCTGTGTAATGAGTGAGCAGGTAAAGCATCCAGATAAGGCTGCACAATATGTTTGATGCCATGAAAAGCATAAGACAAGGGTCTTTGAAAATTTGCACCAACATTTTTTAATCCAAAAGGTAGTTTGCAATAAGCAATAGTTCCCCAAGGACATATAAATGTTGTTTTTGGTTGATCAACAGGGAGTATGTTTATTTGATTATATCCAGAAAATCCATCCATAAATGAAAACATTTCATTACCAGCACACTCATCAATGATTTGGTCGATATAGGGGTTTGGATAATTGTCTTTTGGACAGGCTTTGTTAATATCCCTATAATAGACACATACTCTTATAGTTCCTTGTTTCTTGGTAACAGGAACTATATTATATACCCAATCTGTTAAAGGGACTGGATAAATAGAGCCTACTCGCAGTAGTTTTTGAACTTCAGCTTTAATAGCAACAACTTTTCGTGGATGTATCGACCGTAATATTTTTCTAATACGTTTAGCATCCACGTATGTTTTTATTTCATGAACGATAATATTTGGATCGATTCCTGGCAGCTCTTCATAGGACCAGGAAAATATGTCACGAAATTATTGAAATAGGGCTTTATATGTATTAATTTCATCCATTGTACAAGAAGCACCTATAGGAATGTTTTCAACAACTCCAGGTTTAACTGATATGTCAATAGGAACAATCGAAGAAATGTTTCCCAAATTAATCTCAGAAAATACATTTTTAATTGATATTGGACTCTGAGGTTCCTTGACATAGTCAATTGTAAAAATAGATGAAAAATCAGTAAAAGTGATGATCTATGATGCAAATCATCCCAAGGTAATTTATCCATAGACAAGAATTCATGAATACTTTCATCAGTATGAAACACTTGTTGAAAAGGATCAGAAATTGATGTCAAGGCTGAGCTAGATAGTGAAGATTATTCTTCAGTGATCACATTCATTGGATCTGAATCAGTTGAATGTTTATTAGAAAATGACTGTACTGCTTTATATGTTATCTCAAAAGGACTCAAAAGCATCTATCCATTGAAAGAATCCATTTCTGACTCTAAAGGCACTACCCAAGGATCATCAAATGGAATAATGCTCAATGTAATCATATTGATATTAGAAATAGTGTGCGGTACGTTAGGTGGAGGCATAGAAAAAAGTTACCGTTAAAGCGAAATATTTATTAAACCTACCCCAACATCTTCATAAGGGATAATCGATTGTCCAACATGTTGGATACTATCTGCAGAAACTGGTTCAGACGAATAATATGACAGCTGATCGATTTTGAAAATCTTTCCTTTATGAGGAAACATGATTAACTGAAAGACGGATGACACGACAACAATCATATCATAAGACCAACTTCGACCCAGAAGAAGGTTGTAATATAGAGGGGCGTCAATGACTTCCACATCTAGATTAACAGTTTTTCCTACGACCTCTATAGGTAGATCCTATAAAATTCTGTATGGATGGAATCCTCTTCCATCAAAATCTTTGATAATTGCCGGATATTAGTTGAGTGTCAGAGACCCAAGTGATTTCCAACAGTTTAACAAAATTATGCACGTCTATGCCCCCTCATCAATTACAATACGAAATCAACGCCTGTTTTTGACTAATAATGGAATCTAAAAAGCCACTGATGAGGAAGTCTTGGTGTAAAATTTTCTAAATAGAAGACCATAAGGTTTGAATCCTGAAGATCTATAGCTCCAATAGCTAATAAAATTAATTTCCTTTGTGCTGGACATGATTGTAGCACTTCTAAGGCTGACATTACTGAAGGGGAAATTGCCAAGTCTTCAACAATGTTGTAGTTTTGAGCAGCTCTCGCATGTGGATTGAAATCTGATTTCCGAAGTACACCTTTAGCAGGTGGTTTAATTACTAAATCGGGATTAGGTTTCTCGATATGAAGTGGATCAGAAACTGAAGGAGGCATAGCTGGTGTGGAATTATAATTTAAAACCTCTTTACCAGTTACAGGATTTTTACTTCTATAGTCTTGTGATCGTGTCACAACCATTACCTGAGACATCATCAAAATATCTATTGATGAATTCAAAGAAGATCCTATCATTTTGCTATCTTGAGTAGGAAAATGATCCTTCAATACAGCGGGTGTGGGTGAACCTTTGACGAATTTAGAGACCTCAGTCCTATGTGGGCACTCTTTTGTAAAGTGATCCTCATCACAGATCAGATAAGGATAACAAGGTTTTCGTCTATCATCAGATGGTTCATTCTTTTCGGTTTTCTCTTTGGGAGATGAAGTCTGTTTACTTTTGTTCTTGCCTTTCTTCTTATTATCACTTTTAGATTTTGCTATAGATGAATCTACAACATGAATGTCGGTATAAGTTTCAAGGGAAGAATCTCCCTTTGGTGAATCTGGTAAAGTTATGATCGGAGAAGTAGTTTTTGAATACTCATTCTTACTTTTATTCACACTAACTAAACCAATTCCACCATCAGCAGCATGAGACCCTGAATGAGTTGCAGCTATCTGACCAGGACGTGGTAAATCGGGAATTTTCTCATACAAAGTACTAGACTATGTGTATACTAAGTCCAAATACTGAGCTTGAGCAATGACCTGTTCCTCGATAACAACCCTTCCCTTAGCCACATCTTCAGTGATATTTGGAAGTAATGATTTGATGAACCATTCTGCCAAGATCTGATCTAGAATATAGACTTTCGCTAAATGTCTTCTATGTCTCCATTCATGTATGTGATTTGATATGTATGTAGACGTATATTTTTTTAATGAAGTCAGTAATTTCGTGCTATTGTCGTATTTGACTGGCAACTGAAAGTGGGTTAAGAAAGTTGTTGCTAATGCATTGAAATTGTTGAATGAGCCATGTGGTAGTTCAATATACCACATTAGGGGAATTTTTAGGTCTAAAATGGGCCTCCTAAGGAAATTATAATGTAATAGTGGAAAAAATAAAATAATATTTGATTAAATCATCAAATTTTAGAGGGAAAACTCGTTGGATGAAAAATTTAATTCCTCATCCAAGGAGTACCCATGTTGCATACTTTTGATGGACTTTTCTACACGAAAAATGAGAAACACATAAAAAACGTGATTGCAATCACGTTTTTTATGTGTTTCTCATTTTTCGTGTAGAAAAGTCCATCAAAAGTATGCAACATGGGTACTCCTTGGATGAGGAATTAAATTTTCATCCAACGTGTCCCACTCGAAATTTGAGTAAACCATAGGGAGATAAGTTCCAAAATACGAGTTGAAAAGTAGTTTGATTATTTTATTATTTTTTAATCCTTTTACTTTTTTACTCCAAAAATGGTGAATCATCCCCCATGGTTGACATCATCATCTTGAATCCTATTGGTTCTTATAAAGTTTATTTTAGTTGTACATTTTTCTTAGGAGGCCCATTTTAGACCTCAAAATTCCCTTAATGTACCATTTTGTAGCTAAACTTATCAGTGTTCTCTAAAAAAGTCGTAATCGAATACAATCATCAATCAAAGAGTTGGATGCACACCAGAGGTGGTAAGTCATGACATGATTTTAAGGGTCCTCTCCTGATTTACCTTCAAACTTAGGAATATCACTGGGCAACTTGTTTGGCATTGGTGGCCAATATGGAAGATAAAAGATCGAATCATTCATAATGCGTGATAAATCAGGTGAATCCAAAGTTGCTATGAATGGCAACCGACGGTTTGGGTCCTGCAAAGTAAATTGATAACCTTGTGGAACTATACCAGTACCAAGAGGAGGATACGCAGGATATCCTAGAATAGCTTGCACATTTGGGATCGGAAAGCCTCCTAGATAACCAGGATAAGCCAAATCATACTGGGGTTGAGCTGGTATTTGATACGTGTACCCAGGGTACAGTTGATGCTGGTATACTGGATTTTGTGCTACAGGTCCATATTGATATTTCCCTTGATACAGTTGATAAAAAAATTGAGGTTGGCTTGTTATAACCATACTTGTACCAGGTTGTCCTGCAGGCATCTGAACAGTAGTATGGATTGTGGGTCCAAGTTGCGGTGCAGAAACTACAGGGATTTGTTGTTATACTTGAGGGGATATAGAAACAAGAGCCACAGACACTCCAGGGATAGGTGTGGTAGCTTGAACAGAAATTTTTGCAGCAGTTTGAGGTGGAGTTCTCGGTGTACTCGGACCAGGTTGCTGAACTGTACTAGGTGCATATACTTGTGGTATAACTGGAACCGTAGGTTGGATAGGTTGGATAGGTTGTTGGATTTTACTGTAACCAACTAGCTGACTAGGTTGATTACAGGGTATTTGGATGTTAGGTTGTAAATTCTATTGAACTTGTGAAGGATCCCACACCGTATTTACTTCAGGATATGGAGGTCCCATTGAAGGTTGTGTTGTATAAGAAGGACCATAACTAGGTTGATAATTTGGAACATATGCTTGATAATTAACTAGATAATTCCCACCTTCCTGAAATAATTGTTGTTCTAGGTAAAACTATGGCCCTAAAGGAGGTTGTTGTCCTTGGAAAGACGATTTCCCTAGCATTGGGTATTGTCCTTGAAGAGGTTGCGGACCTTGAACTGAGTAATGCCCTTGAGGTTGATATTGTCCTTAAGGTATGTACTGGCCTTGAGGTATGTACTGTCCTTGAGGCTGCTCCCTAGGTGGTAGATTACTAGCTTGAGGTTTCCCCCCAGGCAGTAAATTACTACCTTGAGGTTGCCCCCTAGGCAGTAAATTACTACCTTGAAGGTCAGGGTTAGGAATGTTTCTAGTCATCATATAAACTTGTTATGTGTTCAAATTTTTGGTATATGATTCATTTGGACTAGGTGATGATATAAGTGTGTGGGGAGAAGGAGATGCTCCTGAAAAAGTACCAGAAAGTGACTGATATCCCGCAGGAACATACAGACCACCATAAAAATATGTTTCTGGAGATGCAGCAAACATGGATGACTCACCAGACATGTTTAATGGAGGTCTGTAACCTCTTGGTATGGCGTAAAAAGGAATTTGGGGTGGTGAATAGTTTAGACCAGTATTGTGTAGAAATTTTTTCAACTGAGAATACCAAGGATCTTGTTTGAAAGGACCATAATAAATCAATTCACGTGGCCTAAGATCTAAAGATTCCTTATTTTAAGGAAGAACAACTTCTTCCTTTGTGTCAGTAACTTCTTCAATGTTAATGAGACCAGGACGAAGATTTTTGGTGATGTGATACTTCACTCTGGGTGAATCAGGACGACGAGGGGTTGAAGTAACGAATTCTAAAGTAGGCTCAGACGTAGCAGGTTCAGTTTTTGGTTCATAAATTTCAGGTTCAGTAGCTGATAATTCACTAGTTGTGGAAGCAAGTTCAACTGGTTCAGAAATTTCAATTTTGTTTTTAGAACTCTCTGTTGTTTGAGGTTTATCTACTTCATATTCAGGATGAATAATTATTGATGTTTCTTCGTATTCAGTTGATCCAGTCCCTGATGATTGTCCTTTCTCAGATTTAAGTTTTTCTAACTGGCTTGGTGTGTACTCAGGGGGTTTCCCCTGCATTCTACGTGATTTTCTAAGTAATTCAGCCACGATTAAAAATATTAACACACGAAATCAAAGAAAATTTCAATAAAATATCCTAAAGTCTCTAAGGAAACAATCAAATTGATCACACACCTACAAAATCTAAGAGATCAATCCACACACAAACAGTAAATTCTCACAATAGAAACACTAGTTGGTGATGAAATCCAACATTGTAGAATTTTAATGTAGAAATGGTGGTTGGAACAGTTACCCTGAAAACCTGCTTAATGAAATAGTCTGGTGCAAGTTTCTCCACTTAAACCATCTCGAAGTGAAGGGAACCCTCTGGAAAGTCCAAGTGAGTCTAGTCGATGTCTGCTCCAGGTACAGTTGGACCTTCCCTCCACCATCACCTTGGGAAAAAATCCTAAATATTATAGCCACTATGGTCACCAACAGGAACAAATATAACTAGGGTAACAGTCTACGATCCGATATACACGCAAGGGCATAGTAACTAGCTCAATCCCCTTGAAGGCTCCTTGAGATAATCCAAGGTTTACCAACAAGTGACCCCAGGCTCCTCGACAATGGTCTATCCGAGGTTTACTGTTTTTAATTCGTGCACATCTGCTATCTTTCCCAATGAGATAGGTATTATTACCTCACTGGTTCGGACATGATCTCGTGCTTGACTCTTTTAAGAAGAGCTTCCCAAAGCATACATGCTACAATTGGATTTTTCCTACTGCAAGATTGCTACTTGTTTATTTGAACTGCCTTGGAATGTTAATTACAACCTTTTCCAAGACACTAGCTTAAGCTATGTTGGCGGAAAAGAGCCCTAGAAATTGTAAAATATCTAGATTGATTTTAATTAAGGCATTGTTTTTAATTTGGCTGTTTCTTAAGACAGAAGGTATGGAAGTGAAACTTCGATGATGTTTAATGACCTGACTAAAAAATACGCTAATATGCATCTAAATGAAGTGCAACTCTTTTTCTTTTCAATGAAACCTATTTAAAGGAAAGATTTGAGAGATTTAGATCATTTTCAAAGCACCAATTCTTTCTCTTATAAACAAAAATATTTGAAAAGAAGACAGTTTCTTCAAGAACTCAATTTCATAAAATAATCAATAACTCGTTTGAAATGAAATCCTTTATCAATCAGATCAGAAACTACAAATAATTTAACAAACTATTTCCAAAAAGAAGAACCTATCAAAAATTCCTAAAACATAAAATTCAAAACTAAAAGAAAACACTAATTTTGAACTCTATCTAGAAAGTTTTGAGGATGTTTCCGCTTACTTTGTGATCTAACCAAGAAACTTCTTGCTTATCTCAACAAAAATAAAAAACATCCAATAATGGTTTAATGTGAAATTTAGGCCTTATAAAGCTTAAAGGTCTTCTAAATTTGCAAATGAAAATGAAATTCATTTTTCATAAAAGCAAGATTTGCGAGAAGTTCAATGGCTCAGCAAGAAAATGATAACATACCAATCAGCTAAGGTATATGAAAGTTTCTGATTTAGAGAAGAAAGAAAATAGGGCAAACACTTACTCATAAAATGAAAATCAACTGAAAAATCACTCAAACACAAAAAATTGCTGAAAGAAATTCACACATAAGACTTTGACAGTCAAGACAAGTTGGGGAAAACATAGAGAATCTGGTAATATGGCTCTAGAAAAGATAATTCTTAATTTTCACAAATTTTCCACAATTCTACAGTTTATAATAGAAAAACGTGTGGTACCACACTGTTCTGAAATAAAAAATGCAGAGGCTACCGTACTATTTTTAAATAAAAACCGCGGAGACCATGAAAAATACAGAAAAAATAAAATTCAGATTTGCTTTTCAGGGATTCTAGTAAGTTATCTACCCAACCCAGTTTTAGACTAATCAAAATCAGAAAACTGTTTAAAATTCAAACTTAAAAACAAAAAGGAAAACTAAGTTCATTATCCCCAATGGAGTCACCATTTTGTTACACGGATAAATCCTTAATCAAAGATAGATAAAAGGATTAAAATCACCTGCAAGATATAATAATTGAGAAAACACTAATCTATCTAAGTGATCAAGGAATCTAAGAATTGAATTACTCAAATAGATAAATGAAAAATTCAATGAGAAAATGGAATCCATTTGTATTAACTTGTATACAAGAAGTAACCTTACGACCTTTCGCCTTGATGTTATGCAGGTTCTTCCGGGGTCCTGAACAACCATTCCTCTCGGTTTGACAAGCCTTATTCTCTCCAAACTAGCATGAAGTTATGGTTGTGAGTGTGTGATCATTCTCATACCAAGGATGACTAGCATAGAGAGTATTCTCTCTTGAGAATTTCTTCAGCAATTACCATATGTGCGTTTTCAAGCTACCATCTACCCTTGAGACTGAAACATGAGCTCAATTTATATGGAAATGGAGGTAGTTTTAGTTCCATGAAGAGGGGGATGGATTCCTCTCATGAAGGGATTTGAGCTCCAAATACCAAGGGATAAAATCCATGAATGAAGGGATAGAGCTCCATGACTGGAGGGATGAAGCTTGAACTGAACATTCTTCTAGAAGCTTCCAGTTGGGAGAATATTCAACCAGCTGGGCTTCTAGAACTTACTTTTTCCTTTATTTTACCTTTTACGGGGGTCTGTGGCTTTTATAAGAAGAAAGTGTGGGATGTGCCACAGGCTATAGAACAAATATTTGCAGATCCACAGGCAAGGGCTAGGAAAAGTGCAGAGTTAGACTTTTTAGGGTTTTAATGAGTTTTTCTCTAATTCCAAGACTTGGTTTAGGAACTTTAGGGTTTTTGACCTCTAAGGGAGAAAAATATAGATAGTTATGAACCTATATAGATATTCAAATGTCATGGTGACAAAATAACGTGTAACAGGATGAAAGTGGTAATTGGATGGAGATAATGAAGTTAGTTGGCCATCCTTTCTATGTTGGATTTCAATTTCACCCATAATTGCACTCATGATTAGGAAAACCATCTACAGTTTTCTTAGGTCTCATAATAGCTACATAAATCCTATTATATCCATACCTAAATAATGTTAGAGCACAAAATGGAGAAGCCCCAAGTCCCACAAAAAAATATAAAGATCTTGGAAAAATTAATAAGAGAAATAAGTTGGGACAATTCGGAAATCCTATTATTTACATTTAAAGGGGAAATGCATCCCTACATCTGCTAGTTTGTCAAATTTCTCATCCCTTACTAGAGAATACTAAGGGGAAGCTAGCTCAGTTTTTTCATGTTCTAGCAAGCAAAATCTTAATATTTATGGTGTATCAAACATTTGGCATGTCCCTTTATCTCTAAGGGATTAAAAGGAACATGATGAAATAGTTGACTATATTAAGAATTTATAAAATGCCATATTTAGAGAAGTCAATTGTGAGAGAAGCATGCTATGATAACCTTACAACTCCTATAAAAATTTCCATGGTTGGAAAATATAATGGGTTTTCAGATTCTTACCTTTCTGTATTGAAGGATATTTTACATGTTTTTGTTTCATTTCATTGATATTGTCTGTAGAATGGGTTGCAACTTCTAATATTTGTTAGGCACAACACAACTTGGCCTAGATTTGGCAAAGAACTCCAAATTTTGGGGAGTGGAGCACGAAATGGACCATGCAGTGAAGCATTCTAAATATACTGTGCGGTGCCATAGGCACTTCGGGGTGGGTCGGAGACCCTCCTTTTTGTAAAGCACACTAATTTGTAATGGGTTTTGGGCTATAGTTTCATGTTTTAAGGAGCCCATGGTATTTGTAACATGGCATTGTAATGATGTATCATGTAATAGTGTATAAAGGATTGAAATTATATGTTTAGAATCATGAATTCTTAGGTCGATGAGAATATTGTAATCTATATCTTGGAGAGAGTAGAAGGATCTGCAGCTGAGTGTGCAAATACCTGGGAAGAGTCTGCAGCTTAGTGCACATACCACCTATAGCTTAGTTCACAGGTCGAGATTAGATGTATTCAAAGAATTATCATAATAAAGAATAAGTGTTGGGGATGATATTATGATGTTCTTATGTGTTTTTTGTATCTATTTTCTTAATATTTGATGTTGTGAAGTAGTTGTTACAGTTGCATGATATGTCAGTGAAGTAATGGTTTGTGGACTTGTTAGTCATCAGTATTTTTCACTATTTGTATATGACTATAGATTGGTTCTGGATTTCTGAAAACAACGTTCCTTGAACATTGTAAGTTTCAGAAATCTCACTGCCTTCATTATCCTTATAGATTTTTTTTCACTATTCTATCAATATTTCCATTTCATGGTCACCCTGTCATTCCTAAAAGACTCCTTCTAGGCTTATGCCTCTCATATCCATCCTTCTTTCCTACCTATGACCTCATTACTATTTTTTCCCTTGTCCATAACTCCACTTTCCCTCTAGGGTTTCCTATATCTCACTTTTTCCCATGTTCCCCAGTTCCCTCAAGCATTGATGACCTCAAAACTATCTCTGTAGGCTCTTTACATAAATCAAGTACATTAGATTTTGGATCTTCAATACAGCACTTTGACAAATACTCTATTTTTCACTTCAAGCCTCCAAGCCAATTTTCAATCAAGATCAGGTCAAAGAACCCTCCCACTAGGTCAATTAGGGTTTCACATGTTTTAAGGTCATCATTGATGTTTCAGGTATTGCTTTTCCTTTGCTAGAATCTAGCTCATATGTAATGGAATGTTAAGACATGGTAATTCAAGAAGGACCTAAAGGAGTTCCAAAGAATACTATCCATTCAGTTTCAAAGTCTATACATGAGGAAAATAGACAAACTTTGGCACTTCTGCAGGAGTGTTGGAGTTTCCATCAGCAGAAGGTATTGATGAGGTAGGTGGTCTGCTCTTGAATAAAGACAACTTGCAGCAGGGAAAGGAGGAAACATTTGGTCTTCAGTAAAACTAGGGTTTTGAGCTTGAAGGCCTAGTTGAGTGCCAAAATAGTGACCACTTGCAGAAATGACTTGGACGAGACACATAAAGCCAAACATGAAGAAAACCTAGCAGAAAAGATTGATGAGATAAGGAAAAAGGTGAGGTGAACTGGACAGAAATGAATGAACTTGAAAGGGCTATAGAGAACTTGAATAAAACAATGATGATTGTCTTAAAGCACTCCATATACTTAGGGTTTTGGGAAAATATCCATAGAAGGTGAAATGATGAGTTGAACTCCATGGTGGAAGCAAAAGGATTTTGAAGAGGTCACTGTGTGACCAGATCCCAAACTTATAAAAATGAGCTTTCCATGTCTAAATGAGCAAAAGAGGTAACTTGAACCCCATGGTGGAATTACACAAGAATTTGAAGAAGTTGCTACGTGGCTAAATCCCAAAGGTGTTATAATGAATTTTTAATGCCTCCATGACCAAAAGAAAGGTAAAATTCATCATTTTATCAACCTGCATGCAAAAAGTGTAAGAGGGTTAGTGAGAAAAGGTGAAAGGTTTAGTTGAACTTCACAATGGAAACCACAGAAGGTTTGAGGATGTTGGTATGTATAATCATCAAAAAATTATCAAAATCAACCTGTCATGCCTCAAGGAGTAAAAGCAGAGCCAAGTTAATGTTTTCAGTCACCTGTAGAGCAAAAGTCAAAAAACATTAGTGAGAAAGTGAAAAAGGCTTAAAACATTAGGAAAGTGGGTTTGCAAAGTTAAATCTAATTCTCAAGCCTATAAAAGGTCATTTTGTATTTCAAACAAATCATTTTTTCCTTGCAAAACCATCAGAGCATTCAGGAGTGAAGAATTTGGGCATTTTCAAGTCAAAATTGGGCAAATTGTTTTGGCGCTATGTGCTCAGCTTGGCGTTGTGCGCCTGGAATCGGGCGTTGTGCCCTTGGCACTTTTCTTCCATGCAAATTATGAAGGAATTGTGTGCCTGGAAGTGAGCATTACATGCTAGGGAAGGCACTGTGCCCTTACTCGACAGGATTGGTAAAGAAGACCTTGGCACTACGCGCTTGGGATTGAGCGTTGCGTGCATGGGATTGAGCACCACGCCCTCAACTTAGGCATTGCACCCTTGTCCAGGAGGGATTTATAAGCAGTTTAGCCACTCATACCACTTCAAATCTCTCTCAAGCTTCCTCCAAGGTCATCCAAGGCACTGATAAAGGGTAAGTGGATGCCCTAACCACATTTTCAAGCATTTTTTCCATCATTTAATGGAAAGAAATTGAAACCCTAAGAGGCTACCCTAAGGCTTAAACTTGACATCACTGTTTACCATTATTTCATCTACCTATAAAGAAAATAAGTGATAAACAGAGGGATTACAATGTTTGAAGGTTTTTCATTCACCTAAGTTATCCCTACACCCATTCCATTCATTCAATCAGTCCCTCCACTTGCAAAGGCTGACATTCCATTGCCATCCTTCATCTCAATTTGACATCAGCCCAAAAGTGTTTCAAAACAAAGTTTAATTGCACAACTGGGGTTTTCATTAAGTTTTTTAGCATCTCACTCATTCTTATACACCTATACCCTCACTCACTCATCTCATTCACTTGCAGACCTGACTTTTTCATCACCATCCCTTCATCTCATTTCCATTTGTAGTCCTAGGGTTTTTCAAAGGCAGAGTTTACAATGTTAGAAGATAGTGGTAGTGGAGGAGAAGGCTAAATGCCAAGGAGGCATGAGCACAATGGTGGAAAGATAAATAGATTTGAACCCCCAAACACAAGGGAGCTAATGGCATCTCCCCTAACTGTTTCATGTTTCAAGCATGTAGGATGCTTTGATTTTTGTGAAAATGTGCAGCAAGTGCAAAACCACCCTGAGCTAACTAGACTCTTTATCATTAACTTGCATGAAAAAAAAGTTAACCTTGGAGGGGTCACCTTTGAGTTATCTACAGATGTTATTGCCAATGCCACAAGCATACCTAGTGTAGGGGAGAAATGGTTCAAGCAAGCTAACCTAGACATGAGCTACTTTGAACCCTATCTAGAACCTACGTACAAATACCACAGTAAATCCATTTTTACTTTCTCTCACCTACTTGATAGATATGCACCTATGATAAGAATTATCATGAAGTATTTTACATGTGAGGGAAGGTTCTCCCGTCTTTACTCCTACCACATCAGGCTTCTTATGCACTTTATTAGAGTGAGGATGCTACATATACCCTATTACCTCTACAGAAGCATTAATAAAATTTCCTACATAGTGCAAAAGAGAGACTATCCTCAACAGATGCAAAGCCTATTTTAGCACTCTCTTATCAAAATGGTGTTTATGCACCAACTACAACAGAAGGGCATTCCATGGGAGACCTTCATTGAAAATTAAGTGTTTACTACTCCACAAGCCCATCCTCAGAAAGATATACCTTTATCCTCTCATCCTCCCATTCCTCCTTCACCATCACACCCCACTACTCATGCTTCACCATCCACTCACATACCTTCAACTCATAATGGTCCTCCTTCATCACCCTCTCACAATCCCTCACCATCATCTCATGGTACCAGTGCATCAAATAGTGAGGGAGATGGCAATGAGGAATCAAACAATGAGGAAGAAAATAGTGAGGCACATATCAGTGAAACAGATGGAAATGAGGCAGAGAGCAGTGAGGATGATGGCAGTAGGTCAAAGAACCATGAGAGCAGTGATGATGGTAATAATGATGGCAGTCAGGCAGATGGCACTAAGATGAGTAACATTGAGCCTTTTCCTTTGACCTACCAGAGGGGAAATAGGCATGTGTTTGATGCCCTTAAGAGGCAAGGGGCCATGCCTTCTACATCAACCAAGAATCTTGACAAAGGTAAGGAAAAGGTCATTGATTAAGAAGAGGAAGACAAAAATGAGACTAAACAAAAATTTCAACTTATTCACCTTGAAAATGATGATTAAAATGAGTAGAGAATCACAAGCATGCTTCTCCAAAGCAAGGATGCCCAGATTAGAGAGCTGCAAGACAATATTGGTAGGGCTAAGAATGTCAAAAACTTCCTTGAGGTTGAAAACAAGTAGTTGGAGACATAGAAAGCCATATGTGAGATCAGAGCTATCAGAGCTCAGAAAGAGGCTGGGAAAGTCAAGGCAAAGCGAGATGAGGTCTTGGGCACTCATAATGACACTAAAGAAGAGGAAGAACAACTTCCTAGGAAGAGGCCAAGGACAATTGGATTAAAGAAAGCCTTAGACAAAGAAAGGGAGTAGGAGGTAGCATAGGGAGAGCAGTTCACTCCAAGTGTGTTGCTTGCCATGGAAATAGACTATGATAGGGAATCTTGGCTAGAGAGGGCAAATTTGCACCTAGAGGATCATCTGGAGAAGACCACGAGAGACCTAGACATGCAAAAGAATATGGCAAGGCATTATGCCTTAAGAAACAAGATTGCAAGGGCCAAGCTCAAAAGAGACCTTGAAAATATTCAATCCCTAAAGGAGGAAAAAGAAAAATAAAAATTTGGCATTCTTGCTGATGCATCCCTACAAGCATCCCAAACATGATCATCAAGACAAATCCAAATTTTGGCACATTTTTGAATATTTTGAATTTTTGACTATTTTGAAGGGCCAAGTGCGCAACGCCACTGGCGCTGTGATATTTTTTGGGGAATAAAATGGAAGAAAAATTTGCATTTTTGTGTTCATAAGGCCACGTACATCACTCACAGAAACGTTTAGCTCATTTGGAGCAAAACTAGTCCTCCAAAAGTGCCAAAAACAAGCAAAAAATCACTTTTTTGCCTTCTTTTCAGCATTGGCGCTACGCCCTTAGCAGTCTTGGGAGAATGGATTTTTGAGCTGGTAAATGGACTCCATTCTAAAAAATAAAGGTATATTTGGAAATTATACTAGAAATGCTTTCCAATGAGCTATCATGGAGCTCATTTGGACATCGGGAAGGACTCCAAATCTCAGCTACAAAATAGGTGATTTTCCAAGTGTTGGCACTGCGCCCTTGAACCTTGGTGCTATGCCCTTGCAATAAAGTCAACAAAATACACAAGGAGTAAATGAAAAAGATATTTTTATGGCTTAATAAGCAAATATCTCTAGAATTAGCTTAGAATTTATGATAGAAGTTATTTTTGCAGTTGGGATATTTGTGCCTTGGGCCTTGCATGGTCACAATGGTCAAATGCATTTATGATGTATTTAATGACATTTTGGAACCCTAGCTAGGGTTTTGACCCTCCTTTGCAAGTTAAATACTGCATGAGGGCCTCATTGTTCATGTTTGTTTATTGTTGAGATACACTTTATAGACTTTGAGCTGTAAGGAGTTTTTGGCTTTGGAGCATTGTGAAGGTTTTGGACTGAATATCAATGAGACAAGCACATTTGCAGGCTTCATGAACATGGTTAATGGTGATGTTTTCTCTGATTTTACACTTGTATTCTTATGTTTCCATATTTTGCATCTTTCTCTTGCAATAGAATATAAATTTTAGCTTAAGATATGTTGTTAGAAACGACTTAAGTCTGTCTGCTTCCATTTCTTTAATTTTTTCCTCTGCTAGGTCAGATTAAAGAATTCTTAATTTCTCTCTAGTCCCACTCATCTTGTTTGTCTTTAGAATGATTTAATGGAGCCAATGCCAAAGAAGTTTATGGTTAGCCATGTCCTTTGGTATACTTGAAACATTGTTTTTGAGGCCTTTTCTTTGAGTTATTGCTAATTAGTGTTTGGCTGAGGAAGCTTATGGTTTGCCCTGTCCTTTATTCCATCTTAAATAGTTTCTTTGAAGGTATTTCATAGTTTGATTCAGGAATTTAGGAGTTCCCTGCTCTTTGATCATTACTATATGTTATCTTGAATTTTTTCTTTTCTTGAAGGTGAAATCACTAGAGAATTTACAAGTTCCTTGCTCTCTAGGGTTTGCTGGATTGTTATCTTAGGGTTTACTAGGTGAAATTTAGATCAAAGAAGTTTATGGTATGCCTTGTCTTTGGTTATTTATTTATGCATAGTGACCTTAAAGGCCCTTCTTGTTAAAGTATTTTTTAAAGGATTCTTAACTGCCCTTTACACCTACTAATCTCACAATTTAATGTTCATTTCACTCACATAAGCTTTGAAGATCCATTTGACTTTGTTAACTTTCCCTTTGAAACACCCTTGACCTATTTTTGTACTTTTCAAGACCTTTTGTAGACTCCATAGCCCAATGTTCTAAATCTCTCTCACTCTATCTATTCTACTTGATAACCTACCCAACCAAAAAAATAAAGAAACAAACCCTATAATTATAACTAGCCTAAAATCAAAACCCTAAAATCGTACAAGTTACATCTTTCACACAAATATAGAGAGAGCCCTCTCTGAGTCCAAGAAGGCTAAGTCCTAGGGCTCCAAATATTGGTTTGATGTTACCCTTGTTCAATTTTTTCTTTCCAATTTGACAAATTATAGGGACCTAACATAACGGTGACTCCACTGGGGACTGAGTAAGTAACACGCTTAGACATTCCTTAAGAAATCATAAATCCCCTATCAAACTTAGATAAATCAAGTGTTAGCCAAGAGTGATATCTAGTTGATTCATCATACTAGCACCATGGTGAATATACTGGAGAACACTTGTTGAAAAGCTTAGTGTTACATAAAGAACTTAGGAAACCCAAAAAACATCTCTAGATTGGTATTTAGTTGTTGATGGTGGACAACAAGTACATATCCTCAAACTAAAAACATCATCCACCTAGTGACTCCACTGGTCTTCAGTAGCCCTGTTGACGCCACTAGTTCTCATAGACTCCCCTGGGAATGTATCAATTAGTCATAATAGTGTAAATCCCAATTACATACTGTGTTAACTTAGTATCCTTATAGATAGGTCTATTTTTCAAAACCCTCATAAAATTTCAGCCTCTATGTGTTTTGGGTCTGAAATCTAGCTTCACAAAGAATCAGCACTAGATCTCACCCTAACCCAAACCCTCCTACCATAGTTGATGACCCAGAAATAATATTATGGAAAAATTTTAGGACTGAAGACTCAACTATTGTTAGACCCATTCACAAAGCAAGTTTTTTCCCTGAAAACCTCACAGCCTTGCAAGATACCCAATTTGACTTATACCATAGAAGAAACCTATTCATAACTAAGTCTCAAAGTGGGATAGACTAGATAGACCTTGAGCCTACAGAATTGTAGCAGAGTCCTAGTAGAGAAGCCTCTCCTTCCGCTCCTCATGATTTTTAGCTTCTCCAACACTTTGAATCCTTCCATTCCAGATCTGCTCAAAATCAGTCAGTTGGTCCAAGTACAACTGCCACTCCCATTCATACATCCATTGTGCAAACCACTCCATTTCAGCCTCCACCTCCACTCATAAACCCTCCTCTTGTAAATCCT
Source organism: Pinus albicaulis (assembly GCA_034641835.2). Classification (NCBI taxonomy): domain Eukaryota; kingdom Viridiplantae; phylum Streptophyta; class Pinopsida; order Pinales; family Pinaceae; genus Pinus; species Pinus albicaulis. The sequence goes on along the minus strand of CM076582.1, from coordinate 1,225,001,697 downwards.
CCTTGGATTCCACTACCTTTGATCATGGCAGCATGGTATGCCCCTATGGTACTACCTCAACCTTTACTGCCTATGCCACAGGACTACCAATCCAAAATCCCTCACTTTACTAGGGCTGACTCTACAACTACCCAACAGCATGTCGACAAAATAAATGATGCTTTTTACTACCAAGAAATAGAAGAGGAGACCATAAAAATGAGAATGTTTGCTCAAAGTCTAGGAGGAAAAGCAAATAAATGGTTCAAAAACTTAACTCCTAATAGCATACATGACCTCCCTTGCCTTTATCAAACATTCATAAACAAGTGGGAGACTAAGAAAAATTCTCTTCAAATCCTCTCAGAATATAATAAAATTAAGAGAAATGTTGGGGAAAGTGTCCAATACTACTACACTAGGTTCAATAGTGTATACAATGCACTCCCACCTCACATGAAACCCCCACAAGGCCTTACCTTAGTAAAGTTTCGAGGTGGATTTGATCCTGAGATGGCCTACCAATTGAGAGAAAGATATCCCCTAACCTTAGAAGACATGCAAAGGGGAGTTGTGAGTGTATAAGCCAATATAATTGAGAAGAGGGCTATATTTAGGATAGAGAAGAAGGTTACATACAAAGAGGAAACTATGGCCTCCACATCTGATGCTAAAATTGAAAATCTAGTTAGGACAATGGAAAGAATGATGGAAGGAATCAACTTAAATGAAAGAGCACCTCCTAGGGAAAACCAAAAAAATCCTCATAACAGAAATAAAAACCAAAACTTCAGAAGAGACCCTCCTCAAATCAGATAAAGAGGCAATGACCAGTAAATTAGACCTCCTTTCCAAGAAAACTATGTAGATGAAGAGGAAAGAGAGGCTGAAGAGCCGGAAGGAAACCATGTAAATCTAATAGGCTCTGATAGTGAGGATGTTTTTTTTCTTACAGAAGAAGAAAAAGGTGTGTTTTCCCCAAACCAAACCGAAAGAAACTATGAGGATACTGAAGAGTACAAGCTAGGATTTGAAAATGATATCATGGAGGTTCATAGGCAGTATAACCTTAGGAGTAAGAAAAACCAAGATGCCTCCAAGAAAAAAAAGCTAGAAACTGCTGTTAGAAAAACCCTTGAAAACATTCTTAAAAAGACAACAGAAAACACCAACATAATGGCTAAAACTCCTAATCAGAGCAAATACAAAACCAACCAACATAGTGGTGGCCAATGCTTCCCTAGTACATCAACTAGTGGCCCTGAAAAAACTGCTTTAACTAACATTCCAAATAAAATTCAGCAAACTAAAGTTGTTGAAAAGACTATGTGTAATAAAACTAATGTAAATATGCCAAAAACACCAACACCATTCAATTTTGAGGGAGAGATTTCCAAGATCAAAATAGTCATACCTCTTATTGAACTAGTAACTCAGGATGTATACAGGTCTCAAGTTTTGAAGGCATTGAACATAGGAGATGACACTGATACTCTGAATCTAACTGATGACAAACCAGAGTTGTTTTTTGGACCTGAGGTAGAGGGAAAATATCAAGAAGGATATGTACCTCCATTCTATGTCAGTTTAAACATCCATGATAAAATCTTACACAATGTTATGCTAGACTCAGGTGCTTCACACAACCTCATCCCAAAGGTAGTGATGGAGATATTAGGCCTCGAAATGACCAAACCTTACAAAGACCTATCCTCTTTTGATTCAAGTAGAGTTAAATGCCTAGATTTGATCAAAGATCTGTGTGTCAATCTGGCACAAATACCAGCTAAGAGCCTAGTCATGGACATTGTGGTGGCTAACATTCCCCCAAAGTATGGCATGCTCTAATCTAGATAATGGGGATCCAAACTCCAAGGAAACCTCCAAGTGGACATGACATATGCTACCATTCCAGTATTTAACCAAACAAGAAGACTGTACAAAGAATCTCACATGAAATACATGGTAAGTAGCCAAGATAGTCCAAACAACACCCCTCTCTATTCTATCCATTCAGACCTTGACTCATTTATCTTGTACAATGGAGATGACATTAATGAACAAGTAAATGAAAAGAAGGAAGAACAAGACCTGTCAGAACAATCAAAGAAAACAAAAAATCAAGAACTTAACAGTCAAAACCCTTGCAGCCATGAACCACAACATAATGGTGAATCTGAACTTGAAACACTTTGGAACAAGAGCTTTGATGGCTCTTGTGGCAAAGTTGGTTTAGGAGCAGGTTTTTGGATACACAACACTAATGAAGGTTACTCTTACAAACTAGATTTTCAATGTACAAACAATATTGCAGAGTATGAAGCTTTTCTCTTAGGATTGCAATGGTTGAAAAACATAGGAGCTAAGAAGATTTCTGTTCAAGGAGATTCTGAGCTAATCAGTAGGAAAATCAAAGGAGAATATTCAACCAAGAATCCTAGGCTAAGATAATATAGGAATGTTTCCTTAGACCTCCTGAAGACATTTGAGAAATATGAACTTACCTCTATCCCAAGAGCTCAAAACAGCCTTGCCAATGAACTAGACCTTGCTGCTAGCACTTGCCAATTACCTCATGCCAATGAAAAATACATGGTATAAATCAAAAGCAGACCTACAGTACCTGATAAATTAGATTATTGGCAAGTATTTGAAGGTGACAAAGACATTGAGGACTTATTACAATCCAAAAATTAATTTGAAATGCCAAAACTAGACTTGAATCACGAAGAAGACTGCCTTAATGAAGAACAAACACACAAAACAGAGCCATTTCCTACTGCAGATATAAATCTGCTAGAACACCTTCATGAGGTAGAATTTTGTGGGGATCCAGATCAAAAATACCTTGAGGTATTGCAATGCAAAGATAGCTCATTACCAAGAGGTATTTTCCCCTTAGAAGAGCTGTTTGATTTCAATGATGTTGCTAGGAAGCCAAAAATGGAATCCACCGAGACTGATGTAGAAGAATGCAACATAGGCAGTGTAGAAGAACCCAAAATGATAAATTTGTCCAAAACTCTACCACCTCACATAAAAAAGAAATACATAGAGCTACTCAAAGAATTTAAGGATGTGATTGCATGGGGTTATGATGACTTGAAGTCCTATGACACAAACATTATTCAAAATAAGATTCCTCTTAAGGAAAACCAGAAACCATTCAAGCAGAAATTGAGAATAATAAACCCTGTCCTAGTGCCTCTAGTTGAGAAGGAAATAAAGAAGATGTATGATTCTGGAATCATATTCCCACTTAGGTACTCAGAGTGGGTTTCGAACCTTGTATCAGTGAGAAAGAAAATAGGGGAGATTAGGCTATGCATAGACTTTAGAAATTTAAACAAATCCTCTCTAAAAGATGACTACCCTTTACCTAAGATGGATCGTATACTGCAAAGGGTAGTAGGCTCTAAAATAATATCATTGTTTGATGGTTTTTCAGGTTACAATCAGGTGCTAGTACTTCTGAGTGATCAGCACAAAACCTCCTTCACTACACCTTGGGGCACCTTCATGTATGTCAAAATGCCTTTTGGGTTAATGACTGCGGGGCCCACTTTCCAAAGAGCCATGGAAATTTCTTTTTCCGAATATATAGGTTACTTCATTGTGATCTACCTTGATGACATCACTGTTTATTCTAAAACCGATGGGGAACACCTAGTTCACCTAACAAAAGTCTTTGAAAAGTGTAGGAAGTATGGTCTATCTTTAAATCCTAAGAAAACTATGTTTTGTCTTCAAGAAGGAAAACTCTTAGGCCACATCATATATGAAGAAGGGATTAAGATAGACCCAAAAAGGATTGAGGGTATATTGCAGATCAGCCACCCTATGAACATTAAAGAGCTGCAATCTTTCATTGGAAAGATCAACTTCCTAAGAAGGTTCATACAAAAACTTGCAGAACTCCTACGAAACATTAAAAACATGCTGAAAAGAGAATTAGGAGTCAAGTGGACCACAAAATCCAAACAATCCTTTGAACTAGTAAAACAAGCACTTACCCAAACACCAGCTCTAATCAACCCTGAATTTACCAAGGACTTATTCATCTTCTCATTTTCATCAAAACACACTATTGCTGCAGTATTGCTACAAAAGAACATGATGGGACAAGAACAACCCATAGATTTCTTCAGCAAGGCATTGAGATATGCACCTATGAAATATAACATCATGGAAAAACAAGCCTTTTCCTTAATCAAAGCATTAAAATATTTCTGAGTTTACATCTTGCATTCCCATGTCATTTCTTTTGTTCCACATACAGTTTTTAAGGACATACTGAATCAAGATCCTGATGGTAAAAGGGTTAAGTGGATTGTTGTCATCTTAGGATATGATCTAGAAATCAGGCCCACCAAACTAATCAAAGGACAAGGACTTGCCAATCTCATGGCTGAAGAAAACTTTCAAGCACTATACATAAACATGATACATTCCTTGGATGAACAAGAGGAATTGGTAACTACACCCATTGAAGAAGCATTTATGAACTCACTCTGGTATGTTGATATATTATATGTGCTTTTTAATCTAAATTATCCTCTTGATTTATCCAAAACAAAAGCTAGATTCTTGAAACTAAAGGCTATAAATTTCTGCATTCTAAATAAAGCTTTATATTGGAAAAATTATGTTGGTATCTTGCTTAAATGTTCACTTGAAGATGATGTGGATAGAATCATGCATGAGTTTCATGAAGGAGAATGTGGAGGTCATCTCTACTAGAAAACCACTGCCAACAAAATCCTTAGAGTTGGTTTCTATTGGCCCACTCTTTTCCCTGATATCCATAAGCTAGTAATGACTTTCCATAAATGCCAAGTCTTTGATGGAAAGAGAAAACTATTGCCTTTGCCATTGCATCTTATCAGTGTTGAAACTCCTTTTCAACGGCAGGGTTTAGATTTTATTGGAGAAATCCACCCTGCCTCCTCTGCCCAAAAAAAATGGATCCTGAATGAAACTGACTATTTCACCAAATGGATAGAAGCCATCCCCTCAAGGAATGCCACTCACTTAGTAATCATCAAATTTCTTGAAACCAACATCTTGTCCAGATTTGGTTGTCCAAGAAAAATCATCACCGATAATGTTGTTGCATTTAAGTCCAAGAGAATGGTGGACTTTTGCTACAAATTTCACATCACACTGGGGAATTCTACAGCTTATTACCCTCAAGGTAATGGGCTGGCTGAGTCCTCTAACAAAGGTTTGGTGAACATCATCAAGAAGTTGTTGGAATAGAACAGAAAGTCATGGCATAGCAAACTAGTGCATGCACTATGGGTTGACAGATTAACAAGCAAAAAATCAATTAACGTGTCTCCCTATCAACTAGTGTATGGCATGGATGCAATTTTTCCAACATTTTTGGGAATCCCAGTGATGAAGCTCCTCCAAGAAGTACAATCAGAAGAGAATGATATGCAAAGGAGGCTGAACCAAACCATTCAATTACAACAATCAAGGGAAGAATTTTACAATAGAACACAAGCAATGCAAGAGAACATTAAGAATATATTTGACACAAGGACCAAGGCAAATGATTTCAAGATTAGAGACAAAGTGTTGAAGTGGGATTCAAGAAGAGAAGACAAAGGAAAGCATGGAAAATTTGAAAATATATGGAAGGGTCCATACATCATCCATTCAGCTAGAGGTAACAATGCCTTCTTCCTACAAGAACTAGATGGAACAGAGTTATTTGGAGGTCTTGTCAATGGAAGGATACTCAAGCATTAATTTTTTTGAAATTCCTAGTTTGAAGCTTCATTCATTGTACATAACATTGCTTGATGAAAGATCAGAAAAATGAAACACAAAAACAAAGAAAAGAAGAAAAGGAAGGCAGGAAAAAAGAAGAGGTAAATCCCCATACTAAAAAGAGTATTGTTGAAAGTGTGCAAGCCTAAATACCACTACTTTTGGGAAAAGAAAGTCTTGTTTAGTCATACAACCTATTGGGGTTCCAGTGTTTTGGCCAGATTGGCAAGACCAAAAGACTAGACAACATCATAACCGCTTTGGGATCCTAGGATCTAGCCCTCCTGGATCCGGAGAGGGATCTGTCCATTAAAACAAAGAATGATATATCTTTGAAAGCTCAAAATGAGGTATTAGGCTAGGTATGAAGCACAAGGGGGGGGTTTTAAATGATTTGATTGGTTGTTGGGTTGGAGATCATAAACTGAGAAGGTTATGGAATGAAAGGAAAAAAGCAACAAGATGTTTCGGCAAAAGAGGATAGGTTAGGAATGTGCCATCCATTGGGCTATGGAGTCATGAAAGGGGATTAATTACATAACAACTGAGCAAGGTTTTCCATAGGGCAAGTCATCTATACTAAAGGATCCTTAGGATAGATGGTGGGATTGAACAATAAGGGGTGAAGGTGAAAGAAGGAAAGAAACCCAATTTCAGCCTGGAGATCAGGTTAGATATCATTTAAATCCAGACCTGCTTTTACATACTCAGAGGCAACTCTCAATGAATACACAAAGGGCAGCTTAAGATTAGGTCAGAGGTCATCAAAATCTAGACCTTCTTTAGCATACTCTCAAGGAAAAACAGAGTTAAGATTTAACATAGAACTAGGCCTGAGATCAGAGAAGGACCTTTAACCTTCAATGATTTGACACCAGCTCAAGGGATCTTAGAAAAGCCAATCTGTTGGAAAAGGACCCCAGTGGATAGGGCTTACACTAAATCCCTGGTATCCCAATTCTTCCAGCTCAAACCCAACAAGAAAATCTAAGCAAAAAATCCCAAATTAGAGCATCAGTAAGCATGGGCCAGACCAACATCTTTAACTAGTTAAATTACGTGAATTTGTTCTCAGATACACATTAAGCAGAAAACATCAAAGAAGAGAAGAGAAGTGGGCATTAGGGTACCATGCAGGGGTATATCCTAAGCCTGATTTACTGATTCTTATCAGAGAAATATGAACAGCATGATTAAAATAAAATAAGACAGGAAACGTCACCCGTAATATAGAACAGGATCCTATGAAATTTCTTGATCAATTGATGTGCAAAACCAGTCACATACACTGAGCTCAATGGCTAATACAGTCCAAAATTTTCCTCCCAGCCTACTAAATTACAAAATACTCAGCTACTTTCCCTCAACAACTATTCTAACAATCGAATGAATCCCTACAACTAACAACAACAACAACCTTTACAATATGTTCCACGAGAGTTATTATAGGAGAATGGATAACTGTAGTAGTAGATGTGCATTTAATTGATTTCATTAAGACAGAGGAGAAGAAGGTCGAGTGCCCATTCTGCAGAATGGCTCTTCATTAACTGCATGTACTATGTGGTATGGCCTAGAAGTCTTGTTAATAACTTCACGTATGTTCTTCTGAAGAATTCTGACTGATGGTACTCTGTGATAGCCTTCTGAAATAAGTAACATGGATAAAAGGTTTGCAGGTCTCCATACTTACATAATTGTTGTCCTGATAGCTATAGAAACTTTTGTCAGTGTACTGACTGTTAAGGGCTTGAGGAGGCATGGAGAACGTTGTAGGAGGTGTCCTTTCTAGAGAAAACACGTTATGCTGATGCTGAAACACAGATATGGCTTGTCGGTGTGCTTTAGGCCTTATTAGGCCTCTTAATTCTCTTCATGATATTAATTTGCGTCTCTGTCCTTTGAACAACAGGATTAAACGTTAAATCTTCAATTAAGGGGCTCAAATCCTCTAATTTTTCTCTGCTATTTCACTTGGCTGCTGCTGTAATGGCCTCTCTGCGCTCTCAGTCACAGTGGCTGCGACTGTGGAGCCAGAGTGAATTTCTTCGCTCTATAATCCCTATACAATGCAAAAAATCATTATAAAATCTAGGGAGTGGTGGAAGATTGCTGTGGAGGCTTGTGGAATGGTGGCGGAGATGATGGATGCAGGTGAAAAACCAATGGCAATCTCTGCAAAACGGTGAAAGAATGAGTTGATGAAGGTTTTGGTGTAAAGTAGGTCACAAACCATTGGATTAGAGGGACAGATGATGATCAACTGTTAGGATTGCCTAACAGAGTCGTTAAGACTAAGTTAGGCGGAAGAATGAGTTTTTAATGTAAAACATAAAGGTTTTAACATTGGGTGAAATACAAGGAAAATGGTTAAATCGGATGAAGTCGGGGGCCTTTGGATGGTGGGACCTGGTGAGCGGAGGGCGATTAACTGTGGGCCGTTGGATCTCAGGAGGAGATCAACGGTGGGGATTGTCAGATGAAACTCTGTAGAGGCTCTGATGAAAGAAATATATATGGGGTGCGATGCAATAAGGGCCGTAGATCTGATTAGATGGACGACTGAGATTGATGACGGAGGCTGTGGGAGCAAAGGGGAAGGAAGGTGGTTTCAGGAGGAAAACCACTGGTGTCACGTGGATTTAGGACGGTTTGAAAAATTCTCAGAAAAAACACGATATACATCGCTGCATGACACGTGGAAAAACAAAACCGCCTTCATCGCGTGATTTTGAAGCGTTAAAGCTCGGACATAAGATTTATGCGATATGCGTCCTGACCATAGGATGGAGGGGTGGAAGGTCGGACGGTGGAGGAGGCAGCGTGAAATGGAAAGGTGCACTGGCGATTAAGTGGTGGAAAGTCAAAGGTGGGTTAGATCTCAGCCGTAAGATCTAAAGAATGGACGATCAGGATTAAAAGAGGGAGCGGGGAGGCAGAGGGGTGTGTGAAAGGGAGGAGATAATGAGAGCCATCGGATCTAAGGGAACGAACAGCGGGGATCAAATCGCAACAGAGGAATGGCAGGGGGACAAACTCTGAGATTTGAACTTGCAATTACATCAGGGCCGTTGGATCGGTGGAAGGATCAACGGTGGAGATTTGACCCGAGGGGGAAAGACGGGGGGAAAATGAGCGGAGTGAAGAGTAATCTGGACCGTTGGATCATGCGAGATGGATGGCTCAGAACAAATTGGGACTCGCCAATCGGCGAAGGTCAAATGCGATGGGATTGGTGCGATCGGCGGTGATGCAATTACGCGATAGCTGTTGGATCAGAATGACAGATCAACGGTCTACACGTAATTGGAAGGGTGAATGAAGAGCAGCGACGGGCACACTGTAGAATTAGCGCAGACCGTCAGATCTTAAAAGATCAATGATCGATAAGTGATCGGGGGTCGATAAAGCAAATACTTTCTCGCATCGGGAAAAAGCAAGAAACAAAGGGACATGCACCCATTGAAAGTCCCAATTGCGATTAGCGCCCGGGGACTTAGCGCTTGGTCCTGGGCATGGGGCATATGGTGGGGAAGTGGTTAAGGGGCTGGCCGAAAGGGGCTTAAGCCTGATATGTAAAATAAGTGTTTTTTAAGCCAAAAAGAGGGTTTTAAAGGCTTAGAGAAGGGTTCCGGTAGAGGGAATAAGGGGCTATTAAACCAAACAAAGGGCACTTGTAAGGTTTAAAGGGGAGTTAGGATGATTTATAGGGTTAATGAGGGATTTTGGAGGAATTTGAAAGGGGGGAAAAGGTGATGAAAACAGAGAGTTTGTGGGGATTAAATAAGGGGAAATGGAGGTCTTTTGAGCATTTTCTTCCACAAACAGAGAGGTTTTTTTTCATGGAAACAACAATGAATATTGTTCAAAGAGAAAAATACACAGGAGGCTTTCAAGAATGATATTTTTTCAGAGGAAATGTATTTCTTGAAGGCTCAAAAACATTTTAGCCACCTGTTTTCTTGTCAAAAAATTCATAGGTGGCTAACAGTGGCTCCACATGGGGATGGCATCTTCTTGAAGGTGTCAATAATTCAGAAAATAATCTTTGGAGTAGGCCAAATGCCTGGTACTTGACACATCCATTTTATTCTTGGATCAGCTACCACAATCATGAAGACATTATATCAACAGTAAACATTCTCCCAAACAACTACCTACCCATACTATTGTCCTAACATTTTTCTTCTGGGTGCATTTGGACTTGCAGACCCTTTACATCATCAATTTTTACAAATGGGAAAATAAACCTATTCTAATTCTACCCTTATTACTCCATGAGACCAGATTAAACAGTTGGCCTCATAGCTTCTCTACCTAAACTAATATCTGCTAGGATTAAACTGTCTAGCAGATTTCTTCTCTACATTCTAAGATAGAAATTGAAAAACAGTCAAACCATGATTAGATTGTCTGACTTGCTGGAATTTGCAGAAATTAAAAACATCTAACTACATTCCCACAGGCTAAGCTTTATTGAGCTTTCCTACCTACCCTACTCTATTTGGAAATCTCTGATGTTTTACGTGATACAATAATGCCAGTGCAGCCAGTCAAGCAGTAACAAAAAAGGATAGAAGAACTAGTTTCTTGTCAGAGATAACCGTAGGGTACTCTGCATGTGGTTTTTCAAAACTGAGGTCACCATCAGTGGTGACCGTTCCTGATGAATCTGGCCCCTGCGAAGGATCAATGCTGGACAATTCAATCCAATCAGGGCCTCCATATACTGTGCCACAGGATCAATGAACGCATGATGTACACTTACTTATTTTAGGCCTCCCATGACTGGTAGGCTGTCTGTATCCTGGGCAACTTTGATTACTGCATCCTCCACTGCATCTTCAGTGTGGCTCTTGAAAGCCTGATCATCTTCTTGTTGTACTTCAACAGGCAGTGGAATTTCTTCTTTTTTAGGGAGAGGGAGACTCTCCAAAAAGGCTCTCGGGTCCCTGAATTGGTATTATTGTTCTTGTGAATTCAATATTTCAATCTCAGCTTCATACCTTTCAACCATCACTTCTAGAAAAACTTTCTTCATCTCAGGTTGATTATTGAATCTTGAGCTGGAAAGGAAAACCTCTGGAAGGTCCTTGCTTCTGAGTTTAGCCAGTATATCTGATATTCCACAATGAAACTCTTCAAGGGGACTTAGCTCAGAGTCTTCCATTGGTGGGGATGATGTTGTAATGCGACTGGTCTCCCAGTGGAGTCTTGTGAAAACAAAGATAATCAACGGCCGACTGATCACCAGTGGAGTATTTTAATCATTTAGGAACTGTGAAGTCCCCAGGTGGAGGATTTAAGGTGTTTAAAGAGATTTACTATCCACCATGGTGATTTACTACCAAATCTAGGTTGATTGGTCCTTTTCCCCAGTGGAGTCGCCATTATGTTGGGGTTCCTATGTTTTGGCAGATTTGGAAATACCAAAAGATAAGACAACATCAAACCACTTTGGGATCCTAGGATCTAGCCCTCCTGGATCCGGAGAGGGATCTCTCCATAAAAAAAAAGAATGATATATATCTTTGTAAGCTCAAAATGAGGCATAGGCTAGGTATGAAGCACAAGGGGGCTTAAATGATTTGGTTGGTTTGGGTTGAGATTGTTACACGGCATCTGGTCACCGTCCTTACCATTCCCCGTCCCACACAATGGAGGACCCATAATGTGACCTGTGAACACTGTCATGCACTGAAAACATCATCATTGCATCCCTCTGAGTATGAGCTTCATTTCCCCTTGAGACATCTCCTTGCAAAATCCATGAAAAAACAGCTCTTTTTGCATTGGCGCGGGTAGACAGTTCAGTGCTCGCGCCAATCAGGGAAATCCTGTAAAGAGGTCGCGCCACTTGGCGCTCTGTCATAGAGCAGCAATCGCGCTACCCATTTTAGGGACTGTTTTTTAAATATGGATGGCGGAAGTTGAGTTCAAACAAACTCACAACCATTGCCTATCTTGAGTTGGGAGGTTTGGCTGCGGGAGTTCTATGGAAGGGAAGTGGTTTTGCCACCTTCTATGGAACCTTCCTTGTTGATAGGGCCAATCCCATAATAATAGGATCCCAACTCCCTCCTTCCCCATCAAATCGCTTTGGTTATTCAAGTCGGGATTAACGGTCTGAACGTTCACAGAGGCGTCGTAGATGAGGGTGCATCCACTTGTGTTATGTCCTCCGCCTGTTGGAAGGCCATCGGCTCTCCAACTTTGTCGTCATCTCCTAATGCCCTTGAGGCATTTGATGGTCGGGAATCTAAACCCCTGGGAGTTCTCGAGAGTCTTGCGATTACATTACAAGGAAAAACTGTCAACGTAGAAGTAGAAGTAGTTGACGCTAAACTCAACTACAATATACTTCTTGGCCGCAGTTGGACCCATGCCATGCTCTGCGTGCCGTCTACTGTCTTTCGATTCATCAAGTTCCCTCACGAGGGCAAGATTGTCACAGTAGAACAATTGTCATTTTTTACCTCGAGCTCCGAGAACAATGTACCGTATGTGGATCAAATTCCGAATCCCCCAGACAGCATAGGGCCTGGTCTCTTCAAAGACCCAGTCCTCATGGGTATTTTCCCTGCGCCGCCATCGAATACCGCTCAAGTTAACATGTTGTCCAGGAATGATGACCCCTGGCTGATTCCTACACCTGAGCAGGTATATGAGTTTGGAGAGTCCACCAATGCCGTAGAGACTGCCATCGATGGTTACGCATCTATTCTCCACCTCCCCTCACATACTCCCATGAGTGTTACTTTGATGCTTCACTACAACCTCTGCTTGGTCAGGGTCAGATTTCGCCTGATCCTTCTAGAGAGACTTTTCCCCTGATGAGGCTACTATTGAACTTATATCTGGAGGAGCTACCCTCGGGCCGATGGGCACTACTGCTCTCGCTGGTGCCTAGCTTGGGGCAATGGACTGATAGTCCACGATAATTATGCTACCAGTGTTCCTTCCCTCCTCTTCAAACACCGATCTTGACGCATGAGGTCTTTTCGGAGGGTAATCTGAGTAACATTACTCAAATGGTTCCTATCAACATCTCTGTTAAACCAGGGATTGTTGAGAACATTCATGTGGGTGTGACTTGTTCTCCCGAGGAGATTCAGGTCTATACGGAACTTTTCAAAGAATTCAGAGATGTTTTTGCGTGGTCCTACGAGGAAATGCCGGGAATTGATCCTAGTATTGTCGTGCACGAGATTCCAACCTATCCAGGTGCGAAACCCGTGCGCCAATGCTTGCGTCCCATGCATCCTCGGAAAGCCGCCGCTATCAAGGCAGAGGTTGAAAAACTTCTGAACGCGGGTTTTATTTATCCTATCCCCTTTACAGAATGGGTGTCCAATATCGTCCCTGTCGATAAAAAGCAGGGTACCATTCGAGTCTGTGTAGATTATCGCGATATCAATCGCGCCTGTCCTAAGGACAATTATCCCACTCCGTTTATCGATCAGATTATCGACGATTGCGCCGGAAGTGAGATCTACTCCTTAATGGACGGTTTCTCAGGTTACAACCAGATTAACATTGCACCCGAGGATCAACATAAGACCACATTCATCTGTCCGTGGGGCACTTTTGCATATAAAAAACTCCCGTTCGGCTTAAAGAACGCTGGCGCCACGTTTCAACGTGCCATGTCATATGCTTTTCATGATATTCGCCACATTGTCCAGCCTTATCTGGACGACTTGCCTGCCCATTCGGGTTTGCGAGAGGATCATCCGGAACATCTTCGCCAGATATTTCTTCGTTGCAGATGCTACAATATTAGGCTGAATCCTCATAAGTGCGTCTTCTGCGTCGACTATGGCCGTCTTTTAGGCTTTATAGTCTCGAAAGACGGAATTCGCCTCGACCCTCTGAAGGTTGAGGCCATTATAAATCTCCCGTCACCCTCCTCCCTTTATCAATTGCAGAGTCTGCAAGGGAAAGCGAATTTTCTTAGACGCTTCATCCCGAATTACGCCGAGGTGGCCAAGGGATTCACTCGTTTGTTAAAGCAAAATGTTCCCTTTCATTGGGACGAAATCGCTCAAGAATCCTTTGAGAAGCTGAAGACATTGCTCGTCAATGCTCCATTGCTTCGTCCTCCGGACTACCACCGCGACTTTACTTTGTATCTAGCCGCCGCATTAAGCACCATCGCCATGGTCTTGGTGCAGGATGACGAGAACGGCGATGAACATGTTGTTTATTACCTCTCTCGGAACCTTCTCGACCCGGAAACGCGTTATGCACATGTCGAGAAGTTGGCCTTAGCAGCCGTACACGCCGTACAACGCTTTCGCCATTACATCCTATTGCGCACGATAACAGTGGTTTCAGACTGCAACCCCATGACGTATATTCTTTCTAGACAATTGCTGGGGGGCAAGTACTCCAAATGGATCGTCATCCTGCAGGAGTTTGATTTGGAGTTCACCACTGCCAAATCAACTAAATCACTGGTCTTCGCGGATTTGATATGTTCTCTCCCTACAGACTCTCTTCCGAAACAATCTGAAGATCATATACCGGACGAAACGCTGTTTCTTATTGATACTCGTGATCCTTGGTACGGTGACATCATAGTGTATCTTCAGACCGCGACATTCCGGTCTGAGTTGAATAAAGCTGCACGCCGTCGGATTCGGCACCAGTCCCAACCCTACCGCATAGTAGGAGATACCTTATATCGTATTGGAGTAGATTCGGTGCTCCGACGATGCCTTACCTTGGACGAGGCTGAGAAAGTCTTGAATGACTGCCACAGTGGCGCCCGTGGTGGACACATGTCCGGATATGCCACTGCCCAAAAGATTCTGAGGGCAGGTTACTTCTGGCCGTCTATATTCAAGGATTGCATCACTGCAGTCCGAAAATGCTATCCGTGCCAGATTTTTTCACGAGATGCTGCGTCGTTGCTTTGTATCCCCAGCATACTGAATCGATCTTAAATATGGGGCGTGATTTTATGACTTAAAATCCTCACTCCCAATGGGGTATGCGTATATCATTGTCGCCGTCGACTCATTCACTAAGTGGTGAGGCGATGCTTCAATAATTAGCCGCCAATGGAAGAACGATCGTCACTATTCAACCATGTTATTGCACGATTCGGGGTTCCTCGTTATCGTCAATGTATCACGTATCATTTCCGTGATTACATGATGGCGAGCCGACAATTGCTGGCTTGCGCCACGACAATAATCATACACTCCTTAAGTTTAATCACAAAGTTAAGTGTGGAATGGTGTCTGAGTCACAATGTTTAATTTAATGCTGATATGATTCATAAATCATGGCATCTCCAACTGTTCTCAGCTCTCTGGGCGTACCGAACATCTGCTAAAAGTGCAACCGGATTCACACCATTCCAACTGGTGTATGGTCTGGAAGCTACTTTGCTGGTTGAATGTGAAATTCCTTCGCTCAAATTAGCTGTGGAGCTCTTACCGGATACTTCTCCTGAGGAAGAGCGTCTTCTCTATCTCGAACGGTTGGATGAAACCCGTCGTCTAGCTGCTTTGATTATCGAAGCACAAAAGAAGAGGGTCAAATCTCATTTTGATCAATATGTTTCTCCCCGTTCTTTCATTGAAGGAGACCTAGTCCTCTTGTAGGATCAGGCACATGATAAGCTTGGTGCCGGTAAACTCCAGCCCATGTGGCACGGTCCCTACATAGTAAAACGTGTTTTGAAAAATGGGGCCTACGAGCTTATAGAATACGAAGGAGTCTATCATGCACTGCAATGATCGCACCTTACAAAGGCTGCTCAAATGATTTTTGTGCAGGTGGTTTTGTAAACATCTTTCGCCCACTGGTCTCCCATGTGCAGATGTCTTCATCCATTTGCTGTCTCTGCTGACGGTGCCTCCCGCAGCATTTGTGACCCATCTTCTGCACTGGTGAACAGATCCTGCTGGTCAGTTGATCGACCTGCAAGGTGTTTGTTTAGGACGTACCACGAACAATATCGCGGAATATAGCGCCGTGTTGGAGTTATTAACCGAGGCAGTAAACCTTGGTATCCGTGAATTGCTCATGTACCTAGATTCACAGCTTGTAGTGTTGCAGCTGAACGGGCACTATTCGGTAAGAAACCCGTCCATTTTACGATTGTATTTGCGTATTCGATTACTGGAAAGGAATTTTGAATATATTACATATCATCATATACCCAGACATTTGAATACATTGACAGATGCAGTAGCAAATTTGGTGTTAGATAGACATTTGCGCAATTTATAAATCATCATCACATGTAAAGAAGACTCATCCAGAAATATATATGCATATATATAGATGTTTACATAGAAGTGTGTCACATAAAACTCAAAAAATATACATAATTGTCTTAATACATCCGGAGACACTGTGTCTCTCAAAAAATAGGTGTGGCTAAATCCTAGAGACTAATCAGCATGGTGCTCATGATAGCATGTCACTGCACGCACTAGCCGCCTCAGGATTCGGTGGAGCCGGTTTGGAACTCCCACCGTATGGCGCTAGTACTCCAACG